>CM053588.1:166528358-166585204 GCA_028646515.1 Pseudochirops corinnae | reverse complement strand
CATACATATATGAACTAATATGTACATATATAGTAATTTTAAATATCATCTGCCCTAAAATATCTCTTACTATGAGATCATAGACTCATTCTGTTATTACACTGTGTTTGGAATCAGAGGATTTGGGTTCAAATCCTGACTCTGCCACTTACTATCTGAGTGACCTTGGACAAATGACCATCACTTTAGACCTCGGTGTCCTCATCTGTAAGTAATAATGCCAACAATAATAATAACTAGCCTTTCTATGGCACTTTAAGGTTTACAAAGTGCTATATAAACATCATGTCATCGTACTCATAATGACCTTGTGAAATAGGCATTATTATTATCTCCATTTTATGAATGGGGAAACTGAGGCAGACAGAGGCACTTGCCCAGGGCTGCACAGCCTGTATGAGGTTGGATTTGTACTCAGGTCTTCCTGACTCCAGATCTAGAGCTCTATTCACTGTATCACCTAGTAGCCTCCAATTAGGGGGCTGGACCAGATGGCCTCTAAAATTGCTTCCAGCTCTAAACTTGTGACCCTCACATTGCCAACTTTGTCCTAAACAGATTCAAACCTACAGACTTCATAAAGTGTGTAAAACAGACCCTTGAGGTCTCTTAAGCTTTTCTTACCTGAGAGAGGGCCCAAGCAGTAGACCTGCACATAATCCAGGAAAGTATTTCCAGAGCAGTGAAAAGTCACAGAGGACGCTAGGGCAGGGTTGAAGAAGGCAGAAGTGAATGGGCCAGCTGTGGAAAGAATAATCCAGAGTGACAGGATTCTGTTGGTTTTAAAGCAGCCTCTCCATGATACTATCTCAAAGAGTCCTCAGGCTGAAAGTGCCCTTCCCTGCTGCTTGAAGAATAGCCATTTTAACTAATTCGTAAAGATCATTTCACACAATGGGCTCCACTGTGGTTTCACTGCTTCTTCCAGGGATGATGGCTTTGAGGTAACACCTACAGAGAGCTGGCCAAGGTCTCTCTAGTGAACCTCATCCACCTCCCGTAGTCCTGGCTGCAGAATTAGCATGAAGAGGGGAAATGTGGAACTTTGTTCCACATACTGTCCTGGGCCACATCAATCAATAGATAACTCAACAGAACAGCCTTGGTGCTGAAGTACTCAGGTCTACTAAACAGTCTGAGAAATCCTGGTTCCTTTCTCACTTGGTCCTTCTCCCTTTTTTCTGCAATACAAGAAACTAGAAAGAAAAATATTTGATTGTACAACATTAAAAGCAACAAGCCTATTTCGGTGTATCTCCAAATCTACAGTCTAAAAGGAAGTTAGATTTCTCAGCCTTTGAAGACTGTTCTCTGATTTTTCCCTGAGAAGTTCTAAGAGGAACAGGGTTAGGAACTCCAACCTTTCTTTCCCATATAAAACTGTCCTAACATTTAGAAGGGCAGCATGATGGTTATATAAGACATAATAGCAAGTGTCGAATTTGAAATTTGGAAGTCTGGGTTTAAAATGCTATGGCAGACATTTACATAAACTCTAATAGACTCAATTTCATCACCTGTAAAATGGGGTGAAAGAGGGTGTGTTTACATTTACATTAGCACTAAGAAAAGCACTTTGCAAATACTGACAGAGTATACAAGCTTTTGAAGTTTTTGAATTATCCTCTCTCGTTCCACACAATCAGCAAGCAATTAATGACAGATCTAGGTTTGTCCTCACCATGCTTGATATGTATTCAGGATCCATATCACATGCAGTAATATATCCTTTGAATTTTTCAAGAAGGGCTTGTGGCCTTGGGCTCATCCTTCCACTTTCTTTTGTATTTTATAATACTATGGATACTTTTGCTATTAGGTCATAATTTAAATGGATAACCTTAGAGGAAAGAGGCTAATTAATATAATACTATCACTTTGGGGAAAGTTGTGTTCCTACTTCATAGAGATAGAATGGTCTAATTGAAAGTACATCAGGTATAGAGTCAGAAGGGACCCAGACACCCCGCTCACTACCCATGTGGCCTTGGGCAAAGCATTTAACCTCTGTGGATTTCCTTACCTGTAAAATGGGGATAATTTTTGTATATTACATGTCTACTTCACAAAGTTACTGTGGGAAAGGCATTCTGCAAACCATAAAGTATTATAAAAGGACTAGTTACTTATTTTGTAGGGGCCATAAAATCCTGTAAAAAGACTAGTTATTGTGTAGGGGTAGTACCCTCTAGCAGTACAGGGCAGCTCACTGGTAGCACAGCACAGTCAACAGAGCGTTGGACCTGGAGTCAGGAAGTCCCGAGTTCAAATGTGACCTTAGATGCCGGCTGGGTGATCCTGGGTAAATCTCTCAACCTCTGTCTGCCTAAGTTTCTTCATTTAAAATGGGGATAATAATAGCATCTACCTCCCCTGGTTGTTAGGAGGATCAGGTGACAGTGATTTGGAAAGCACTTTTCAAATCTAAAAGCACTACAGCAGTGGTTCTCAACCTGTGGGTCACGACCCCTTTGGGGTCAAATGACCCTTTCACAGGGGTCACAGCGGTTGCCTAAGATGATCAGAAAACACATATTTCCGACGGTCTTAGGAATCTCCTTTATCCATCTCCAGGTGGGTCTGCCCACATGCAGACATGCCCACATATGACTATTAAAAGGTCGCAGCATTAGGAAGGTTGAGAACCACTGCACTATAGGAATGTCAGTTGTGATGATGATAATTCATTACAGTAATAACAGTTAACACTTATTTAGTGCTTACTACTGTATGCCAGGCATTACTAAGGGCTTCACAATGGTCACCTCAGACTTCCCGATTCCAGCCCCAGGGTACTATCTACTACGCCACTTAAAGTAAATCAGTGAGTTGGCTCTCTTTCTCTGTATGTGTGTGGGCGCGTGCACACACACACACATATACACATAGATATATACGGCACACATACGTAGATATACACACGCAGGGATATACATATATACAGGTGTACACATGCCTTAAACCCAATTCACTCTGGCTCTCATTCATTGGTCACCAATAGGCCCCTGCCCAAGCACCACTTAATAGTTATTTTTTGGGTCCTGATGGCTCAGAGTGAATGCAAATAGTAAGTTTCTCTTTCAGCCAGCAACCCTGAGGGTCTTCCTCTCCCAGTTTTATTATTTTTTTTAATTACAGGCAATGCCTCAGTCAAAGTGAGAACTTGAAAGACTTCAGCTTAACAAGGCCAAGGTCTCCCACTGCATCCTGGGCCATCTCCAGTTGTCCTGCTCCATATCTGGCCGCTGGACCCAGATGGCTCTGGAGGAGAAAGTGACTATGCCCAGCCCTTCCTCACTCAAATACCAATTTAATTGCAAGTCATGGCATCACCTCCCTGACATCATGGTCCTCTTTGAGAACAAAGGACAAACCCCACAACATGTATGTATGTGTGAGTATGTGTGAGTATAAAAATTTACCATTGAGTTCCTTAAATGCAAGCTTTCCTACTGAATTTGGATTTATTTACAGATGTAGAAGAGAAACTTAAAGTAATATTAGAATCTACTACTGTCTATAGAAAATCAGTTGGAAGCAAGACAAGTCACCTACCATACCAAAGGAAGAGCCAACGGGATCATCGATGACCACAGATTCAGAGCTAGAAGATACCTTTGGATACCACTAGTTTGATCCCTTCATTTTACAGACGGCAAGACTGAGGCCCAGAGAAGTAAAGGGACTTGTCCAAAGTCGTACAGGTAGTAAGCAGCAGAAATGAAATTCGAACCCAGGTTCTCTGACACCAAGTCTAGCACTCTCCATTCTACCACACTGACACTGTGCTATCTTATTATTAACAAGCAAGTAATTAATTCTGTAAATTTATTTTTTTTCAGCCCTTAAAGCAGGTAAGTCTGTCTTAGCTCCCATTGTTTCCCCCTATCCCTCAAGAGTTATCCCCACATCCTTCCTACTTGTTATGATGCTGTAATAATAGTATCTGATTTCCTTTTCCTGCTCACCCTGGCCCCCAAAGAATGGTCTGACTTTTTAATTAAATTGAATAAAAAATTCATTTGGTCCGGAGATTTCATGACATCACTGGAGGTAACTGAATCATTTTGACATATTCTGAAACTAGGGCTGGGAATTACTCCACCAAAAGCTAAATGAACGTAAGAACTGGTTCTTAGACTCCTCTCCCAAATAGCAAATCAAAGTCCAACAATTTCAAAGATTCCCTGACCTTCTTTTCCTGATTCTCCCCATTCTATCCCACTATAGACATACATGCCACTCCTAATACCTCTTGGTCCCTAGCACTATGCCCAAGAAAACAATATAAAGCAAATGACTAACCAAAAAACAACTGAATTATTTCTTAAGACACACTCTGCTTGACTTTCATCAGACTAGCTGTCTGATTTTTATTAAGTACTGACAATTCAAATGAGTGCTTCTTTTCTCTCCAGTAATATAACATTGCTTCAAGGGATAACCCTCCTCCCTCTCTCCACCCATCCCAGACTCTCAAGGAGAAAATTCTCTCACCTGTATAAGCCAAGATGGTGACAATGAGAGCCACAGCTGTTACCCTGTAGATAAAAAGACTGTGCTGAAATAGGAGGAGAGTTGAATGGAAGAAGAAAGAACAGGTGGCTTCCACCAAGGTGCCCTGGCCCACTGATGTCCGGAGGGAGGAGCTGCAATCTCTGGCAATCAGATTCTGGATTAGATGGAAATCTGTCAACTCCCAGGACCAATAGAGACTGGTCAAAATGTAGCTGGCCTTCATCCCTACAAAATGAGCCAACAGCTTGACAGCTGTAGTCAACAGAGAGGACTCTAGTATCAGGAACTCCTGGACAGACACAGTTGGGTTGGCAGAGGCACCATCAAAAGACACTCCGTGGACCAAATAGAGCAGGAAGAGAAGAGTTAGGACCACATCTGGACCAAAGCCGCCTCCCCAGGGCCCAATCTCCATCAACATCCTTAGTTCCAGGCAACACGCACACAACTGAAAGGCACTTGCCAGCTCGCCAGCAAAGCTGCTATAGATTTTCTGGGGTAGAAACATCTTAGAAACTCTTCTGGCCCCTTCACAGAGGGTCACAATAATAAAGAAGAAGGAAAGGGAGACATTCAAACCAGCCATCCAGGAATCTTCACGAGCTAGAAGAAGCAAGGGAGTGTCTAGACTGTACTCCACAGGAAATCAGGTCAGAAAACCCCACCTCTTTTTAACAGAGGTGGATATTAAGCTAACGTGGCAAAAATGAACATTCAGGTCCATAAGGTCAAGGAGGCTGGAGAGAAAATTCACATATGGCAGGAGGTAGGCAATGCACACCCCAAGAATTATTTTTCCTTGTTTATAATCCCACCAGCCACTTGATCTTCAAAAATTTCCTTCTAGTTTAACTAAAATGTTCAAATAGTAGAACTACCTGTCAGAGAGGTACACAGAGACACAGCCTACCCAGGGGAGTGTTGGTGAGTCATACCATAGTAACTGTGTACCTTTTCTTGTGTTGATGTGGGAAGATCAGAAATGGCTTGCTCAAAGCATCACACATCCAAAGCTTGGGGTTTATTACAGATACTCATGGTACTTTCATTCACTTTCTGACTCCTAGACTGTGACTCACCTGACCTTCCTGAAATGCTGAGAGTATGCTGTTGACACAAATACTGATGTTAGTGAATACTAGCTTTATGGAAGGTGGTATATGAACTCTTTAGTAACCTTGGTGTTGGGAGACAAGATGAACTCCTGTTAATTCTATTCTAAAAAGCCACAATAAAACTATGCCTCTATGTTAAAAAAAAAAAAAAAGCTGATTATAGCAGCTTGTAGCCTATAATGCACTTTTCTCACAACAACCTACTGAGGTAGGTAATGTTTGTCTTTTCACTCCTATTTTACAGATAATAAAACTAAAGCGAAGCATCATGCCAATGGCTCTTTTAAAAATATAAACTAGTTACATTTCCAGAGAAATTACTCAAAGTATATTCAAATTAATTTTAAAATGATCAATGTCATAACCTGTGTGCCAAGGGGAAAAAAAGTCTTTGGCAGAGCAAAAAAAAAAAATCCTTACATTGTTTTTAATCAATGCTTTCATTTTTATTTTTCTGTCTTTATTTTTCTCCCTAGAAATGTATTTTATGTATAACTTATTTCCAAAAAATAGTTGCTAACCTAGAATACAACAGCTGGCAATTACGTAACATTTTAAGATTTATAAAGCACCTTACTTATCTCACTTAATCTTCATAATGACACCATGAGGGACTGATATTACTATTCTCCTTTTACAGATGATGAAACTGAGGCCAAGCAACACGCCCACAGTCCTTTTATGCAAACTAGTTGCATTTCTAGAGTTACATGCAGCACATCCAAATTAATCTGACAATGACTGGTCTCATAGCAGGAGTATGCTGTTATGGGTGGCTAGATAGAGCAGGGGCTAGAGCGCTGGACCTGGAGTCAGGAAGACACATCTTTGTGAATTCGTATCTGGCCTGACACTTCTCACCTGCGTGACCCTGGGCAAATCACTTAACCCTACTGGCCTCACTTTCCTCTTCTGTAAAGTGAGCTGGAAAAGGAAATGCCAAATCAGTGTCTTTGCCAGGAAAATCCCAAATGGGTCAAGAAGAGTTGGACATGAGAGAGACAACAGAACAACTACAACAGGAGTGTGCTGGAGCAAAAAATAGTCTTTGGGAGAGTGAAAAACATTCTTCCTTTGTTTTTAATCAATCCGTTTTTTTTTTCTTCCTGGAAGTTTATTTTGTGGATAACTAATTTCCAAAAAAAAAGTTGACCAATTTCAAACAATAATAATGATAATAATTAGCATTTATGTTACATTTTAAGATTTTTCAAAGCATTTCACACATCTTGTGTCACCTGATCTTCAGAACAATCCTGTGTGGTAGGTACCATTATCATCCTCATTTTATAGCTGAGCAAACTGAGGCAGGCAGAGATTAAAGGATGTGTCCAGACACTCAACAAATGCTTGGGTCACAATATAAACTCAGGTCTTTCTGTCTCTGGGCCCAGTACATCATCACCATCATCACTGCCAACACTTACATAGCACTCAGAGTATGCCAGACACTGTGCTCATCATTTTGTAATTACTCTCTCGTGTGATTTTCACAACAGTTCTGGAAGGTGGAGGCCATTATTAATCCCCATTTCCCAGATGAAGAAACTGAAGCAAACAGAGGCGATGTGACTTACAACTGGTAAATGTTTGAGGCTGCATTTGAATTCAGGTCTTCCCGACTCCAGGCCTGGTGATGTATCCACTGAGCCACCTAGCTGCCTCCAAGCGGATGCCCAAGATGAATAAATCTGAATTACTTCTAAGAGTGCTCCTCTTGCCAAAGATTTTGTTCCTTCCTCAGGTCTGTGATATTGTCATTGACGTGGGCCCTTCACCTAAGGGTGTGGTGACACCCTAACCGTTTGAATTCTCCTTTTCCTCCCCACTAAGCCCTCCATGGATGGTCTAGCCAACATGCTAAAGGCCACCCTCTGGCTTTCTGTACATTACCTGGGTATGAAGGGAGTGCACAGGGCAGTGACCAGACCAGAGAAGTTATCCCCTGTTCTCACTAGATAGGCCTGGCCAGCCTCCTTTTCTAATAGCTCTCCTCTTTGATAGCATCTTTTATGCTATTTGTCCTGCTCACATCTTCACGGCCTATACACAGTCCACAAGCACCTTCTTTGTCTTTTGGGTAAACCGTGGCTTGAATCCTCTAGAGATGCTGGTATTCTGGGATTAGTAGATATATACAGTATCACCAGAGGAATACTGGGCTTAAAAAGATGTTTTATTTTAGATAGGTTGGGAAGAAATAGAAAGAAGACAACAAACAAAAGTGAACCCTGTGGAATTATAATGACCAAGGCTGACCCTGGAGAAAACTGAGGAGCATCTTTTCCTCTTTACTGAAGCCATGAAAGGCCATGGACATAGAATATGGCATAACCTGTCAAACATAGTTAATATTGGTTAGCTTTGCTGAACTGCTTGTTCCAAAAACTTTTTTTATTATAAGGAGTGGCACACTGGATATAGGAGAAGGAATATATTCAGAAATCAATGTAATACGAAAATGAGACACTGATCCACATTTTTTTTTAAAAATTGAACTAAAAAAATCTAAAGCACTCCACAATTTCCTAAAGGCATCTAGAAAATTCTCCTCCTCCTAATCAGTTCTAGATTCAATTTGATGTTCTTCAGCAGCTCCTCTCCAAGATATACATACTGATCAACTTTCTCTTTGGGCTATCCATCCTGCTCTAACTCAGTTTACACAATATGAATTTCTAATCCATTTTTCCCCTTGTGGAAAGTTAAGACTGCATATTCTGAAATGCTCCTGGACTTGATGCAATCAATACAAGGTCATCCAAAAACAAAAACATGTGGAAGACTAGAGGATGTTGCCTCTCTAAACTCTGCAGATCTAGTTCTTAACAGGTGTAAATACCTTTGGGGAATGTTTTAGGTCTTGCTTAATTTGAATAACTATAGTGTTGAACAATGTCATCTCTGTTGTTAGATCTTTCAAGATTTGACATATGCAGGGGAGAAAACCGTAGCAGGAAAACTTTGAAAGGAACGTCT
The DNA here is from genome assembly GCA_028646515.1 of Pseudochirops corinnae. Classification (NCBI taxonomy): domain Eukaryota; kingdom Metazoa; phylum Chordata; class Mammalia; order Diprotodontia; family Pseudocheiridae; genus Pseudochirops; species Pseudochirops corinnae. The sequence goes on along the minus strand of CM053588.1, from coordinate 166,576,592 downwards.
TGGTTACAGAAGAAAATACTTTTTGATAGTCAAACAACAAACCCAAGACAGTGGGATCTTGTATTCTCTAATCCTTTCAGTAAATCAAGACAGTGACTGTGAAGAGTAGACACATAGATTGGTAATTAATGACATTTTCTTGATCATTTTTTTCTCAGTAATAAAGTAATAAAGTTCATGATTTCCCCCCCCAAAAGTCTTGTATCCTCTTCTTTCAAGACTCTTTTGAGAACCAGGACTTAACACATTCGACATTATGTTGACTCCAGTATACACCTTTTCTTTTCTTGCCTTTTTTTTCTTTAGTATAATTTCTTCCTGAAGCATAGTAAGACTATGGTCCTAATGGCCAAATATGTATATTGGAGAGAATATGGCAAGGTAAAGTGATAAACGTGGAATAAGGAAAACCTGGATTCAGATTTCACTTTAATACTTTTTAGCTACTATGATCACAAACAAATCAAATTCTATTTCAATTTCCAAAGATATAGAGTAAGATTTTAAAATACCCATATTGTCTACCTTGCAAGGTTGCTTAGAGGTTTAAATGAGAGTTTGTATAAAGTGCTTTGCAAACTTTAAGCCAGTATATAAATGCTAGTTTTCATCCTTATCATTATTGGTAGAGAAAAGTTTGTAATAAAGACCTTTAGAGATCTTTTCATTTTTGCCAATCTGTCATCAGCCTTCCAGATTTATCCTTAAACATCTCCAGAATGATGTGGCCTGTCTCTTGCCAAATTTTCTGTACTTTTTTTTTCTTCACTGAGTCTCACTCCATCATGAGGCAATACATCTGATAATGCCCCACACTCTGCCTCCATCAGGGTTTCTATTCTACAGTGGTGTGGTGTTGCCCTTGGCTGCCCTCTCTCAAGAATATCATGTGTTGGTTGACAATTTCTACGTTTTCTTAATCTCATTGTGACTATTGATTTATATTGGTTAAACTTCCTTGGAAAATTATATTAGTTTGTGTTAATGTCTCTTCTTATTCATTTCCCTTTTTAAAGCATTAATAGTCCACATTTATTAAGTGCTTATTGTCATTACTGTTAATACATGTTCCAACCTGCCAAAATCCTAATGCTGTCACCATACATGTCATCCAACCCTTCCAGCTTTACCTTCAAATCTGATAATAATGTCATATATGCCTTCATCCAAGACATTGATAAACATGTGAAACAGCACAGGGTCAAAGAAATAACCCTGGGGCACTTCACTAGATGCTTCCCTCCTAACTCTTTCATGGCTACTGCTTCAGGAGTTAATTATCCAAAGGCCGTCCATGGCTAACGTCAACCAGGAAGAGCAACATGAAGCACAAAATTACAATGACAAAGGAATTTTTATTTGTAAAAGACTTTTAAATGAACCATTTCCTCTAATCTGGGATAGGAATTCCAAGCTACAGGTATCAGACTATTCCAAGTTACCCATGTTAGACAAATTTCTAAGAGATAGCTAGAAAAGTTTCTAAAAATCATCTCTTGTCCTCTGACCATGTACAACAGGTTGCACAGTGGTGGAGGGCCAAGTTGAGTTGGTAATGGAGTTAGAAAGTTCCAGGTTTAAATATGGTCTCCAAAACTTATTGGTTGTATGACCCTGGGCGAGGCACTTTGAGGTAAACATCTGTAAAATGGGAATAATAATAGCACCTTCTTCCTAGTTACGAGGATCAAATGATACAGTAATTATAAAGTACTTAGCATAGTACTTGGCACATAAGTACCATAAAGTAATATATAATATAAAGTAATATATATAATATTATATATTATATATATTTATATTTATTTATTATATTATATATAATATATAATATAAAGTAATAAAGTAATATATACGTGTTAGCTATTATTGTATTTATCAGTCGGACGTGTTTCTTTTCAAGGAGCTCACATTCTAACATGGGAAACAATCTTCAAATCACCACGTACAGACTGTGGATACACAAGTGTATGTGTGTGGAGAGTGAAGACTTGTTTTCAAAATTTCAGATTGGTGTTTCTTCATTTACATGCTCTATCTTCTCCTTTTTATTCTTCCTCATCATTTGGTGTTGATTCTGAAATGACTCTCACCTTGGTAACCAGTCTTTTCGTGTCCGTTAACAAACACAATCATCTTCTACAGCCTTGTCTGGTGGTTTCTTTTTCTCTCGCACCCCACAGCTACAGGACTGCATCTAAGTCATCAACAGCTTTACTATGCAGGAATAGCCCACTTTGTTTTGGGGGGGTGGTTTTTTTTTTGCCAACTTTCAATGATCCATGGTAGGAAATCAAGCAAACAACACAGAAAGGATCCTCAGCAGGTATTTAAGATCTCTCACGTATTCCCTCAGCAACTTTGTGTTAGGAAGCCTCAGCCTAATTTAAGCAATTACAATGTAGAAATTTCAAATTATTTGGGGAAAAAGTTAGATGTAAGCCATTTATTTCTACCTTTTTTTTCCCATTAAACTTACCACAGTTGCAAACAAGAATCAAAGTAATTAGTTTTTGTGGGTTTCTGTTCAGTTCTTTGATTCTATACTTCCATATAGGTCACTTAATAATGAAATGGACCTACAGGAAGGAGACAAACGAAATATTTTCCCACATGAATATGAACCCTTCTGCATTGTAGTACTATCAAGCACTGGCAGTACCATACTGTGATCCACTAAAAATATTTTTTTGCTTTTTTTTTTCTGGATGGCAATTAGGGTTGTGACTTGCCCAAAGTCGCACAGCTAGTTAAGTGTCAAGTGTCTGAGGCCACATTTGAACTCAGCTCCTCCTGACTCCAGGGCCGGTGCTCTATTCACCGTGCCACCTAGCCACCCTTTCACTAAAACTTTTAGATCAACACACTAAGAAAAAGAATTGCCCATGTTGCATTATAAAAATCTGAACTGAGACACTCCCAAAGCACCATAAAATTTACAATTCCATTTGGAGAGATGCTTAAATGTGTTTAATATGGAGGATGGAGTAAAGGTCAAACAAAACCCAATGAAATGACATTGATTTAGTCCTAAATCAGATTATAGTTTGAACATAAAGAGGAAGTTCTATTTTCTGGTGTTAGATTTAGAATCATAAAAACCTGGATTCAAAGATCTTGGCTTTGCCACCTGTGACCTTGGGTCTCTTCACCTCCGGAGACCTCAATTTACTAATCTGTATTTATGAGGTAGAATCTATTTAAGGAACTTTAAAGTGCCATCTAGGATTTTTCCTCAGAGTTCAAACCTAATATACCTTATTTTACAAATGAGAGGGACACCTAGCCAGGCAAGTGGCTGGCCAGGATCACAGATAGTAAGTGGCAAAGCTTGGATTCAAACCCATGATCTAGTCTTCTTTCCATTATACCATTTCTTCTCCACAAGACAGGAGTAGGGAACAAATAGCCCAGGACCCCAAACCCAAGGGTCTTAGAAATAACATTACTTCTCACCCAGTGCCAATAGCCATCGTCTTGAGAAGCAACTCCTTATGGAGATGCAACCTACTAAACTGATCCAGGTGCTACAGCCACAACTACTGAAGACTCAGAAAATTCTTGCCACCAAAGTCTTTAGCGCTGTGGCGAATGGTTCAGTATCAGAAACAGCTGTTTATCAAAAGAAATTATATTAAAGGATATATTAGCATACACTTTGCTGCTGTCCCCAAAATCTACGGGACTTCTTCCAACTTAAAACTAAAACCTTCCTTAAGTGCTCTCTCTTCCATTAGAATGTAAGCTCCTTGAGAGATGACACACAGTGCTTTGCACATAGTAAGTGCTTAAAAAGTAGTTTTCACCCCTGTTCATACATATATTCCAACCTTCCGCCAAACAAAATTTCTTGTAAATAATGTTTATTTTTATTTTTAGTTATCACTGCACTACATGAAAATAACCCAATAACAATAGTGGTTTTGTTTTTTTTTTGCAAGGTTTTGCAAGAGTTGTTCCCTTTCTGATATGCTAATCAAAAGAAGCCTATGCTCAAGAGAAACTGCATGTGAGGAAAACTTAGTAATTCACTGTAAAGCCAAGCATGAGCAGCTTTCCAGAGGACTGCTGCTCTGAACAGCTTTCAAGGTTCTGATTATATAGTACAGCTAACTATCTATTTATTCAATTAACAAATCAGAGCAAAACATTCACAGAAAATCAAGGTACATCATTCAGAATGTTACAACTTATCACAGAAAATCAAAATACAGCATTCACCATGTCACAACTCAACAACTTATCACTAAAATGGTTTCACTAAAGTAGTCACATAGTTTTCAATAAAGCACAATCATTTAGTAACTCAATCATTCAATCATCCTTAAGGAGGCTTGTCTCCTCAAGGGTCACAAATTACAAGTCAAAGTTCTCCACCCATGGGGTGCAATTAAGTTACAACTTCAACAGTCACTACTCAGTACCCTCCTAAGGGGTAGTGGAAAGTAGAAAAGCCATCCACCCCTAGGTCACAAGTAAATTACAATTTCTTCAGTTACTTCCCAGTACCCTATTTCATCAGTCACTACTCAGTAACCATGGAGAGGTCTTTTCATCTTCACTTGAGGCAGGTAGCTCCTACCTGAATCCACCAAACTGTCACTTGGGTTCAAAGGCAGACAGCTCCCAGTTCCTTGTCCAGCTCTCTGTGCAGTTCGAGCTCCACACTGAAGCTCACAATGTCCAGTCCATCTCTAACCTTTCACAGTCTCTGTTCCTGGGAAGACAAGGCTTAACAAAGCCACAAGAACATTCATGCACATTAACAAAGCCACAACAACATTTGTACAAAATACCAGCACCACAGTCATGCTTCCTCAGTCTTTAGCAGCTCCAGCTGGCCCTTGGAAGTCCTCAGCAGCCTTAGCAGCTCCTGTTGGCCCTCAGGAAATCCTCAGCACCATAAGCTCCATTCTCAAAATCAAAATCACTTTATCTAGCCTCCACATGGCTTGCTCCAAGAAATTCTGTCTCAGTTCTCAATTATCATTCCTCTTCTGAGTTCTTCTCAATTCTCAGTTCAGTCTTCAGTCCAGCAGCAGTTGCCCTGCCTCCTTGATGCTTCTCCCAAGAAGTTCCGATTGTCCAGCTTGTGCTCTTCTTTAAATATGGTATAACTCCTTCCTGTTACATCAGCAACAGGGGTTCCTTATTCAGCCTCTTCCTGTTACGTCAGCAAGAGGGGTTCACACCTCCTGTTTCTTTACATAGGCTTAATTTGAAACTAGGTGCTAAGTACCTGCCAGCTTTCCAATACAAAGGGATCTTCACATTTCATTACTATTACATTCACTAATTATAAACTAGGCTCTAAACATGTCTCACCAAAATACAAAATGCATTCAGCAGCTGAACATTGCAGTTAGCATTTTCTATAATTTTCTTTTTCCCTTTGGGTCATCTCAACTATTTTCCCTCTCATAATGCAATTTCCTTTATGCTACTAAAAGTATAAGATGTATTACTCATAAAAGTGTGTAGGGATTCTCTGTTTGACACATTTAAATACACAGCAGTCTCAGATTTATCTACAAAAGTACTGGATTGATATCCTCTGGTGAGTGTAGTTTTAGTTATATGAATTGCTGTTAGAGGCAGGGGGAGGTGGGATCTAATATCACATATACTACATATCCAGTTCTATAACATGTGGAAGCAAAGGGAAGAATCCTGGAGATTCCCTTACTGGCATAAGTGACTATCTTTAACCCTCATTTTAGTATAAAATGAGCAGTCATCCTTCCTCCCATATTTGCCTTGTTCTTCCTGTTTCCTTGCTCTACTAGACATGGAGCAAAATATATTCATCCTGAAGAACAGATTAATAAATGTCTGCTCATCTTTAAAACCGAAATACCCTGTTTTTCTGCTTCTTTATACACATAAATATGTGTGTCCCCTTCTTCAAATTCTTATTTCACAGAGACTTATTGTAACTTTAAAATGCAAGCAAAATACTGGGAGACCAATTGGCATGGCCAACTGAAAGCAACAACTGACAAATGGCTTGGCAGGAAACAACTTCCCTCATGGAGTCAGGGACAAGGTGTGTCTACTTGTGACACAAGATGAAGATCTTTGAAAACTGAAATGAGAAAATGAATTAGGGTGAAGCAAGTCTCCCTATGGAGGCATGGAGATGGGTTTACTCCATGATCCCTGGGGAGCCATGAAAAACATTCTATGTGAACTTTTCATGGTGGACTGAAATGGATCTCTGACCCATGAGAATTTATATGAAAAAACCTATGTAAATATAAGTGGAAGGATGGACTTCTTATGCAATCTATCTTTAAGTATTACTATGAAATCCTATGAGTATCGGTTTATAAAAAGAATTCTATAAAGACCTTGAGTGAAGCTGGTTGTTACTATCACTGCTGAAAAGAGAAAAAGGATTATCCTGGGAAACACTAAAGAATGTTAAAGAGCATTAATCCATTACTTGCAATGACTGAATTGAGACCAAGCTACCAGATAAGTACAGGCATACCTGAGAGATAAGGTGATGTGGTTCAGGTCACGGAAATAAAGTGAAGTATCATAACAAAGCAAGTCACATGAATTTCTTGGTTTCCTGGTACATAGAACAGTTGTATTTATACTATACTATAGTCTATTAAGTGTACAAAGGTATTGTCTAAAAAAAAGGTAACATACTTTAACTAAAAAACACCTTATTGCTAAAAAATGCTAATCATGGCCTGAGCCTTTAGCAAGTTGTAATCTTTTTGCTGAAAGAGGGTCTTGCCTCAATGATGATGTCTTTTGATTATTAAGGTGGTAGTTGCTGAGGATTGGGGTAGCTGTGGCAATTTCTTAAAATAAGACAATAATTATTTGCCCCACTGGTTGATTCTTCTTTTCATTTGAACATTTAGGAGGCCACCGTAGGGTTGCTGTCTAACTTTAATATTGTTGTGTCTCAGGGAATAGGGAGCTCCAAGGAAAGGGAGACAGGTTGGTGGTTGGTGGAGCACTCAAGAATACATACATTTGCCAATTAAGTTCTCTACAATTCATGGCACCTCAAAACAATTACAATAGTAACATCACAGGTCACTGATCACAAATCACCATAACAAATAATGAAAAACTTTGAAATATTCTGACACAGAGACACATGAGCATGTTGCTGGATGCAGTGTTTTCATAAGCCTTCAATTTATTTTTTATGAAAAGCAAAGTGCAATAAAATGAGGTATGCTTGTAAACAGGAGCCAGCTACTGACTTTGGTTATTCAACTGCCACTTGGCAGTGGCACTGCTTATAGCCAAAACAGTGTTTAGAGCAGAGGTGTGAACCACATATTGACTTAGAAAACCACAAATTGATATTGTTACATTTTCATTTTGCTAAACATTTCCCAAATACATTTTAATGTTTGTGCTCCACTGGGGAATGTCTGCCATTGCATGTCAGTACATTTGACTACTTTGATTTAGTCTGTCTCTCTCCATATACACAATTACATAAAATGTTTATTGTTGCTCATTTGTTATTAAAGTATACACAGTTGGCAATTTGAACATAAGTAAGAATTACTAGTGAAAACGTTTTCTCTAGATCACTGAATAGTTTGAACTTAATGGAATGGAGGCTTAGCTATTCCATCAATAAACATAATCATGAGGAATTACTTTGACTCTCCTTAGATTGCTACAGTTATGATTAATAAATAGCAACTAATCAAATTGCATAGTAAGGGTGGGTTACTTACCAGTGACTCCCTGTATAAGTAGTACATGTGTTCCCTTGTATGGATCATTCGCATCAAACTCTCACCGGTGGAAAGGATGCTCATTTAACATTGCATGCCTACACAAGGGGCGGAGCTGGGGCTAGAGTTTCAGAGACCTTCTTGACTCTTTGGACAACACAGCTAGTTCCAAACTCTCTTTGGAGAAAAGTACTAAAAGGCAAACAGAGGGGAAAGCCATCTCCAATGGCTTCCCCCCTCCCCCTATAAGTCCCTCATTTCCAGTTTTCCTTCCTAGAGTAAGGAATTTCCTCTTGAGTGAAATAGGGGACTATTTCTCTCTTAGCTGAGCTGAAATATTTTGCTCCAAGTGAGGGTGCTCATCATTTACTCTCTGAATGGTCTGATACAGTCTAATCTGTATAAACTTCTCTGATTTGTTTGCACTTTCATAGGATAAATAGGTTTATCCACTATTATTTGTGATGGCATTTTATGTAAAACGCATTTGGTGAAGACATCAAGTCTTCTGCTATATGCTAAGCTGTATTCTTTTCTCTTCAAGGCATACTGAAGAGGACAGTTTGAATCTAAGAACAAAATTATTTCTTCTGGAGTAGCAATATTTAGAGGGGCAGACAGGTTTAGTCCAGGATTCCTCTCTCTGAGAATAGCGGCCAGCCTCATGACACCTTTCTCCTGCACCCTTTCAGACAGGAATCAAAGAAAGGAGCGGGTGAGAGGCTAAAGATCTACTCAAGACTCCCTATGAATCACATTTAGACAAGCCATGTTGACATACCCATAAACTACATGGTCAACACAAATAACCTACGTGGGCGTATACACACAGACACACACGAAGGGGCAGAAGGAGCAAGCATGAGGTGAACCCCACTCAACTGAAAGGGACAAAAGAGAGCTGAACACAGTTAAGAAATACATCAAACAGGGAGACAAAAAGGCCTGGGGTAAGAAGGAAGCATAAAACTGAGGGGATAGCCTCAAGCAATATAGACATCCTGCTCTAAATGAAGGAGACTGGGAGATTAAAGGGGGGGAGGGGTAAAGAAGTACAAAAAAGCAGGGCAGTTTTGAAAGTAACAGGTGGAATCACGATAAATGCTTGGTTTTTTTAATCAACTGGAATGACATAGAGATTTGTGGTTTCATACACAATCCTCTGTGTTTAGGTGGGTATATGGAAACACTTTTTAGCAGGAGTTAAGTTCTGAATAAATTTTAACATAAATCTTATCATCTAAAAATAAGAAGATATGCCTTGAAAATTTCAAAGTGCAACAGAAATGTTAGCTATCTAGTTCATCCCCTTTATTGTACAAATTCAGGAGCTCAGGTGGAGTGAGATAAATAACACTACCAAACTGGAAAGGCTTTGATTAGAGTACTCACTGAGAAATTGTGAATCACTCATCCAAAAACTAGCCTAAGGTTTGGAGACATTAGCCACCAGATCACTGTCACGCTTAACACCTGCCTGCCCACCCACCCCCTCATCATAAACACTCGCACACATGCCTCCGCGCACACACACACACACAGCCCCAAACAAATTAACTCAAAAAATAATTTGCCACCTGTGTCAGTGGAGAGAATACCATACATATTAATAGTTCTTTTCAACAGTGAAATATTTTAGCCTCATTAATACATTTTCCTAAGTTATACAAAGTCACGTTGAATCCCTATCAGTATGTTTTGTAGCAAAATCACTTGACCTCAGTACTTAACTGGGGCCTACAAGAATGTAAGTTTAATAGTATTGATGATATCAAACTAAATTTTTTTTCTCCTGAGCAAAACAGTACAATTTCTAGGCTATGGAAGCACATCCATAATTAAAGTCATCCTGAGGGGGCAAAACCACTGTAATTTTTACAAATAGTATGAAACATGCTTTTCCAAATGCTGTTTCCTTAGAAAATTCAAACATATCCTTATAAAAAAATTTCCTACAAATACTAAACATTTCTTCTTGGATTCAAATGAGGTGCACCAGAATGAGGAAAGCACCAAGTGGTTTTCTTAGTTCTGCTTTTCTAACATCAAAAGTATTATAAAAGGACGCCAATTCAATATCCACAAATAATCAAACACTTCTTCCTCTGAGTGGCTTCGTTTCATGAGTATTCCTCGAAGGTTAGGATAAAAGCCATAGACGACAACACAGGCATAATACTATGTAGTCGTCTGGAATATCAATAATTAAAAGTATGAATGCATATTACTAGAAAGTTTTAGACATTACGTTCAACATATCATTTGACCTGTACAATCTTTGAGTAAACCCCCTTTAGAGTCAAAAAAGATGAGTAATACCATTCATGCCAGGAAGAAATCAATTAAGCAATCTCACAGTATCTAAGTGATGGATTATTGGTCTGAACCGACCGACTTCTTGTCTTTCTCACCCAACATATTCTCCCCATAGCTGCCAAACTGATATTGCTAACGCAAAAGTCTGAAAACACTTCCCTATTAAAAATTCTACAGTAACTCCATTATCTGTAGGAAAAAACCACAAAATTTTCAGCTTAGCTTTTAACCCCACCATTTAGCTCCTATCTATTCTAATTCTATTTATATTCTACTCCTTCATGCATTTTTCATGCTGGTCAGACTGATCTTTTACCTGTTCCTCATACATAATATTCCTTCTCTGCCCTCTGTGCCATTAGAAGGGTGGTCTCCCTGATCTAGAATGTACCCCCTCATCTCCAACTTTCAAAATCTCTAGCTTCCTTCAAACAACAGCCAGGTGTCATCTTCCTTTCCCGATGCCCTGAGTTGTTAAGGTCTTCTCTTTCATAAAATTAGTGTCTGTTTTATATTTACTATGGAAAGAGTGGTGAATTTGGATTGAACAAACCTGAATTCAAATCCCTACTCTCCTACTTGCAATTGTGTGATCTTGGGTAAATCATTCAGTCTCTCAGCTTTAATTTCTCACCTGTTACACAAAAGATTCAACTAGCAGACTTCTAAGTTCCCTCTCAAACCTAAATCTAGGCTGCTGAGTTTTAACTGTCTATTACTATTCCACGTGCCTAGTAGCAAAGACAAGCACACTTTTATTTCTGTGTTACTGGGGCCTGGGCATTTGGTATGTTTGCTAAAGGAGAAAATGTGCTTTTGGGGGAAAAACAAGAAATCGGTTATATACCGTTAACAAAAGTACTCCAACAGAAAACAATATGCCCAACTGAGAGTATACATCAATTGTAAAATATGTGAATGAAGTTCAGAAGGGTACATTGTAGGTCAGCATTCAATTTACTCTCACAAAGTAGCCCAAAAACACAGACTACAAGAACCTATATATTTTACTAGAACATGCATTCCCAATGCTCAAACTTGATTCTTCATGACATGATGATGCTAAACACTTCTCAAAGGTCTAAACCCATCATAGTAGCTGCATAAAATGAACAAAAACAATAAAAATGCTATGGAGCGCAGGAAACTTAGAACAAATGGTCTTTGAAATTTTACTTTAAAACATTTTTTTCACAAAACAATAATTTAAATACCCCAAAGAATTTTATGCTTTCTGAGTTCAAGTGAAGAGTCTAGAATCAACTTGCTCAACAATTTTGTATAGCCATTTTTCAGTCATGCCCAATTCTTCGTGACCCCATTGGGGTTTTCTTAGCAAAGATATTAGAGCCGTTTGCAGTTCCTTCTCTAGCTCATTTTATATAGGGTTAAGTGACTTGTCCAGGGTCACACAGCTAGTAAATGTCACATTTGAACTCAAGATGAGTCTTCCTTACTCCATCGCTAGCTGCCCTGCTCCGCAACTGCTGCATCTAAATTAGATAACTGTAATTCATTCTTTAATAAACAGAGTAAAAATAAACGCTGATGGAATAGATATCAGAAAAAAAATCCTTTTTTCTTTTTAGAAAGAAGGAATCTAATAATTTATTTTATCCAACCCCTTCATTTTACAGATTAAGTAATTGAGACCCAGGTAGGTAACCATAATGTTTTTAAGCACTCAAATCAGATTATAATTAATGTCATACTTTTATCAGCTATTGCTGAAGGGGGAAAAAAAGGAAAAAGTGCCATCTTAAATGTCCTTTGTACTCTAAACTTGATAACCAAGTACATAAAATCAACTTGAGGAATCACAATCACCTGTGTAGAAGAATGCTTGATTTGTCATGGGTACATATTTTCCTTTATTGGGAGGGTGTCTATGTATAGACAATTTCAAGGAAATCATCGATGAGCTAAATGTTAGCAGAAGCTACTGTACTATGTCAATGTTTCTACAACTTCTACTCCAATTAAATTCTCAATGAAATGTTGCTTTAAAATATTTTAATTTTAAAGATCCATTCATCCACATGGCACATGAGAGAAGCAGTATAGTAGTGGATGGAGAGCTAGCATCAAAGTTACAAAGCTCTGTGTTCAAGACTTGCCTCTGACACTAGACTGTGTGACTAGGAAATCACTTAATCTCAAAGTGCCCAATAAGTTGCAAAAAAGGCATTGATCAACACTGCAGATTTAGTTCAAAAAGGGGAAAAAGTAGTATATAAATCATAGTAAGTTCCCTGTCCTCCCGCTTTTGTAAACTTCCAAGATTCAGCCATGTCTACTGATATTACCCGAGTTGAGAATATTACAGACAGATCCATAATTGTTGTCCTGTACTTCACAATCAGAAAAAAAGTGATAATTTCTTATGAACTCAGGTTTTTTACTCATGTTTCCAGAAACCCAAGAAGACTGGAGCATTATGGACAAAATTCATGCCATAGTCATGTAAAAAAGAATTTGTACTTTAAGAAACACTGAGCACACTCTCCCACAACCTATTAGAAATCTAAACATTTATTCTTTAAAACTACTCTGGTCCAAAAAAGATAAAAATTCGGGAAGGGGATAAACAAACATTTAAAAAAAATTTTATTTCTAGCCCTGAAAAGAACAAAGTTATTGAACATCAAATACAGTAGTTAATGTTGCAGTAACAATTAAATAACATAAGGGATTAAATTAAACAAAAGGCAACATAAAATTTGAAGACAATAAAAAATAAGATAGCTACTTGCACCTAAGTTCCATTTCCATCTGCCAAAATAAGGAAGGAGAGAGAAAAGACAACAAATTTTTACCCAAGATGTGAGTTTGATTGCACCCTTTTAGTACAGAACTAAAATTCAAGAACAGTTAGCTGGCTTAATTACATTTCTTACTGCCTCTCTATCTGAAAAGGCTAGTGTGATGAACCAACTAGACAGCAAGGATCCTTGAAGACAGAGGGCCCCGGAGATCTAGCATAGCTCTTTGCTTCTAGTAGGTGCTCAATAAATACTTGTTGCTTGAGTGAATACACACACTCTGAAAAACTGTTAAACTTGGAGGAGGGGGGACAGGGCAGAGACAGGAAGACAACGGATTTTAAAACTTTTCCCTTGGACATCTGGTTTTTGTATTGTTACACTTCAAATTAAAGCTATGAAATTGCACTGCAAAACACCCACAGCAAATACTCATCTGGATGTCTGTAACTATAACCTCCAACAACTGGGCACTGAAATATAAAGATGCTCACTGGATATCTGAGGATTTTAAGAGATTTCTAAAGTGTTATCAATTCCTTAAGCACCCAATTTTCCTACTACTCCTACTTCTCTCCACTACTGTCTGAGATGCACTAAGATTATATCTAGCTAGGACACAGCAATACCCAATTAACCTAAAAAGTTCATTTAAAGGGTCCCCCAAAAGAAACACTCAAAGATACTTTAAAAACTATATTTAAAAGGCACAGGTTAATTTTGGATTGGTGGTTGGCTTTATGATTAAGTTTAAGCAGCTTAACAGACATATTCAGAAGATCAGAGAAGTTTATGTAATCCCAGTGACTCTACTTGCTCACCAATTACCAAAAGGGAAGAACAATCTCAGTACTTCCATGGCTTCCTGGGATTGTCTATCCCTAAAGTTTGTGACACCAGAGAATGGGGACAGGTAACCAACCTAATGGTCACCAGAAGTCACAGCTTTCATTGTAGTGCTAAGTACAGTACTACAACATAATAACCTATAAACAGAGTTCAACTATTAAGGTAATTCCTGGATTTGAATGAGACATTTCAACCCAAAGTGAAAACAAAAATTATTTTAAAAGGAAATTGCTTAACAAAAAAATTAATCCTGATTCAACTAAATTTGTTCTTTCAACAAGATTAGAAGGTCATTTTAAATGTTAAAAATAAATCATAATTCCTTATTGCTCTTAAACTATTTTGTTTAAAATTTAAAAATTTCAGAAATAATCAAAGTATATTCATATGATTGATTAGTTTATCTTACTAAGTAAAGAACAGACTGGGGTTTAGGTCCCATATCCCAGGAGTCAGATTTTCATGATGCACGATCCATTGCCGGCAATGGACATAATGGGCACCATCAATAAAAAAAAGATTTAATATAATTCCAAACTCTTCCTATAAACCAAAAAGCCCTTTACTGAGTCACATGCTTAAAAATGGGGGTACTGACATTGTATCCAGTGAACATGCTTTCTATGGCTCACGTATAGAAATAGAAGCTATTTATAAACTCAATCCTCAAAGTTACTGCCTTCTTGAGGCATGATCATCGCGGTCTGATCATTCGGTTTCTCTACTCCATTGGTAGTATCTTTCTTATACAAATCTCTACCTAGTAACTGCTTACAAAGCAGAATGTTAAGAAGTTGAAACTCGAGAGGCACTAGAGTTTTTCAAAGGGAATAAGGCATTTTGTTGTTGTGAAACAGTAAAATAATAAAAGGCTGCAGAAGGGTCAATAACAGCAAGAAAAATAAAAATCAAGACAGACTGAAATCAGAGACCATTCTACTAAGTGCTCTAGTTACAAGTTTTGTTTTATGATTTTAGTGAAAACCTTTCTGGTAAGCCATTTCTATTTATCATGGTCATATCTTAACATGGACATGAGAAGAAATTAAGCATGGGTCAGCTTCCTTTGACAAAAGGAATACATTTTTTAAAAAAGTTTCTTTTTCCCATTTTTCAGCAAGTATCCCTAACACTTAATTTTTCTTACTCAGGATTTGGCAATGCTGGTATATGGCTAAGTAAATGTGGGGTTGAGTAGAAGCAAATAACTGCAAGAAACAAGTGAATTTTTTTTAAGCTCCTGGCATTTCAAATGAGGCAGCACAGCTTCTAAGAAAAGGCTCCTATTAATAATGAACATTATAGGTGAGAGATGAGTCTGAATATCAAAATGTTTTTAAAAATCAATCAAGTCAAAATTTTTAAACAGAAAGGATGCCTTAAAGACATCAAAATACATTTCATACTTATTTAGTTCCCCTTTTCCAATTTCTTGGTACATGACATTTAGAACTTCGAATGAATTCAAAGTGAATTCATTGATTACCTCCTAATTTAAACCTATAGGCAACTCAGTAAATGAAATGATCCACAAGTCCTTTAGCAGCAGTATTTGTGGAACTATTCATTTATGTCATCTGAGCCAGTAAAATACTGGTTGAAGTTTTGGGACCGCTTCATAATTCAAGATGAATTTCCCCAGTTTTTAACACAGTTCATCCCTGTGAGAGGTCTTTAAGTTTCTCTACTCTCTTCATTAATAAAACTACATCTAACTGTTTCTGGGAATACCAAGTTTCAGTTCACATATTTTCAGGTACCTAATTTATCTTACAATATTCCCCAATATTACCCAATTATTTATGTGTTTTAAATGGAATACATATACTTTAAAAAGGTATTTAATATTCAAATCCTGAAAATCCAATGGTTATTGCATTATTTGTCATTGGGTTTTAAAAAGTTACAACATATACACAAACTTATTTGATAAAGAAATTAAAAAAGAGGCACCAGCCAAAGAGATAGAATCCAAGTTGGGGTAAAAAAAACCATTTGGTTTCTGAAACCAAGTACGTAACGTAGTAGGAGATATACAAATACAAAGGAATAGAAAGGAAGACGCAAATTGCAGACACAGTTGTCAATGGGGTCCTCTCTTCTTTGTCTCAGTGATTTAGTTTAAAAGATCCTCCTCTCTACTTGTAACTTTCGCTCCAAACATCACCACCATATTTCTAAAAAAAGACTCTTTTAATCTCCCCAAGCCTCCCCACCCCACCCCACCCCCCAAAAAACCCCATCTTCCCTTCCCTTCCTCAAAATGGTTTATAACAACTAAAATGTTATTGAACGTAACAGTGCTTTAAGTAGCTGGTCCTGGCTTCTACACAAAATTAAATCATAGAAAGCCTCTTTTCTAATATAAAGAGGTACATAATATCTATCACACTTGCTTTAATTTAGGCATGAGAAAAAATTTCTCAAAGCAATCCAAAAGGAGCAGGTAAAGGAACAGGAAGGATAGGGGAAAATAGGAGAGGGGACTAGCAGATCAAACAAATGCCTTTCTCTGAAAGCTTGAATCTGCCATTCAAGTATTGAAAATACCCCCAAAGGGTACAATGAATGGGATCTGTTATAGCAAAGTCAGCAAAAATAAAATAAAACGCAAATTCCAAGCTTGATAAATGGCACTGCTGGGCTATCGGCAGAAAGGTGAAAGGCCAGTGATTCAGTCCACAATTTCTCTTGGACCCTAAAAAGGGGTTGTTTTGAGAGTCGTAACGATTCTTTTCCTTAATTTTGTCTTAGATATCTCCAGGGAGTGGGGATTGGTTCCGCCCAACCACCCCAGTATGCTGACGATTTTTTTTCAAACCCCTAAAAAGAGTAACAATTTTATGTTATAAAGACTTCTTTTTTTTTTTAAACGACAAAAGAAAGATGAGGCCACAAATGGCAAGGCTATTAACGGTTACTCTTCATTGCTTCTTTAGCTGCCATGATCAGCGGTGTCAAGCTAGACAAAGGTTTAGCCAGTTTCAGGAAGGGATGCTGCCAGAAGAAAAAAAAAAATAGAATGGTAAATTTACAACCCACTTCTCTCACTGAACCCTAAAGACTGCTTTTATAGGCTCTAACACAAACCAGAAAACTGAACACATTATTTATACATTGGAGTTAAGATAACACAACCACATAGGAATAGGTTGAACCAGCATATCTATTTTCACCGAATAAGCTTATTTAGCCATGACCTCACCAATATTTGACACTTTGATGGAACTGTGTTTTCATCAATGTAGGCAGTCCCCCCTACTGATGTAGACTGCCTCCAAACCACCTCATCCAGGACTGATTCTCATCCATGTTTTTCCATTAACATGGGATTTACCTACCCCAGTACCAATACTCTGATCCTCTTGATATTTCAATGGAGCCTAAACTAAAACACTTGTTGCTGTTGTTCAGTTATGTCCAATTCTTTGTGATCCTATTGAGGTTTTCTTGGCAAAGATACTGAAATGATCTGCCATTTCCTTCTCCAGGTCATTTTACGGATGAGGAAACTGAGACAAAGAGGGCTAAGTGACTAGCCCAGGGTTACACGGGTAACAAGTATCTGAGACCAGATTTAAACTCATAAAGAGGAGCCTTCCTGAATCCAGGCCCAGTGCTCTATCCACTACACCACCCAACAGTCCAAAACACTTGTACTCTCTCCTCTTTCATCCATAGGATTTTGAGCTTGAAGGGCCCACTCACAGCACAAGTGACCCCATCACTTATTCTGATCATTCAGTCCACATACATATATACACATACATATAAACATATATAAAATTCATATATTACACACACGTGCACACACACACACACACACCATGAATACACATAAATAAAATCTTGGTTCTTGCATACAAGTTACTATTGGCAGCATACTTTAGCCCACTTAACAACTATCATGTGTTTTGGTTTTTTTTTAGAGAGGAGGGGGAGATGCGGGAATCCTTTGGGTTACTTGTAATTTTGATTCTTCCAAGATTGTGCTATTTCATGATTTGCAGCAATATAACACTCACCACAACACTGTTATAGAAACAGACTTCTGAAACAGCATTTCCCAAATATCTTCTAGTCCTTCTCAATTCTGATCCCATCTTATTGTCTATTCCTGTCCAAGACACATATATACATATGTTTCTATTGGCAAGTACCATGGGATATATACCATGGGCTAATGTGTCTAGCTGAATGTCACAGTATGGGTACTGTACGTTTCTCATCCGGTTTTTTCCATTTGGATGATTATACCAATTCTTTTCCCACTATTGTGAATTTCACAGAGAAGGCTTGATCCTGTACTGGAGCTTGATGCAATTAGTACATAATCCATAAAGAGAACACTTGGAGAACGTTAGTGTCAATAAGGAATCCTTCTTTTGTTTCGATTTGCTTAGGATAACCTCCATGAAAAGGGTGATGACCTTAAACAAAACTATGGTTCCTTATTTTACACCTCATCCTGATGCCAAAATTCCATAGGCTCTTGAAAAGTACAGTTATGAATAGCCTAAATGTGTAAGAGTACTCATTTACAAGGAAGGCCTTCATATTTTGTCCAACTCGGTCAAGTTTTTTTTAATCAAGAAACAAAACACACAAACCTTTGTTTCCTATACCTCTCAATCAGTTGTGTAAACTGAAAAGGTATGCCACAGGAAAATCATGCATAAAAATCTACCTGTTCCCTTTTAATAAATATGGAAGAAAAAAGTAGGTGCATGCATTGATTACTGCTGATGTTTTGCAGGGGGACATTTAGTTGGTCCTTTTTCCAGTATGTTTATTTCATTGTGTAATTTCTTCTTTGAGACATCACGAAAGTCAACTCCTAGAAAACTTTTAAAATTGTCTCACCTTCAGTCTTTGTAATGTTATCTGGCAAGTTCACAGTCTCATCTTCTTAAGCATCACTTCTGCTTCTCAATAACAAATCTAATGCTGAGATGGTAGAGTCCAAATGCAGTAGAATGATTATTGTTACTGATGAAATTTCATCACTTTAAATATAGGAGCAGATTTATTCCATTTCATGACTGTCGTCCTTCCAATTTAATCTAAAAATATTCTTTGGACATTCTAGGCTTGTGTTGTTGTTCAGTCATGTCCAACTCTCCATGACACCATTTGGAGTTTTCTTGGCAGAGATACTAGACTAGTTTTGCCATTTCCTTCTTCGCTTCATTTTTTTGTTGTTGGGGGAGGTTAGGCAATTGGGCTTAAGTGACTTACCCAAAGTCACACAGCTACTGAGTGTCAATTGTCTGAGGCCAGATTTGAACTCAGGTACTCCTGACTCCAGGGCAGGTGCTCTATTCACTGTGCCACCTAGCTGCCTCTCCAGCTCATTTTACAGAAGAGCAAACTAAGGCAAACAGGGTTAAGTGACTTGCTCAGGGTCACACAGCTGTAAGTATCTAAGGACAGTTTTGAACTCAGGAAGATGAGTCTTCCTGACTCCAAGTCCACTATACCAGCTAGCTGCCCACTCCAGGCTTAACAGAGCTCTAAACATGCTGCCTAACTGACTGTTAGCCATTCTTCTCTACTACTATTGAGTCCTCTATCAGTCTTTCTAGGTATTATTTTGAAGATGACATTGTACTATAAAACTACACTGCCTTTGACGGTCATATATCATTTTCTAACATGACTTCTGGGTTCTTTTAGTCTATTAATTTGGTGACTGTTTTGCACTGATTAAACTCTAAAATTGTGATGGTCAATGTTTTTACTCTAGCCTATATCCTATAGGAAATAGACTATTTTCTATAGCCTATCCTATAGGATAGGAAGCTATCCTATTCCAGTGTTGCTCGGCCTTTTATAATTTTCTGCCATAGATGTGATACTTACTCCGACTTTTGTTCTAATGAGATGAAAAACTAACCAAAAATGGCTGATATTTAAATGACAACTACATCTATAACCAGTTACCATGACAAGATATGGTCAATTTCACTTTTAAAGACAGTTGGGGCTCACCACTTTTCTCATCTTTCTGGCTCTCTTCTCTTTTTTTTTTTTTTTAAACTTTCTGGAGGGGGAAGGTAGGGCAATTTGGGTTAAGTGACTTGCCCAAAGTCACAGGGCTTGTAAGTGTTAAGTGTCTGAGGCCACATTTGAACTCAGGTCCTCCTGACTCCAGGGCCAGTGCTACATTCACTGTGCCACTTAGCCACCCCTTGGCTCTCTCCTTGAAGAAAATTCTTTATGTACAAGATTAAGGATTGTCAATAGTTTATACAACATTTGGCCTCTTCTATTTCTTGATCCTCAACAACATTTTCTACTAGCTTTCATCATCTTCTCCATGCCCATTTTTGTACTGAAGTCAAGAAACATCAAGGTATGTGCTAACCTTGTTTTGTAGATCTCGACCAATTCTTCCCCAAAAAATGTCTGTTTCTTCATCAGTAAGTATTTATTAAGTACAGAGCATCGTGCCAGACGCTGTGGCTACAAAAGGGCGAAAACCCAATCTGTGTCTCCAAGGGGGTTTGTATCTTACTAGGAAATAACATGAACACATAAAAGTACATACCAAATACAAGGTATCCCCAAAGTTTTAGCGCTGTTTTATAGCTATCAAAGCTATAGAAGTTTTTAAAGCTATAAAACAGCACTAAGACTTTTGGGATACCCAGTATAGACAAAGTAAACACAAGATAATTTTTTCACAGTGAATGAAAGGCTTTAACAATTAGTGCCTCTAGCCAGTATTAGGAAAAGTCACTTGGGCTATACTTTGAAGGAAGCTAGGGAATCTAAGCAGTGGAAGCTGAAGAAGGAGTTCAATTGAGGCATTAGTCAGCCTGTACAAAGACAACAGTGGCAGAAGATAGAATGTGATGTATGAGAAACAGCAAGTAGCCAGTATGATTGACTGTAGAGCGAATGAAGGAGAGTAATTTTGACTAAGTCTGGAAAAGCAGGCTGGAGCCAAACTGTATAAGATTTTGGAAACAAGAGGGAATCACTAGAACTTTCATAGTAGAATGGGGCAAGGAAACAGAAGCTTTCTGTAATTGAGATCTAGAAATCATCTACATAGTGATGATACTTGAATCCAAGGCAATTAATGAGATCATCGACTGGAAGTGATAAGATACAGCTGTGTTTACAGTGGCACATTTGCTTGAGTCATCATGAGCCCTAAAAAGTATTGGAGAAATGATGTTCCTTGTTTCCTTTAAAAGTATAATGAAGCCAACTTGGGTCAATTTTTTTATTCTCCTCTATGAGGAGGATCTGTAAACCATCATTCTAGTTAGTTATTTCTTTGTATCTTCTGGTTTCTGATATCCAGGATAGCAATAAGGATGTAGATAGAAGATCTCACATTTAGAGTACCAACAGTTAAAAATTAATGGTTATAGAAACAGTAAAAACAGTACAATTCTCAGCAACCTCTACTCCCTTTACCATCAACTCCACCACAGAAGCAGGAGGAAGACAGATTCCTTGCTGGGGCATTTTGTAACATTCTCCATTTCAGGGACTGTTCAGGCCCAAAACATTAGTGGTAAGCCACTCTATTGAATTAGACTGTTCCTTGGCCTGCAGATACACCATCTCTGGCATTTTACAAAAAGACTTTTCAGCTTGTTAGAAATGGAGAAAACCTGTGTTCTGGCTTAACCTTCATGAACTCAAGGGTAACCTGTAAACTACAATGATATATGGAAGCATGACTTCTGCAGAAATCCCATTACAATGGCTTCAGTAATAAGATGAGAATTTTCTGTTTTTCCAACATCCACAAGACCATCATTTCAATGAACCACAGATATATCAGTTTAAGCAGTGATAAGGCCAAAGTACAAAAACTCAATTGTACAGTAGATGAAGCCTTAATATTGAATACCAATAGCATTTTATTTGTTCTGTAAGTACTGAAGTAATCAAACTTTTGAAATGGTTACAATTTTATTTCTGATTGTAAAAGCCAAGGCTTTCTGATACATTCCCTCCCTATTAACAAACTTACCTGTAACAATTCTTTGGCTGAACCCCTTTTCTCTACGTCCATCTCCAAACACCGATTTAAGAAATCTCGAAATATTGGGGAGAGCTTCTCTGGGTTCTGTAGTTCAGGAGTCCCATTTGTTGCTATTAGATACAAGGCCTAAAAACAAAACAACACTGTCACACTTTTTAGCTTTGAAAACTCAGTTTTTTCTTCAGGAAGACCCTACTTCATGGGTCCCTCAATTAGTTACAGAAATTAACCCTAGACATCTAAGGGAAAGGTTATAGTGGTTTTACCCATTTAATAGCAACATTATTGTTATATTTATATTTTACACTCATTTATCACCTCTCTTTTAGATTACATACCAGAAAAATAACCCTAGGACAGGTCATGACTTTCAAAGGTCTTAGTTTCCTAGTGGGGAAAATAATCTTATTGGACCTCTACGATTTCTTCCATCTTGAATATTCTGTGTTCACAATAGATAGTGCTAAGAAAGTCAATGACAATCACCTCAGAAGCTTAGAATCTTCTGGTTGACATCATCTAAATAATAATATAAGATGTTTATAAATCAGTCAAATTACTACAAAGGACTAACACTAAGAAAATTACAAAGAATGAATGAAATTCATAAACAAAGGAGCTCTAACTTTGACAAGCATATGGTAATTTTGTTCTTTAAATTACTAGATAATAAATGAAGCCTCTATAATTTTGAAAATCTTTTTTAAAAGAAAAGCATGGTTCTAAGAGAACCATTCCCTAGAATGGCAATTAGTGTCAAATATGAGAAGGTCATTTAAACAGTGAAACAACTTAAAAACTGGAACATTAATAAAACTTTCACCTAAATACTTTAATATCTTTACTAAGACTGGATTCAAACTAGTGACTATGGGTTCAAACTGGAGAGGCAGTAGCATGCAGTAGTCATGCATGCCCTGGCCAAGTCACTTAGTCTCTTTTAGATTCAATTCCCTCACCCATAAAATAGAGGTAATAATAGCACCTACCTCACAGAGCTATCATAAGGGTCAAATGAAATAACACGTGCAAAGCGCTTTGTAAGCTTTAGGGTGCTGTGTGAGTCAGTCACAGCCCTACCGCCTTCTGCTTTTCTGTATAAAATAGGCCCGGTGATCAACGCTGTGCAAGGAAGTAAAACTCCGCCCTGCTTACCCTCAGGGGATTCTCATTAAGGTACGGGGGTTCTCCTTCCACCATCTCAATCGCCATAATGCCCAGAGACCAAATGTCCACTTTAGGCCCGTAAGCTTTACGTGTGACCACTTCCGGGGCCATCCAGTAAGGAGTTCCCACCATCGTGCTTCTTTTGCTCTGCTCTGGGGTGATCTGAGCACAGAAACCAAAGTCGGCTGTGTAACAAAACAGGTCTAAAGTTACCATTCAAGCCTCAGCGGAGTTCCAGTGCAGCTTAGAAAATACCAACAGTTTGTACATTAACTACTATTTATAACTTTCTCTACCCTGTTAAATCTATTGCTTTTTCAAAAGGTTAAAACAAATCCACAATTTTATTGGAAAAGTAAGACCAAAAGGTTTGTGTTGCAGATGTGAAGGTTCTTATTAACTGAGTGATTTCTCTGGTTAATCTCAGTTTTCTCTTTTGTGTAATGAAAAGACTGCACTAGATTTCCTCTAAGATTACTTTTAAGTCTAATCCATGATTCTATGCCGTTTGTTTTTTTTTAATACATTAAAATATTTATCTACAATCCTGTGATTCTGAGGCAGGAAATTCATGTCATGTTGCTACAGAAACCCCCAGGCAGAGGTATTATTGGTCAACGTCTAACATGGCTCTCTGAGAACACAAGACACACTTTTAGGTTTAATCTGCATTAACATTTTCTCTACCACTTTCTTAGGTCTCACCTATCAAGAAAACAGCAGGTCAGGCCCAGATTTGTGGCATTTGCCAATTTCCAAGGTCTAGGTGCTCACACTGGAAATTTAACAAAAACTCTTGTGAGCCAGTATGAGCTCGACTCCCAAAAACTCAGTAAGTTTTCAGAAAACTATCGACAGTGAGATACACATACCTACTATATTAGCTAGCACTGACAATTCAAATTCTTTTTTGGAGAATCTAAGAAATATTCTTCTCCATTATAGACACCAGCTTTTGTGTGCGCATTTATGTGTATACACAACATAGGAGACGGCAAAAATAATCAGTGATGGTGGTGGTGGTAATGACTTCTTTAAAAGTAGCAGAAATCAGAACAGAAAAATGCCATTTTTTACTCACTGAGTTTAACTGATCCTTCCATTCCCAAAAGCACATTGTCACTTTTGATGTCTCTGTGAATCACCTGATTGGCATGTAGAAACTCCAGAGCTTGTAAACACTGTGTAAAAGAAAAAACATCCGCATAGAAAATAGGTGCTGGGCACAACCAATTGCTACTCAGATACACTGAGCTGTGGTAGTGTTCTTCAGAAGACACACTGGTGTGACATTAATAAAAAACAAATCCACTAGCATTCACATCACACTTACAAAGAAGGAAAACACTTATTTCCAGTGGTTGTCTTAGGAACTGAGACACTGCTCCTACATCCATGACGGGACCGCCCACATATGAGTATTAAAGGGTCGAAGCATGAGGAAGGTTAAGAACCACTGGCCCACAGACTGGTGACTAGATCATCTCTGGGTCCCTTCCAACTCTACAAGTGGGATATGAAACTCATCTATTGACTACTTTGTAATCCTTGGGAAATCTGTTTATATTTAAGTATAGCTTCCAAATGTATAAAGTGAAGTTGAACTAAATATTTCCAAGAATCAGTTTATTTCTAAAATTCTATCATTGTCAAATCAGAAAAAAAAAAAAAAAGTCATTCAATGTAGCCAAAAAAAGAAAAAGACGGAAACAAATTGAAGTCCCCTTTACTAGGGAATGAACAGCTGAACAAACTGAAGTATATTATGTATACACTGCACTGTAAGAAATGAAGAATTCTTAGAAACAAGGAAATATATAAAGTGATTCATATCAAAGAAAGCAGAACTAGGAACACAGTCTACATAATTACCACAATAAAGTAAATGAAAGCAACACTAAAAGGCACACCAATGCAGATTAAATGCAATCAGAGGCAGCATGACATGGTGGTGGATACTAAACTGGATTTTAGAGTCAGAAAGAGTTGGGTTCAAATCCTACTTTAGAAATTTTATGGTAGATAAGTCACAACTTCTCTCTGTGCCTGTTTCCTGACTGATACTGGCTCCAGAGGTCAGATGATGAAACATGCCTCATTCCTGAAAGTCAAATGTGCTAGCTCTGTTAGCTGATTGTACTTAATTATTTAAATTTGTTATGAGGAAAAATTCTAGAGAGTAGAAAGTAAACCACTGTCTTATAAAAAACAAAATGCAATAGTAAAAAGAAAATGTTTTCTAAAGAATGAACTTGTGGTCGGTTCATCTGAATTTACAAGTTCACTAACTGCACAGCACAGTATCTGAACAAATATGAGAATATGAGTTACCCTGGTTCTACATAGCTATTTGCTCATCTGACAAAGGCCAAGTTTTTTTTTTCCTCTTCTGTGGAAGGGATCCAACCAAGTTACTTATCATTTTACCTTGCAGGTATTTAAAACTATAGGCATATTCTTACAAAGAAAATAATGATAATAAAAAGAAAAGCATATTCATTCATTTAATATTTAAGTGCCTACTACATACACAACACTATTCCAAGTGCAAAGAAAGATAATTTTAGATAAGACAATCCCTAACTTTATGAATTTATTAATGGAACAAGACACAAACACATAACTAAAAAAAAACTGCTTGATAAGTGAATGCATTAAACTAAAACAATGTGGAATGTGAAGAGAGAACAGGAACATTAAAAAGAAAACAAATTAGGCTCCTTTTTGTTTAAATTTTCACTGTTTCTGTTTGACATTTGGTCAGGTAGCTGCTGCTGCTTCTTCCCTAAAGAGAGAAGTATTCCGAAATTTTAAAAAATTTGCTGCCTGAACACTCTAATGCAAACAGAAACCTCAAATTCTAAACCACTTACCAAGGAAGCTATTTTTTTTCCTTATCTCAATCATATTATATTATTTCTGACCACCAAAATTATTTGTCATCCAACTGGAAAACTCAGTTGAGCTGCTCAGACTTCCTGCTGGTTTACCCCATTTAGCAAAGCAGCAAGAACAATCAATGTCAAGACTTTTAGTCTTATATCCTCTAATTCAATGACAGACCACGAGTGATAGCATACCAGTATTTGGAAATTTTCAAAACAGATTTTGAAGGATTAATACTTCTAACAGAAGAAAGTTACATGCATATGTTCTACTCTGGTTTAAAAGAAAAATGATAGTGTTGAGAGGCTCTGTAATGTAGCTGGAACAATAAAAAACTTTACAGTCAGAGAGTACCTGGGTTCTCCTCCTACATGATTCTGTGAAAATTTTTAACTTATTGAATTGCAAATTCCTCATCAGTAAAAGAGGGTTCTGGACTAGATGAACACTAAGACCTTTGCCAGTTCTAAGTCTATAACCCTATGAACTTCCAAAACCATTTCTTTTTCATCTCTCACCCCAAGACAGAAAAACTTAAGATTAAACAAAACCAAAATTTCTAAGCAGAAATGGATAAAAAATATTTCTGAATATCTTGTCAACTTCCAAAAATTAGAAAGCTCTTGCTTTTGGAGATGGAACAATCATTCACACTTGCTCTGGATTAACTGTTTTTCCTTCCATTTCTCAGTTTGTCCTACAAATTGACATCCCGAGATCCAAATGGTCAAAGGATAAATATGTTTCACATTCAAAACAAACGAACAAAAACCGAGGCAATATAAGATTACGTGCTCATTCTTATAGATGGTCTAATAGTTAGTAGTCCACTTAGTCACTCTGTTATGCCAGTGAAATTTTCTGTTTGCAATTTTAGCTGCAAAGCAATTAACACTGACAAGACAAATTAGCCTTCAAAATCCTGGCCTTTAGTGTGAATGCTTTCTGGAGCATCAGGACCTAGCATGACTATAATGACTATCCCTGACAACCAGCCAGATATTCTTTAATCTATACCAGTGATTCTCAAAATGTGGTCTAGGGACCCTGGGAGTCCCCAAGACCTTTTTAGGGGGTCTTTGAGGTTAAAATTATTTTCAAAATAATACAAGATATGTTTTCATTTTTGATGTGGTAAATACTGATAGAAATAAACCACATAAATTAAAAGTTTATAGGAGGTCATCAAAAAATTTTAGGAGTATAATGAAGTCCTAACACCAAAATATTTAAGAACTGCTGATCTACGCTAAGCCCATACAAAAAGGATGGGATCAAAGAACTTTACCACATTTTAAGGTAGGAAAAAGGGCAGGGGGGGGGTTGGATTAGGAAACACCAAAAGATCTGTTTAAAATCTACTCTGCGTGGTTAATACACTAAAAAAGCAGAGACCTGTAGCTACACAGGTTTTACTAGCTTGTAACCTGAGTTCTCTAGAGGACCAGGCTTTATCTCAAGACACTGGAATGTGTGAGCTCTCAGATTGTTCCAAAGGTAGCTAAGAGCCCACATGTAAAGTATACCCAAATAGAGATAACTTTTGAAGAATTTTCACCAAAAACACTTTTCAAACACAATTTCCTAAGAACATAATCAATGACATTATTAAAGCACATGCGCAGACTTTCCTTCCTGCACGCCCATCCACCCACATTACCAACAAGAAAACACAAGACCCACCTCTCTACACACAGCAGCAATCTGTGCTTCATCCATGCAGGTTTCTGTTACAACATCAGTAAGAGACCCACCAGCAAGGTATTCCATTACCACAAATAATTCATCCCCTACAAGATAACTAAAAGCAGAAGAAACAATAAACATTCTTTTCTATTAGATTTATAGCAACTTTCACTCAAATACTTTGCAGCTGATTTTAGTTCTGTTGACATCACTAAGAATCATCTAAATTGAAGCTTCCATAATAGAGGATTCTTCAATCCCACAGAATTTACACTCAGCATTCCTTTATTGAAATAAACAACACAAGAAATCAAAACTATTATAACATTCCAATTACCAGTCAAGAATCAGTAAGTAAACTAAACAGAATCAATAAAATAGTTGTGACAAGGCACTCAAAAAAGCACACTGGAAATGATACAAATATATGAGAAGAAGAAACATTCCCCAAGAGATAACTGGCCAAAGGATTCGAACAGGCAGACTACAAAATAGAAAGGCAAGATATTAATAACCCCATAAAAAAATTCCAAATCACTAATAATAACAGCAATGTGAATTATGACAACTCTGAAGCTCTAAATTATATGCATCAAGACCAACAAAACAGGAAGGAAAATGACAACTGTTAGAGGAGCTGTGGAAAGCCAGAACATTAATGCACTGTTGATGGTGTTATGAACTGGTCCTGTCATTGTAGAAAGCAATTTGGAACTATAACCAAAAACTCATTAAACTGTACATACTTTTAGAACCAGTGATAACGCTGAAAGGCACATACCACAATATGAAAGAGTGAAAAGAATCCATAGGTATCAAAAATATTTACAGTAGCCTTTTTTATTGTAGAAAAGAACAGAATAGTTGTAAGGCCATCAATTGGTGAATGGCTGAACAAATTATGGTACATAAATGTAATGATATCACTGCAATGTAAGAAATGTTAAAAGACAAGATTCAGAGAAATATGAAAAGATTTGAACGAACTGATATTGAGTGAAATAAACAAAACCAGAACAACAATTTACACAATTACTATAATAATGTAAAGGAGACAAAATCTGAAAGAATTCTCAACAACGCAATGACCAATCACAACACCACAACAATGCCAATGAAGCACGCTTTTCATCTTCTGGCAGATGAGACAAAACCAACGTGTGGATTTGTTTTGTTTGACTATATGAATTTGTTATGTGAAAGGCCTACAGTTTCTTTAGTTCTCTTTTTGTGGAGGAGGGGGGTTAGGAAGGGAGTAATGGGTAATAAAAGGAACAAAAAGATCATCAATAGAACATTTTAAAATACATAAAAAGAAATAGGATAAAATTCAGTAGGCAACAAACAAGACAGTTTTGTTATTATAGTGTTAAATTTTATATGTACTTTAAAAAAACTATATTCTAGAACTTTAGTTTCATATTCTTTTACTCTGTTCTTCGTATACTGAAATGTTCATAATGGCTGTTTATTAAGTTCATAATAAAAAGACAAATTTAAATATTTTTAAAGTCACATTAGATAATGTGACTTAACAAATAGTTCTGAAAACTTTGGTTAAGTATCCAAATCACAAATCAGAAGTAGCAAATCATAAAGAGGACGGTTAATAAGCTCTGGTACACCCTGAAAAAAGAAGTAACAGCTGCCAGCTTAATAGCAAGGGAAGAGATAAAAAAATTACCACATCGTGACATAGTAGAGGTAAAAACTGATAGTCAGAATGGTAACCCTGATTTATCAAAACATATTACATCTCAGAAACATTTTCACTAAAAAATGGTTAATGGAATGTTCCAGCATTGGAAAAGTCACCTTTATGAGATAACTCATTCTCTACAATGCCAGGTAAATGAAACATTAGTATACAAAATCATGTTATTTGCCAAGAAAATGATCATATGAAATTTGAAACATGAACTAAGGATTTAAATCTCAAAGTGGAAGAATCATGGGCCATAGACCGAAGTGAGTTGGGGGATGGGGAGAGAAAGTATAACACAGCCTTTCATAAAGAAGCCCTTTTGTACTTTTGTGTCTAATTATCTGCACAACAGAAGAAATATCAGTTTTTAAAGACCACATTTTCACCTCAAACCTTCTGAAAAAATTCATACTTACCTATCTAAGAAGTTAACTATGTTGGGATTCTTTAATTCTTTCATTACAAGAATTTCATTAATGATTAATTCCTTCTTAGGCTGTTTCTGCAAATTTATCTGTTTGATAGCAACCTATATCAATGGAACAGAATAAAGTAAGAATGGTAACATTCTAACCTTTCATAAATTAGGACAGTTACAGATTATAGAGCCAACATCAGCACCTGTTACTGTATGCTGAGCACTGAACAAGAAGCTACCACAAAAATTAACGGGACATTCAAAGTATATAGCACTGAACTATGTGCCATGTGATCTAAAGAATTAGATTATTCCCTAATTGCAAAGAATTTTCAATCTGAAGAATAAACTCGCTCACTACATGTATTCACGATGAGAACCAATAGCATATTCTCAAATACTGACACCAAATTTGTAGGGATTAACAATGGACTGAGAGGAAGTGTGCTATGGTTATTTGAGTTCTGGGTTTGGGATCAGGAAGATTTTTTTTTTTAAATTTTATTTTAGTTTGCATCATTCGTTTCCACAAGATTTTGAGTTACATATTTTCTCCCCTTTTTTCCCCTACCCACCACCTCAAAACAGCCATCCCAGTGTGTCCCCCCTCCCCCAGTCCATTCTCTCCTATGTCACTTTTCGGTAGGGCAGGATGGATCTCCCAACCACAGTGCCTGTGTATCTCAAGAGGAAGACTTTTTAAATTCTAATTTAAAATATTTACCAGGTGTGTGACATAGACAAGTCACAACCTCTCTGAGCCTTAGTTTCCTTCTTTGTCAAATAAAGGCAGTAATGGGATCTATAGCTCTTACCTCATAGAACTGTTGTAGGGATCAAATGAGATAGTGTATGTAAAGCAATGTGTCAACTTTAAAACACTATACTGTTTCTCAAAAAGTAAATTTGTGTTTATATGCATTTATAATCTATCCCTCCAGTTGCCCAATTAAACAAAAAGAAAAAGAAAACCTTCATCATACATATGCACAGTCCAGCAAACTCTATATAAATGTAAATAATGATGATGATGGCAGCTAACATTTTACATAGAACTTTTAAGACTTGGAAAGCACTTTACAGAGATTATCACATTTTAATTGAACAACATCTCTATAAGCCAGATGTCATTATTACTTCCATTTTAAAGATGAAGAAGTTAAGGCAGAGAGGTTAAACAACTTGTTCAATTTCACACAGCTAGTAAGCATCTGAAACAGAATTCCAACTCAAGTATTTTGGTATTTCAAACACTATGCATCTATCCTCCCATTTCACCAATAATAAATTTAAGTAATTATCACAAATAATAATTACAACTATTTATAAACTTGCCACTTTTTCTTATATTAAAAAAAAAAGGAGGTAAGGGAACATTCTTTCAGTCACATTTTGCTTTTGAAGACAAATTTAATTCCAGTTCTAAAAACTACAACAGCATGCACTTATTACTGCTGACTACAAATCCTGACAGCTGTTTAAATATGTCTATCATCCTCATGGAGCGAAAAGTATGCCTGAGCTGGCACAAAACCTGAATACCTCCTTCAAAACCTTCTCTGGGATGGAAACTATCAAATTCACCATGTATGACAATAGTTCAACATATTCATATTGATAACTAAACCTCTCGTCCCTTCACCAAACAAAGCTAGCATTTGATGTTCATAATTAACATCTCTTGACTTACCCAATATTATTTCCAATATTCCATAAAATTACCCTTCTGCTCTAAGTAGTGAACTGTCATATACTCATTTAACCTCTCTTCGTTTTTATGCTGTTCTCACTTGAAATCCTCTTCCCTACACTTTCTGCTCCTACAAATCCTACCCATGTTCTACTTTCTCTTTGTTCACCCTCCTCCTACCCCATATTTCCCTTCTCTAGATTCCCTATTACATTTATAGTCCTACCACGTAAGGCAGCACTTGGTATTGTCTTGACACAACCAGAAGCTACTATCAGCATTTATTAAGCACTTATTTGCAAAAATCTATACTGGCACTGGGGACTGAAAAGCTAGATACAATACAGAACCTCACTCTCAAGTATCTAGCAATCTGAGGGGGGGATGTGAGAGCAAAGGGGAGTCACACACAAATAAACTAGGGTATAAGAGAAAATGAGAGCAAAATATTATGAGAAATTTAAGGACGTTAAGAAAACTTCCCAAAGGAGAAAGAAGGAAAGCTTTATGGAGAACAGCACCCAAAATATGATTGGGGAGGAGTGAGGGGTGAAGGGATTGAGTGCAAATAAAAGCACTGGATATTGGGAAAGACGGAATGAGAATAGTCTAGGTTTGAGTAGAAGATAGAATCCACGAAAAACAGGCAGTATGAAATAAAGCTATAAAGTAGATTAGAGTGAGATTTTAGAGAAACTTGAATGTCAGAAGTTTATATACTTTATTCAGGAGCTAAGGGAGCTAAGGGGGAAAGTGTCAGTGATGTGACCAATGAGATGAAGGCCTAGATAATTTTTCTGATAATAAGAGATATAAATAAAAGATAAAGGAATTTCAGCTATCTCCATGGAATGGGACTCCAAGAACCCAAACAAGGTAAATCCGAACTGCTGAACTAATAGCAAAGAAGGCTAAGCCCTAACATGCTCACTCAATATCCTTTCCCCCAGTATTCTCCCCAAAGCAAAGCTGTACAAGCTGAACCACTTACTCTCTTGTGTCAGAATCCAACCTATACCCTAACCCCATCTAACCCTCCTAACAGTGCCTCAGAAATCAAAATGGCAGAAATTTTCTCAGGCTGCAATAGCAACATGGAAGTCTTCTATGCTGCAACAAAGCTCAGGCAGAGAACAAAAGAACAGAAGGAAAGGGGCTAGGACATATATATGGGAGACTGTGTGGCATTCCACTAAGTATGAAGTCAAGAGCTCAGCATCCAGTTGAGACTAGCTATGTCCTCCCAGAACCACTTAAGGTGGAGACATTAATTACTGCCCAATATGGGAGGAGGCTCAAGAGGCTTTCTGCAGGGAAATCACCATCAAAGGGGAAAGAGTTACAAAGAGAGAAAAAAGGTGGGAAAAAGAATGAAAAAGAGACTAAAATTACCAAAGATCTCAGAAATTAAAAAAAATACAATAAACATTTATTAATTACCTACTTAGGCAGCTAGATGGCTCAGTGAAGAAAGCCCTGGTTCTATAGTTAGGAAGACTTGAGTTCAAATCTGGCCTCAGACACTTACTAGTTGTGTGACTGTGAGAAAGTCACTTAACTTCTCTTTGCCTTACTCTGCTAAAGAAGGAAATGGCAAACCATTCCAGTATCTTTGCCAAGAAAAGTCCATGGACAATATGGTCCATGGTCACAAAGAGTAGGACTCTACTAAAGGAGTAAGCAATAACAATAAAACAAGCATCTGCTATATGCTAGGTCCAAATGTGTTAAGCACTGGGAATATAAATAAGAAATAGGAAGACACTTCCTGCCCTCATACTCTTATAGTAAATAGAAAATAATAAAGAGTACTGGGTTGGGAGAGGTGGGAGTGAGATGATGATAAAGGTAAAAGTGGATAGTAGCAAATGAAGAGATGACTGGGATTTTGAGCTCTCTATAAAGGGAGGCTATGGTTGGAGGAGCAAAAGCAACTATGGGTACTGATAAAGCTTGAGTACCAAAGCTGAAGCAAATTTCCATGATGAGTGGAGAAATTTGGCATAATATTTATCTAGAAATATGGCAATCAAGGGAAAGAAGAAAATGGCATAGTTAAAGGGGCTAACAGCGTCAAGGGGAAAGTTTTTTGGTTTAATTTTTATTTGGGATAAGGGAGCTATGAGCATTTCTGCAGGCTGAGGGGAAGGATCCAATAGAGAAGGAAAGATGAAAGATGTAAAAAGTTGACAGGAAGAGATAAAAAGTATCAAGGATACAGATGGAGGACTTAGCTTTTTCAAGGAGGAGGGCTCCTTAATCCCAAAATGAGGAAGAAAGTATTCCTTTTAAACTTAAATGTGAGCATTCATTTTATCTATCCCAATGAACCTATATAAATCTAAACTCTCGTCCTGACCATGTTCTTGCAATAATGACTTAAACCGTTTATCTCTGAGACCTGTCCCCTCTACCAACCCACTCCTACTCACAGGTCTCCCATGTTCTTATGGGTAAATGCCTCCTAGGCTCTATTTTTTCAGGCAGCTCCAAGACATACCCTACTCCCCAACCATCCTATTAGCAGTGGCCTTGCCACTGAACTTGTATCACCTTTCTCCCTCAATCCCCTTTCTGGTTCTGAAAGCACAGTCAAATCAATCAATGCTTCCATTATTCCTGAACTTTCTAATGAAAATATTCTTCCCTCAGGCACTATGTGTTGTGTGTGTGTGTGCGTGTGCACGTGTGTGTGTATGTGTAGGCATTTGTGTATGTGTATTTGTATATGTATATGTATATAAAATGTCTCCTCCATTAGAATGTAAGCTCCTTGTGGCAGGGACTGTCTCACTTTTTATTAGTAACCCCAGGGCTTAGCACATTACATGGCCTTTAGTAATAATTTAATAATTTTTAAAATTAATTTGTTTATTGTGAAAAGAGCACATAGCTTTTAATTATTTTGTATCTGCCTACACTGCTTAGCACAAAGCTAAACTGAAACAAAATTTAATTAACTTTAAGTTGATTTACGCACTATCAGGCCCAACAACAAACCTCCCTTCTTTGTTTCCTGGGTTAGGAATATAAAATTTTTCTTGAAACATGTTTTCTAATCAAAATAATAATTCTTTACTAATTGACAAGCATAATTCAATTCATTCAAAACAATTACAAACTGACGTTACTGGAAAAAAGACAGTTTTCTTATTGACAGGTTCCCTCGTATTTAGCCCAGTATAAGAAGATTAAAACGTGACCTACCTCCTGCCCCAACGCCACATCTGTCGCAGTGAAAACTGTACCTGAAGCTCTGCAATAATAAAAGAGATGACCAACTTTGGAGTCTCTAAAACACTACCAACACTACAATTTTTCTCATCCTGTGATTTCACTGGTATAGAGAACTACAGGAGAGAAAAATCCTCCTACTAATATAAATCTGTAATGAATTTTAGAGAGGATTATCTGGGCCCTAAAAAAGGTTAAATGGCTTGCCCATTGTCACAAAGTTAGTTTATGTCAGAGGCAGGACTTGAAACCAATATTCCTGTTTTCAAAGCTTACCTTGTATTGACTACAGTCTCTCACATGCCTCTCATAATTATAATGAAAAGCTTAAAATAGTCAACAAAGGTACTTAACATAACTGAAAAAAAATGAAATGATCGGAGAGATTTTTTTTTAAGCTACAAAAAGTTTTCCCATAAAGGCATAAGGCTTTTGTCCCTGAAACATTTTTTCAGACAGAAAAAGTAATGGAAAGATTACCTTTCCAACAAAATTACTCCTAAAAATTCCAAATCTTCACTGATTTATAAGCAAAACAAAACATAGTATGTTTTGCCTTAAAAATAGGGTAAAAGAGGTTTGCTAAAATTTATAATACTATCACTACCTAGATAAGGGCAGGAAGACTGTCATGACATAGTGAGCATTCAATATATATCTAATTAATGAATGGACAGATGAATATAAAAATAGTATCAACAAGAAAAGCTAAAAACTGAAACTACTTCTTTTCCAAGCTAGTAGCATTCCAAAAATTCATTTAAAAAAACAGAAGCAAAGTAATTATATTCAGAGTAGGATAATGAAGGTAAATTTCTATCTCATCTAACTTTAAGTATGTACCTAGTAAAGGTTCCTAAAACTTATTTTCTTACTCTAAATAGAAACTAAAAGAAAGCCAACCTACAATTTCTTTTAAATTTCTGTTGCATAAAAAATGAGATTTATTGCCCAGATTCCATTCCTCAGGCCAGCTGAAATCCCAAGCCAACTTGCCCCACTCCCAGATTTTTTCACAATCATTACATTCTGTTTGTACATACTATTTTTAAGTATGTCTTGATAATTAACATTATATTTTCACATCCACTTGCACACACATGGTTGCAAACCTGTCTACCTGTTGCCCAGTAAAATTCTCTGAGCATAGTTACAACATAATTTACCATTTCATTTCCATTGTCTTACATTTCTATTGATGTCTAGGTGACGTAATTTCTTTTTTTCACCTACACTCACTAACACCACTCAACCACCCACCCACACCCAAAGGAAAAAAAAGAAAAAAGTATTTGGGTAAAAATAAGAATGCAAAATTGCACACAAAACTAGTACAGAAACCCAACACCATTTTAAATGTGGTTAAATCTAGTTACTATTACTTACACTAATTCATAAGGATGTTATTCTTAGTAAAAGCATGATGAGAAACAATAAGCAAGCTAAATTATATAATATATCTTGATGAATACTTACCCCTGCCCAATTTTTTCATATCTGGTATATTTTTTCTTGGGATCACCTATGCTGACTATAGTTCCTATAAAAACAGGGAACGCCCATTCAAATATTAAAAATTAAAGTTTTAGTGGTACTATTCCTTTGCAAAGAACATTTCAGATTTTTTTTTAATCAATATTCTCAAATATGCTACAAGGCTTACAAAAATCAGAGAAAACTTACTGAGAAAGAAGCGGCAAAAAAAAATATTATTATGTATATAAGCTATATTTTTAAAAATAGAAGCTGCTTAATATTAACAGACTAAAGAAGAAAGTAATAAAAATGTCTACATGGTTATTTTAATTTCATTTTGTGGCATATATTGGCAATTACTGTTACTATGGAGATTATAGAAACAAATAAAAAAAGTCTTTTAAGCAGCAACTTTGTGAAGAATGGATTCAATTATGTAGGCACCTGCTCTGTCAAAGTCAAAAGACAGAGGTAATGAACAGGAGGCACATACATTTTGAGACATGGCTCATGTGCACAATTTGTTTTGCCTGATCGTATTCATTTATTCCAAAGAAAGTCTTTTGTTTGGGGAGAAAAATGTGGAGGGATAGTAATAGTAAAGCCATCAAAGCAGAAAAAAAGTAACCAGAAAGAAACACAGACAAGGAAGAAGTGTTGGCACTACTATTAAATTTAATGTATGCTTAAAAAAAAGTTATATTTAATACACAAATTTATGATTCCATAAAGAATCCTCTTTTCTGTTCTACAGAAATATTTGTGTTGATGGTTTTTTAACATCTAAGGTAAATTAAAAATAAAGTCAACAAGAACTAAATGAATGGCTTCAAAATTATGAAAGATAAAAAATTTTAATATCCTGAACTGGAATCTTTATGAAGAGATCAACAAAACTGCAAATTCAATAAATTAACAATTACCCAAGTTAAAAATCAGGGTTATAGTAAAAGTTAATTCCAGATAATACTGAACTTCAATTTGGCCAGCCAGGACCAGAGATAGAAGCAATGGAGTAAGACACAAAGGGAAACGAAAAGAGGTACATAATAAAATGGCAGAGGAACATCTTATAGTCCCTACATTGTATGTATATTTTTTAAAGACAGTACTGACACTCCTCCAAAAGAGAAGGGGGGGAGGTGTCACCTTATGTTTGAAAAGTCAAAAATCAGTAGGTAAAAGCCATCGTAGAAAATAAATGTTTGAAATAAATCACATTGGGGTGGCTAGCTGATGCAGCAAATAGAGCACCGGCCCTGAAGGAAGACCTGAGTTCAAATTTGACCTCAGGCACTTAACACTTACTAGCTGTGCGACCTTGGGCAAGTCACTTAACCCCAATTGCCCTGCCCTCCCCCCCTCCAAAAAAAGAAAAAAAATCACAACCAAAATTATTTTCTTTATCTCTCTAAATGCTTTTCAAAGTCATTGGTAGTTCTGCTAAAATTTCCTAGAAATCCCAGAAATTCTCTATTTGGCACTTCATGTATTACATGTTTGCCCTAAACTCTTTTCCTGGTATATATGATCTGGAAAAAGGAAGAAAAATGAAATCTAAGAGAAAATAACCTTTTTATTTAAAAACTAAATGAATGCAGATTCCATATATAAGTTGCTGTTGTTCAGCCATTTCGGCTGTGTTCAACTCTTTGTGACCCTATTTGGGCTTTTCTTGGCAAAGATAGTAGAGTGGTTTGTCATTTCCTTCTCCAGTTCCTTTAATAGATGAGGAAACTGAGGCAAACAGGGGGTTAAGGGACTTTCCCAAGGTCATACTGCTACTAAGTATAGGAGGCCAAATATGAACTCAGGTCTTCCTGACTCCAGGCTCTCTACTATAATAATTCACATGTAAAGCAAACCCAAACCCTCATATACCCATTCTCACTATATTATACCTTTGGGTGAGGCCCCAAGCAAGCAGCACTTATTAACAATCATCTATGGTATGCCAAGCACTGGGAGATGCAAAGGCAAAAATGAAACAACACCTTCTCTCCATAGAGAAAACCATGGTTGAACCTACTACTCTGAACAGTAGTACTGCCTTTGAGAGACATCACTGTTAGTCAATAAAGACCACCTTTTCCAAATAGGGGACTGGTACACCAAGCAGACAAAGCAATGTTAAAGAGTATTATCCAAATCTGGCCTCAGACACTTGACACATTTACTAGCTGTGTGAGCTTGGGCAAG
Source organism: Pseudochirops corinnae (assembly GCA_028646515.1). Lineage (NCBI taxonomy): Eukaryota > Metazoa > Chordata > Mammalia > Diprotodontia > Pseudocheiridae > Pseudochirops > Pseudochirops corinnae. Next base: position 166,538,475 of record CM053588.1, on the reverse strand, counting down.
AAATTTAACCCCAATTGCCTTGCCTTCCCCCTCCTCCAAAAAATAAATTAAGAGTATTATCGTGACTTTACTGGATGTAGGTGGAGCTATAATTACTCTGGAAAGAAGCAAGCACTTATTAAGCACCTACTATGTATGGAGCACTATGCTCAGCACTTTACAAATATTATTCCATTTGGATGCTCACAATCTTGGGATCTAGGTGCTTTTATTACCCCCATTTTACTGCTGAGGAAAACTGATTCAGACAGAGGTTAAATGACTAGCCCAGAATCACATTGTCTTAGACTGGATTTGAATTTGGGTCTTCCTGACTTCAAACCCAGTGCTCTATCCATTGAGCTACTAGCTGTTATAAGACTATAAATTAATCTATCCTTAAGATACAGTTTATAAATAATCTAAATTCAGCTTGAGGAGAATACAACACAGAAAACTATAACAAAAAAAACCTGCAACATTTTTAGAAAATTTTAAGTGTTATTAAACTTACTTAGTTTCTCCATAATTTCTTCATCTGTCATCTTGGTCTTCTTTTTCTGTTTGTCCAACGATTTGGCAGCACTATCAACATTAGAATCACCAGCTGGTGCAGGAATAGGGTCAATTACAGACCGTGTATAAATCTACAGGGAGACAAAATTTACTACTCAGGATCAATGTTTTCAGGCCTTAATGGTTGAGCATGATTCAAGTCTGATTTTAACCAAAACTAAAATCATTTATGGTCACTTTAAAGACTGAGAGGCATTTTCAGCATTCATTTGTCTCTACAAATAAACTTAACAGGAAATACTGAAGGTCTGAAATTATTTGTTGCACAATGTAGTATATTTAATAATCCTCTTAAGAGTATAGTGATTCGTGTATAGAATATAAACTCATTTTAGAACTAAACTTATACTGTATCTAAAAGGATAAAAAAACAAGCCTAGAGGCTTTAATTTTGAAAAAGATATCACAAATAAGAATTACAAAAAATACATTCTTCATAAAATGCTATACAAGCTTCTATTTTAAAAAAAACAAACAAAAAAAATGCAATTTGTATCACATTCATTTCAAATAGTCATCACCAGGGCTTTAACCAATTAGCTTAGGTTTAACCAACTGGGAAATAAAACTCACCCCTCTTGCTGCTGCCACTTACTAAGATTCCCAATAAAACTGCATACAGCCCAAAGCAACAAAACCCCTTTCCTCATTCCTTTCTGGGACTTTCCAGTGTTTATTTCTCCATACCTGCACAAGAAGCTCATTGTCATAAAGGACCAAATCTCCTGCTAGTGAACCCAGGGCTCTGGGAAAAATAAAAGTAGGATCTTCCAAAGAAAGGCTGAAGAATCTAGTAATTGCTTTTAACCTAGATATTACGGTAAATTTTAAAGAGATGTAAGACATGGTCTCTAACCTCAGAGCTTTTATTTTCCTAAACAGTTTCACACATAAGAAACAAAAAACAGGGGGTGGCTAGGTGGCACAGTGAATAGAGTACTGGCCCTGGAGTCAGGAGGACCTGAGTTCAAATCTGATCTCAGACACTTAACACAAAACTAGCCGTGTGACTCTGGGCAAGTGACTTAACCCCAAGTACCCTACCTTCCCCCTCCAAAAAGAAAAAAAAAAACAATTTTTAAAAACCAAAAAACCAAATTAAATTGTACGCTTAATGTAGACTATAAAGATAAAGGAAGTTCAAGAGAAGGAAATATGATGGTTCAATTTGTGTTGTTAAAGAAACTTCAATTAAGAGATAGAACTTGAACTAAAACATGTAGAACAGCCAAGAAATGGTTATGAGGAAATACTGGCAGAACATCCAAGAGAAAATATCTACAGAGCATATGGAGATGCAAGAGTGAAGTTTGGATAAAGAGTGATGACTAGAGATAAAAATTTGGGAATTATTAAAAAAAAAAAAGGGGGGGGGGTGCTTGGTGAAGCACTGACATGGTTGAACCAACTGAGGGTTGAACCCTCAGAAACTATACATGAGTCTAAAAGGGCCTGCTCACTTCTTAATAAAAATAATTTTTCTACAGATAGTTTTTAAACACAGGTCATTTTCTAGATAGATCTCATTGTACAAAATTATTTTTGTTAAAGCCTAATGGCTTTTAGAATGAAGACCAGCTATCAGAGGGTTTCTACAACCAAAATAACACTAATTTCTCATATAAACCTACATAAACCATAAACCAACAGAACAGCATCAGCTCACAAATAACGCACTCACTGATTTTGTATGATCCGGTCTAGGAGCAATAACAGGTGGAGCAGTCTCCTCCTCATCATCTTCTTCTTCGGTCACTGCTGCTGAAGTTTCTGAGCCTTTTGCATTCAGCTGAGTTTGTCAAGTGGGAGAAATAGTACACATAACATGAAAGAAATGAAGCCTGAGAAAACTGCTTCTGTAAAGTAGCAATTTTAATATAATAAAAACATCAGTTAAGAGCCATAAAACCATTTAGAATCACAAAACTGTACTGTGAGTTACAGATGAAGAAAAAGACCTAAAAGAGTAAATGACATTTCAGATTATACAAATAGCTGATAGAAGTGGGATTAAATACAGGTATTCTGTCTTTGCTAGGTGTCTTCCACTACAAACTCCCCACCCCTCTCTCCATTAGATCTGGACCTTCTAATTTAATTCTACGGCCCATAATTTGGAATTCATAATTGTAACTGAGCTAATGTACAATCTATGGGAGGATTTGCTAAACAAATAGAAGAAGAGTATTAAGAAGCACAGTCACTTAAGAGAACAAATTTTTTAGCAAACATCCATTTGTACAAAGACCATTAATATGGAAAATGATCTCTATTTTTGATGGCCTAAAAGCAATAGTTTGAACCACTGAGCAATTCAGTAGAATCAGACACATTTTAAAAAGTTATTAATAACCTTTCTCTGACTTACACTAAGTATATAAATAATTAGGAACATGTTAGAATATATTTGTGAAAAATACAAAACTTGTTAACTTTAGTTTTTCCCATACAAGATTTCAGTAAAGACCATAGCCAGAATGACTTTTACTTAACACAGTGGGATGTAGTAGATAAAAAGCTAAAGTGAGGAAAACCTGAGTTTAAGTCCTGCCTTGATTCAAAATTGTATGTGATCCTGGTTTAAGTCTCTTTACCATTCTATACTCTTGATTTCTCATCTGTAAAGTGAGGGAAAAAATAGATATGATATGCTCTAATATTTCTTTCAGCTCTTAATCTATGATTCCATGATCTTAAGTTAGACTGATTTTAAATGGTTTCTTGTACTTATCGAGAAACCAAAATCAAATATACTTTCCATTAGATTGTGAGCTCCCTGAGGGCAAGGGAGCCATCTTTTGCCTTTCTTCTTATGCCTAGTCTTACTAATATGCACCTGATAAATGACTGCTGACTTCTGAGCCACTTATTTAATTCACATGGTCCCACAAAACTCAGGTTCTATAGCTTATTTCAGAATGCAAAGCAGAAACTAACTCCTTTATTAAGTACCAAAAACATAATGGCAATTTAAAGAACTGCAATAAAAATAACATCAACTTACCGCTGGTGTTCCTGAAGAGAAGCCATCTTTCTCTAAACAGGAAAACATAATAGTTATTAAATTAAATATTCTTATTTAAGTAAAAACAAAAACTGAACTAATTAAGAGAAGAAAAATGAATTTAAGCAAATTTGAAATTAAACAATAAAGTTCTTTGGGTTTTTTTCATCCATAAGGAATGTGGGTAATTTATTAATCCATGCAGATTATGCAGGAAAACTTAATTTGTATAACACATCACTACAGGTTTACAAAAAAATTAGCACCAACCAAATACCTAGAAAGACACAATTTAAGGATTAAAAGAATAATATTTAAGAATCTTTTCTTTCATAAACTAACAGATGACAAGTCCCCATAATACAATTAAAAACCTAAAAATATCTTTTTAAAAAATCAAGAAATAAACTGCACTGGAACTGAACATTGTTCTGGACCAAACTTCTGTCCACAGTCACCTGGGCATAATACTGATCCATAAATATTCAAGAATGTTTTAAATAAACGTTACCACGGCAAGTCATCACAATCTCCAAGCTATGTGCAACAACAGCAACAAAATTAAAATGCAGAGATCTACCAGAAAAAATAAAAATTACGTGGGAATACAATGAGGTATATTTTATCCCCTTCATTCTATCTGATAAACGATGAAGTTAAGCAATATCCTTTGGATTTTCAGCTCAAGATGAATTAATTTTTGAGGAAAAAAAATAATTATAAAGAAGACCTCAAATAGCTAAAAATTGGTTTTATATAAAATTGTATCAGGTCCCAGAACCTAACAGTAACTATGACATAAGATACTTTATTCAGAAAAAACTGTGTACTGATGAACTGACTGGAGATATTTATGAAAGGGTAATTTCATACCCTTTATGGTAAAATACAATAGAACTCTCACTGACCAGGAGTTTTTAAATAACTCTCAGCCATTTACATATTCGAGGAAAATACAATGAAACAAATTCCATTTCCAAACACCAAACTGGCAAACTTTTACTAATGATCAAACTAAGACTGAATCCTTAAGCTTGATATCTGGCTGTAGAGGTTACCTGCCAAATAGCTAACACATCAGAAATTCAAGGCCAAGGCTGTTATCAAAATTTGTGTAAAAATCACTGCTGCGAGACCTATAATTCTTTTTAGAAATTCCAGGAAGCCCAAAAGCTTATGGAGAACGTGCACACTGAAAGGAAAGCATTTGAAAATTGTTATCTGGCCCAAAGGTGACTTTTACTGAATGATGAGCTCATGAGAAGTGACTGAGATGGAGGGACAAGCCAAGACCCCCAGGACTAGTGATGATTAAGGTCAAGAGAGCTCAGGATACTGGTGTGGGAAGAGTCCATCCCTTCTTGTTCAATCACTGCATAAGCCCCTCACACTGCAATACCATTTAAGATGGAATCCCTGACAAAAGTAACTCTAAGTCTGGCCACTATGTGACCTCAGAGAGTCAGTTTTCCCTTCTTCTGAATGACTAAAACTGAAGTTGTTTATATGAACAGGATTAATTAAAAGAAGGCCTCATCAATTTGAAGCTTTACTTTATACTTTGATACTCAGGTTCCCATGCCTGAGGTTTTAGGTGCTTAATGTGCTTAAATTCCTTTAGATTTTACAATCTTAAATAATAAATTCTACTTGTAGAGCTAAATATCTTTACTGATCCTGTCAATAAAGAACTGATGTGAATATCCCACAATGGAACACAATCTTCCTATCTTTCAACATTACCAGTTACTCTTTTCCTTTCAGAAACTTGGAGGGTGGTTACCTCAGTCTATTTTGGCAAATTCTCCAATGATCATATTTTTGAGAGTGAAATTGTAGGTGGTACAGTGGATAGTACTGGCCCTGTAGTCAGGCGGACCTGAGTTCAAATTCCAACCTCAGATACTTGATACTTAAGCCACTTAACCCCAACTGCCATCCCTCCACAAAAAAAATTATAACTCCCAATTTCTAGATTTTAGCCCCAAATTGTGCAACATATTTTAAATGAAATTTCTTTTAAAAATACTAAATTATAAATCTGAAATTATAAAATTGAAGACTCATAGGCCCCAGTACTCCAGGAGCCTAATCTAAGCATCTATCTTTTCAAAACATAGTTTTCCATCTCGTTAACATCAGAATCAAAAATGATTGTACACTCTTCATTTATGCCTATTCTGATGCTCAATGATATAACAATCTATATAAACTGGGTAGCCTCTTCCTTCATAAGCACCTTTCTATTAAGTGGAATCCCTGGATAAAGCCATAAACTTATCACTTCATCCTGCCATTTAAACACAAGGGTATTCAAACTCTCTACAGGCAAAATCACCCTTCCTTTTATTTTAAGCTGTTATTCTAAGCTTAATAATCATCAACAAAAACTACCAATCTTCCCAAGGGATGGGGATTGGGACAAAGTCCAGGATCTCATCAGTAGAAGGAGTGCCTAGTGAGGGACTTGCTCTACCGAGCAGCCCCTTCTCTGCATCTTAAGAGTCTCAGAGTAACCTTGATAACTAAAAGGTTCAGTTACCTGTCCAAGGTCACACAGCCAGGATACATCAGAGGCCAAACTTGAACTTGGCTCATCCTGGCTCCAGGGTCAACTGTCTATCTCTACTACACTATCATACAGAAAAATAGGAAAATCTTACTCAACCCCTCAGCATATAAGGCAGAACAAAAAAAATTAATAAGCTACAAATACAAAAAAAAGCTTTCTAATGAGACTAGCCAACAATCAACTGATTATATATTTGGTTATTACTGGGTACCCTTCATGACTGATTCCATACTGGTAAGAAGTCAACTTTTCAGACACAATATTTTTTTTTAAATCTCTCTCGTCTCTCTCTTTCTCCAAATGACACATGGCAAAGTAGACAAGCCTGTTGTGCGTATCTGTTACAACTTATTTGTTCCAATGAACCCTTTAAACTAACTTGAGGAACCCGAGAGAGAAAAATCTGAGTAAATCAAAGGAATCTTTCATATATGGATAAGTAGCAGGTCTTATATTTTTTTCCTTCATTAACTATGTACATTAGTATCTAAGTATTTGTTTTCTTCCCCCTCATCTTAAATTTCACAACCTTGTAAAGAAGCATCACTACCTTATTACAATGTAGTCTAGTTTCTTACCAGGAGGGGTAAAGCTCAAATATTTCTGCTTCACTGTATTAGAGTCATAGAACTTCAGAACATCCAGCACAGCCTGGGGGTTCTTCTTTTGTTCTAGTTTGGTGATATTGGAGGTCTGTAGCAACCGAGCCCATTGTTCTGGCATTCCCTAAAGAAAAGACATTAACTGAACAGCACTGCCTGCTGACATGGGAAACTCATACAGAAAATCAGTTGGATTCAATGTAAGTCAAACTTTTACATAATGGCTCATGTAATCATCCTTCAACTCTAGATCTATCTCATTAGATTGGGGTGTCACAACTTAACTTCCTATATTTCACCCATATCCATCTTCATTAAACATTTCTTTATCCTGGACAATTAACAACAAAAGACTACTGATTTTTAGAATTGGTAGCACTTTCCAAGAAGCAAAAATACATCTAATAATTAAGAAATAATGTCCTTGGAGAAAAAACTCAATTCTGCAAAGTAAAACTGAGCATTAAGTTTCATGAGCACACAATGAAAAACAGTAGTCAATTATACTTACAGTGAATTCTCCGGTAACAGCATCAAAGCCAACATGGATGGTGTGTTCAAAATCAGAGGGAGGAGAAATTTCTGGCCGCTCCTTTTCTTTTTTCTTACTTCCTACACGGAAAAAAAAAAATCAACACATCTTTACTGAACAAAATTTTAAAATTGACAAAAATACCCATTCTGTTGATAGATTAAAATAATTTTTAAAGACTAGATAAAATTACTGGGGAAAATTTTCATGACAACAAAAAATGACCAACAGAAAATAGCCTGGGACCTTACAGATAAGATCAAACTGAAAAATGGGAGGAATCAAAAGCTGAACCCAAAGAAGGGGAAAGAGTGACATGATTCATGAGGTAATGGGAATGAAAGAAAGTAGAGTCACAGAATACTAGAGTTGAATGTTTTAGTTCATTCAGCCCAACAATTTACCTGCCAGATGAATATCCTATCTAGTAACAGCAAGTATCTACTGGGTTCTGCTTGGACATCTCCAATGACAGAGACTCTCAGTTACCAAACAGGGCAGTCCTTTCCATACTGGAATCCAGAAAGGTTTGAAGTACATATTAATTACCGTGAGAAGAGCTAAATGCTGATCCTGCCTCAATATCAGGCAATTTTGAAAACAGATAATGGGGAGAAAATCCCTCATTCTTCTATGACTAGCCAAGCTCCAGGACTCAGTTAAATCCTTCCTTGCCTCTAAAGCATCTGCCCTGCCACAGTAGGCATGCTTATGCCTACTCTCCCACTACCTCTTGTTCTGGGAATGAAAAGCCTCCATTTTCTGATTTCAAACCTAGTTTTCAACTCTCTCCAATAAAGCTTCTGACTTGAAATTATTCTTTCCAAAGTTACCCATAATCAAATTGCCCAGGTCTAATGTCTTTTTCTCAGTTTATCACTTTGATCTACCTAAAAAACTCAATATAGTTAATAACCCCTTCCTGCTAGACAGCCTCTTCTCCTTGAGTTTCTCTAACACTGCTCTCAGTCCTGCAACCTCTTTAGACATTCCTTAGTCTCAGACTCCAGCTGATCATCACTGTACCAGCTTCAATATACAATGACACTCCCCCAGCTCCCCATGCCTGGACTCTTATCCAAAGACAACCTCTTTCTTTTCATTCTCTAAATGCATATTTTCTAGATATACTTATCAGCATCCATACATTCAACTAACAACTCTAGGCAGGTGACTCATAGATCTATATACCCAATACCAGCCTCTCTCTGAAACGTCAGGTCCACATTCAACTATAAGACATCTTCAACTCAACCCATGCAAAATATAACTCATTTTCTTTCTCCCTCAAGTCCTCCATTCTTCCTTCCCACCTTCACAGAATCCCTAGTTTCCCTCAAAGCTTAGCTCAAGTACCTTCTCTGACATGAAAGCCCATTGTGATCCTTCCAGTTGTGAGAGCTCTACTCTCCTGAAAAAACTGTATAATATATTTTGCAAGTAATTGTTTATGTACAATCTGCACACACACACACACACACACACACACACACACACACACACACACACCCCTCTTAGATTGTAAGCTCTCTAAGGTTAAGGACTATTTTATTCATTTCATTGTATTTTCAAGCCTTTGGACAGTGCCTACCACATAGTAGGTGGTTGCTAAATAAATGAATTAAAGTTTTTATCTGTTATTTCTGATTCAGAAAAATGGCCTTTTATTCTACTCCTATTGCTGACTGAAGTATGCTAAACAGACTTGTAGTTGAAAATATATTCAAATTTTAAAGGCTACCTAGAAATTAAACAGAAGCATGTAAGCTCTTTGAGGGCAGGTACTGTTGCTAGGTTTTGTCTTTCTATCCTCAGCACCAAAGCATAATGCACTGCACATAAATTGGCACGTGAGGTTTGTGTCTGAATCTGAACTGAATTTTTATCACTACTACAATTAAAACTGAAATATATATTACTTTAAGACTTTTAAAAAGCTTTACAAAATATTTTCCTTACAATAATCCAGAGAAGTACACGTGCAAATATTCAATGGAACTAAGAGACATCTGACAGTTCCAGATCACAGTATTTAGAGTTGGAAAGGACATCAAAAGTCATCTAGTCCAAAAAGTACCTACACAGGAAGTCCCTGTAAAATATTCCCCAACTGGTATTCAGTCTTTGCTTAAAAATTCTAGTGAGTGGGAACCCATACACTATCTGCTAATGAAATCCACTCTACCTTTAGACTTTAATTGCTAATCAGTTTCTTCTCATATCAAGCCGAAATCTGCCACCCTGAAACTTATATCCAAGGTTGATAGTTCTACTGTGAAGCTAAGCAAAACAAGTCTAATAAATAACCTAATCCATAAGAGCCCTTCAAATACTTAACAATGGGTATCACATCCCTTTCTAAGCCTTCTCTGCTCCTGGCTAAAACCCCATATTTCTTCCTTCATTTAGTCACCATACAGCATGTTAATGACAAGAGACAATACAGTGCTTTGCTATACAAACGTATCTCATAGAGCTAATTAGTGGTATGATGGAAGACTAGAAGTCTGGTCTCCTAATCTCCATCTGGTGCTCTTTTCACATCAAACTAAATGCCATATGTGTGATCTAATAGAGGCCACATCTGTATGCTAAAATATCTTCAAAAGATATATGTAAAATATATACTTATACTTATCTATTAACATATACAGACACAAAAAAACCACAGAAATTATAGGTAACAGGTAACACTGAGGTTTTATACAAGCCAATTCAGGGAGAAAGGAAGTGGCTGTAACGATACTAGGATTTGAAGATCTTCCACGCCCCTTGAGCTTGCTGATGTAGCAGGAAGGGGTGGAGCAAGAGAACGCCGGAGCCAAGCTAGTCTCTGTGCGGTGCGGACTGGA
>CM053588.1:166507283-166527858 GCA_028646515.1 Pseudochirops corinnae | reverse complement strand
TGTTTTTTTTTTTTTTTCTTTTCCCAGTGATCACTCACTGGTTACAGCCCTATAGGACCAAACTATTGTACAATGTGAAAGTATTTGCAGATCCTATACACGATTGCACACCACCATGGGGGGGGGGGGGAAGGGAGGGGAGAAAATCTGAAACTCAAATGATTGTGGAACTGAATCTTGTAAATTAAAAGTAAATGAGCAAATAAAAAAATAAAAAAATAAAATCATTTATATAGCTTAGAAGGATAGGGTTCCTAAAGTAAAGGAGACTTCCTGACCACAAGCTGGTTTTTCAGTTCCCATTTCAGACTTCTGAATTATATAAATTTTTTCTATGAAACTTTCTATGAATCTCTGAACTTTCCCTTCTGAAGAACAAAAAGATCTGTCCTATTCTCTTCCCTGCCCCTTCTCTCCCCAGCTCCCCCACTCCTGCCCGTTGGTGCTATCTGCATATTCCCCAGAAGAAAAAGTATCCCTCATAGGAGACTTATTTGTGTTTGTCTATTTGGGTAAAAGTAAACTAGGAACACACAAGAGGCTGATCAGATCATAAGAACCAGTCTTTGATACCAGCCAACCCCCAGACTCTGCTGACTGACTGTGTCTGAGAGTTACCATTTTAAGGTTTTTTTCCTTCTCCTTATAAATACAGAGTAAAACCAGGAAATGGGATTAGGCCTTAATATTTTAGCCCTGTTCTACTCAGCACCATCCTCAACCCCAGTCTCTATCCTAATTTTCAAGAGGCCTTTCACTATACCCTCCAGGCTCTGTTGACAACCAAATTCTCTTTATCTTCCTCTTCCACTTCTTCCATTTCTGGCCTTCGATGAAATCTATTCATCTCAAATATCCCTTATCTCTTCCCACTTAAGTCCTGGTCATTCCTTTCATCCATGTTATACAGACCATATTCTTGGCTTTCCAGCGTCTTTTCCACAAAAATTTCTTTGAAATTTGTTCAACTTATATGATGACCCTGCCGATATTTAAGATATGTCTAAACAGATGGGTGAGCGAGGCGAACCACCAGAGTGCTACCTTGGTACCTTCACAACACTGATGAAACTGCAGATCTATTTGAGTATTTTGAAAGAGTCTAACTAGACCTTGTTACTGCTATCTACTGACATTCAGGTTAATCTTTCCTTATATAACTTCAGTATCTGATTTAGAATTTTCACTTTTAAAAATCCCTTGAATTCCTAGTTTATCAACCACCTCAACTCCTAGGATCTACATCTAAATCAAAAGCTAACGTGGCACAGTGGAAGAGTGATGGAACTGGAATCAGGAAGACCTGAGTTCAAGTCCTCCCTCAGACACTAGCTGAGTAAGTCACTTGACCTCCTTCTCAATTTCCTCATCTGTAAAATGGGAATAATAATAGCACCTACGTCTTAAGAGTTGCTATGACAATAACATAAGATATTTATAAAGCATGCTACAAATTTTAAAGCACCATGTAAATGTTAGCCATTATTATTATTGTTATATTCTACCCCAGCCATCTATCTCATCATCACTAAAACTGTTCTATCTCCAAAATCTCAATCTCTGAAATTTCCCTTTCTGATCAATTTCCTGACCTTCCAGAACTCTAGCAGTACTTCACTCCTAAATCTGCCCATCACCATCACCACCACACCACTACCTCTGATCCTTCAATCTCTCCCCCTTGTCCTGGTCTATCACTCCTATTCTGACCTCAAGCTTTAATGTCTTCAAAGCATGCTCAACAAGATACAGTTCTCCCCCTTAAATCCTTTAACTCCTTATTCTTCTACTGCTCATACACTCATAACTTTCAAATCTTAGTCATCCCCACCATAGATCTTCAATACTTCTTAATCTGAGGTATTTCTGTGGCAATATGGCAGTCTTTTTATTCTTCTGACTGCCAATCACATCCTACAGTGACTGCTCCAAACTTTCACTCCACATTCAGAACGTGACTGAAAACATCTGAGATAAACGAACTTAACCTCTTCATCAAAATCTCTCCAAATATTTACCCTTACTCTCCCTATGCTCCAGAGAACAAAACAAGACCTTCTTACAACACCCTTAACCCCATCATCACTTTACTTCTCCTTCAGGGACATTCCCCACTAATAATTATTCCTCTTTCTTCTTCCCACATGCTGGCTCCCTTCTTGTTGCCTACAGAAAATCACAGATTTAGAGCTACAAAGGTTCTAAGAGAGCATCTAGTCCAACCTCCCATTTTACAGATGAGGAAACTCTGCGTAAGAGAGTTTAAGTGACCTGCCCAGTGTCACATGACTAGTTACTGTGAGAGACAGTGTTTGAATTCACATTACCATATTTTTGGATCTATGTTCAGGTGTTTCCTACTCTTAAAAAGACTTTCCCTTGCTCTTACTATCCATTCAGCTATCATTCTATCTCTCTCCCACTTTGATTACTAAATCACTACAAAGAACAGTTTAAACTCCTTGTCTCCATTTTTTTTACTGGCCTAAAGGCCAGTATTAAAAATACCACTTTACAGAAGCCAGTCTTTCAAAAGTTACCAATTATTTCTTACTTATTCAGTACAACCAATCTTTTATCAGCTCTCATTCTTCACTTTTCAGTAGGTCTCAACACCATTTATTATCTGGTTCCATAATTCACCCAATCCGTTTCTATTAATTAAGGGATACTTGTACCAAAGGATGAGGCTGGAAAGCATAAAAGCTTATAATTTAAAAGAATACAAAGAAGATTTGAAATATGTTAAGAGGTGGGCCACACAGGTATGAAAGAAAAAACTAATACCAAATGTTTATTTATATGACTTAGTTCATTTTTCTTAAAAGAATTAGCCTCAGGATCTACTTCCATTAGCCCTCATTTTTTTGTTTGTTTAAAATGATTTCTGCCTACTTGATGTAGTAGGTTAAGAAAGGGTACTAAATGTCTTAAGGTTAGAAAACAGCAAAATGGCAAGGTTCTACATCATGCCTCAAACTGAACAATGTACTGGAAACAGAAAAGTCATTGTTGGACAAACAGGATGTTTTAAATAGTACTGCACAGTTCTTGAAGCCAAGAACGAAAAGAGTTATTAAAAAAGAGAGAGAGAATCTTAGCAAGAAAAGACACCTTGACTACAACAGGGAGGAGAATCTGTTTATCCCCTACAAATGCAAATCTAGTTAGTCCATTGGGAAAAGAGTTTAAGAATAATTTTTCCATCTCATCATAAAAATGTGAGGCTACAGTGTCCAGCCAAGAGATGAGTCATGCAGTGGCAGCCGATATTTAAAGTATTTAAAAGTAGGCAACTCTAACATACTTTGGGGCCTTATATTTTATTAATTTTACAGGTTTAAAGATATATAGTGAGATTATATTTGTGCCATAATTTTAAACCTAAAATGATTCCTTCCTTTAACTGGAAGGACTCTTTTCCGAGCCTAATAGATTGAACAGATAGTGTTTTTGTTCCTGACTCAGAAACAGCTGAAGTACAATGCAACTAAGCTTGTTCTACATAAGAGAAGGCCCCAGTTTGTTATAAACAAGCACAGAAGTGTGTTATTATGACTTATCTTTGTGATATCAACAAAGAATTAAGGAAGGAGTTAAATGCATAGACCACTATTAGTCAGCTCCTTCCCTACCTTTCAGTTTCAGACAAAGTGATAAAATCCTTGGCCAGTCAAGATGTTTTGCTGTGATGAAATTATTACAATGACCATAGTCAAGAATCGCATTCCCGATCTAAAGAAAATGGAACTGATAAGCTAGCTTCTTTGTAGTCAATTAGTATCTGAACTAGTGACTATTTTTACAAGTTTTGTTTTAGTTGATATCTTTGTATAGATATGTGCTAATTAGGTATTTAGATAACTGATTTAAGAAGAGGCAACAAGAGTCAATAAAGCGCTATATTTATAGAACCCAGAACAGAAATAACTTTGTTGTACAAAAACATTTGTTAGAATAGTATTCAATATTATAGCCTTATATCTGTCTGCTGCTACTCAACAACAAAAACATATTCTAAATTAAAATTAGTTGAAGAAATAATTTTAGCTCAATCACAGTCAACATTCCACTGGGGAAAAATAAAATTTAAAAAATCCTTATATATTTTTTACCTATAGTTCTTAATTTGGTTGAATATGAACATTGACTTATTTCATCAAAATGGTTACTGCAAAAAAGGCACAAGATAATTTTGTCTTCTAATTTCTTTTTAATAACTAATGCATACATGAAGCAAGCCTCTTGCCTTCTAACATGAAATGTTGCCTTTCATAAGTGACTTCATCAAGAACATGTAACATATAAAAAGACATCCTTTTAAAAGTAAAAATGGGATAATTTAATAATAATAATAATAATAGTAATAATAATAATATCTAGCATTAAAATAGCACTTCAAGGTTTACAAAATGGTTTACAAAAATAGCTAGGTGGTGCTATAGATAGTACTGGAGCTAGAAGCAGGAAGACTTGTGTTCAAATCCAATCTCAAACACTTGTTAATATGACTCAATCCTAGCCAGGTCACTGAATCTGACTCAGTATCCTCAACTATAAAAAGGGGTTAATAGTATTACCTACCACCTCCTAGAGCTGCTGTGAGGAAAACATACTATTTTTAAAGTGCTGAGCACACAGCCTGGCACATACAGAGACTTAATAAGCTAAGGCCTTCTTTCCTTTTTCAAAACTTAGGAAGGGGGTTCTATTAGTCCCATTATGCAGTGGAGAAAACTGAGCAGAGAAAGGTTAAGTGACTTCCCCAGGGTCATACAGCTACAAAGTGTCAAGTCTTCCTGACTCTAATCCTAGCACACTTATCTAATGTGTCACCTAGCTAGCTGCCTCATTTACTTATTCATTCAACTATTACTGAGAACCCAAATTGCATACTACAGAACCAGAAAAACTGAAAATGTCACCAAGTTTTCTAAGAAAAATGAAATCAAGTGTATATTCTCCCAATATTTCAGCTAAGTTTCAAAGCCTCCATATAATAACACCTTAAGTTAACTTATACCTGAGCAACTCAAATTCTTAAACAGCTAAAATAAGAAGGGTCTGGAGAGATATAAGAACATCCAAAATCTGCCTGCTGACATTAAACGCCAAAAACTTTAGAAGTCATACTTCTAAAATGTTTTAATAACTTCCAACACAGAACTCAACAAGGAGTAGAAAACCAAAGGCTATCAAGTACAACTGGCTGATGAGGCAGACAGACATTTGTATAGGAGACTCCTATATCACTGACAGCTGGACATTTAGGGAGACAATAATGAGGTTCTTGTTTCTCCAAAGTGTCTAGCATGATGCTTCCCAAACATTACTAATGACTAATACTTGTTGAATTAAAGGGAATATAGAGAACACATAATTCCTCCTTTCTCCGATCTGCCACGGTCCTTGATTTGATCCTTTCCTATGAGATATATTTTAAATTGTATTACCACTACATGTATGCAGCTCCCCCTCCCTAGATGACAAGTTTCTTGAAGATAGATTCCACATCTTGCTTCATTTTTGTATTTCTAATCTCTAACAGAATTCACTATACATGGACAGGGAATTAAAGTAGGGAAGTAATTAAGGTTGAGTCAGGTGGGTCATCAACTAATCGCCAAAGACAAGAGAAGAGATTAAAAGGAAATATGCAAGGCAACTATAACCTAGGAAGGTAAAAGGGAAGCCAATAAAATACAGCAGCAATGATTTAGAGTATAACATAGTTGGATGTCAAATACTTTTAAGTGATGAAAAGAACACAGGAAATGAGAGATGAGTATCCTGGAAAAGGCACTGCAAAACACTGGACCCAACCCATTCTTGTGTCCTAACTAATTGAGAGTGTCAAAGAAGATGACATCACTGTGAGATACGATAAGCTGGAATGTGTTTATTTAAGTTAAGGCAAAAAAGTGAGAGAAAGAATTCATAATTAAAGAGCAGTTAACCCAAAATGTCTGATTCAAAAACTGGCCAACCCACTGTGCTCCTTCAGCTCTTAATGTTTCTATCATTAAATTTAGTATTTAATCTATAAATGGTCTCATATTGATAATCAAATATCTCATCATGCATATCAGGCCCTAAAGAAAGGACATTTTATATTTAACAGTGGTCTGCAAGCAGTAGGCATGCAACACATATTTACTCATTTTTACTTTTTATATATTTTATCTTTTTTTGTATACCTAACTATGCCAAGGAAAATAAGGCCCTCCATAAATATTTGTTAAAGTTCCACTCTTTCTTCCTCCTCCTGATTCAAGACCAAATGGGTAAGAGGAAGAGAAGTGGAAAGAAAGTGTCCAATGTCCGTCACAACGGGCAAACAGACGACTTCTACTCGCCATCTAGGCATAACACATCTCTAAACCACGCACTTATGTTTCACTGAATGGCTATCAAAGTGCACCAGCTTCCAGCTTAGAACCAATTGTCAGTGACAATTAATATCCCCGAAAGCAGGTTTGAATCAACTCATGTCTTGAAGTGCACAGAGTAGAAACTTACTAAATGTTCAATAGATAAATGAATTCTAATTCAGGACAATCAAAAACTTAAATAAAAGAGACATATAACTCTAGTATGGCCTTTCTAGCAACCTAAAACCTATGTGTCCCTCCCATTTCCTACTCTTTTCTCTCCCACTTCATCCCTTTATGCCTGTCCAGGCCTGTAGTCTGGCTTCTTCCTGTGTTTTTGTCCTAATCTGGTCTAAATTCAATTTTGTACTCTGATGCTGATGCCAAATTCATACCCATACTTTTCTTCAATACACTTCAAAAATATACTTCTTCCATGATGACCCAAAAGGAGAAATGTTTTCCCTAAAGTCAAAAAGTGAACAAAACGCTAAGTGAGAAAGAATGAAAAGGAAAGGACACTGTACATGCTCCAGTTTGTTCTATGCTTCTGCTTGGTCTGCAATCCTTTCTCTATTCTATAACTTCTAACTTTTCAAGTGAAATTAACAAACACTAAGTACCTAACATGCTTTACTGCTTGGACTAACCTTCATAATCTCCGGAATTTTCAAGAGGATCACTAGCAGCCAAGTTTTAGCAGTTCTCATTAACTTGTCAAGTGGCAGGTCTATCAATACTGCCCCAGTTCCAAGTACTGGAAGGACACTAACCCAGAGATGGACTATCATACACTACATGATATTATTAAGTAGAGTAACAGGAACCACTTAAGCTTAAAGTTGTGTTTCTACTCTTGTATAGGACAAACAAATGGAAATGAACTCATATAGTGGAGTCTCATGTATAGTTATGACTTACTCTGTAGCTTTCCAATTCTTAACTATAAAACAAACAAAATGAGTGTTGATGTGACTCCTAAATGCTACATAATAAGCCATTAATACTTATACTCACTCTTTTACCAGAGAACCTTACCTTTCTCAGTGCTTGAAAATATGGAGATGATTTTATTCCTAGGTTTTCTTTCCTCTGGAACAGATGGCAAAGGTTTCAAACTATGATTAGCTGACAAAGGGTCTTTGCCTCCAGTGCTAAAAATGGTACTGCTCATACGGACAGGAGGCGCTGGTGGCTTATCTTCCAGTTCTCCGTTATCAGACATGATTCAGAACGAATATACAAAAATCTGAAATATAACAAAAACACACAAATACTGTCAGGAAGAAAAACCTTTGAGAAACAAGTAGATTTCTTTCTTGTAAGGAATATAATTTTTATTTAAAAATCAATGTTTCAGGGCAGCTAGGTGTCGAAGTGAATAGAACACTGGTCCTGGAGTCAGGAGGACCCGAGTTCAAATCCGGCCTCAGACACTTGACACTTAACTACCTGTGTGACGTTGGTCAAGTCACTCAACCTCAATTGCCTTGCCTTCCCCCTTCCAAATCCCTCCTCCCCCCCAAAAAAAACCCAATAAAATGAATGTACTTAAGGAAAGGCTACCAATTTGTTGGAAATACACTTCCTACAGAAAATCTCAGAGTTGGAAAGAGCACTGGAAGTCATCTGGTCCAACCCATATCTGGGAGAAGAAAAAATTTCTTTCTTCAACTGACCTGACGAGGCATTATGCTTCTGGATAGTTCAAATTGGGAATGTTTTTTCTAACACTAGGCTTAAATATGTAATACTCACCTACTACTCCTAATTCTTCCCTCTAAGGAGTCAAGCAGGACAAATCTAATCCTTCTTCTAGGTGGTATCCTTTTAAATGTTTGAAAACTATTTTGTCCCTCATGCCTCTCCCCCCAAGCCCCACTTCCCAAATGTAGGGTTGTTGGGTTTTTTTTTTTAATCTTTTCAAGGGTAAATAGCCTCAGTTGCTTTAATGAGGTACCTGGATGTTATAGTGCATAAAGTGCTGGACTTTAAGTAAGGAAACCTGAGTTCAAATCCTACCTCAGACACTTATTAGCTGTGTGTCCCTGAAGTCGCTTAACTCTCAGCCTCCATTCCCTAATCATAAAACAGGGACAATTAATAGCACCTATAAATTTATTGCAAAGATTAAACAGAATAATACCTGTAAAGCAGTTTGCAAAATTTAAAGCACAACATAAATGTTAGTTATTTATTAATAATCAAATAATCCTTATATAGCACAAGTTCAAGACCCTTCAGCATAGTGTTTGCCCATTTGTGTAAATATTTTTCTTAAAATAACATCAGGATCAAAAAAATAATCTAAACAAAAAGTTTCAAGGTTTTAGGAGATTACTGTTACTAGAAACTGGTTCTGTGGCATTCCTTTTCTTTGACACATTACCACATCAAAAATCAATTGTAAAGGAAGCTCCAAACTTAAAAAATAACTTGTTCTCAAAGGTCACTCATAAATCAACTATTTGGAACTCTTCTGGCATGTTCCCAAACAGGCAATCAACCAATCAATAAGCATTTAGGTACCAACATGCTAAGCACTGTGCTAGGGCTAGAAGATAAAAATGAAAACTGTCCCTGTCCTCAAGAAGCTTATTTTCTATCCAGTAAGATATGTGCACATAAGTATGTGGGGGGTATTGAGAAAGGTCTCAAGAAGGCTGAAATGAGCTCTTAAGATGGAGGTGCAGAGAGAATTCCATTCCCAACATTAGCAAATTATGCAGTACAAATGGTGACTAGTGTCCCAGGCGAGGGCCTATTTAATCTACACTGTATATTAAATACACTAGGG
Source organism: Pseudochirops corinnae (assembly GCA_028646515.1). Taxonomy (NCBI): domain Eukaryota; kingdom Metazoa; phylum Chordata; class Mammalia; order Diprotodontia; family Pseudocheiridae; genus Pseudochirops; species Pseudochirops corinnae. The sequence continues at coordinate 166,518,690 of CM053588.1, read as the reverse complement.
GGGCGGGGGGGAGAGGTAGGGCATACCAAGAAATAGTATCTATCAATACTAGAAAAAATAATACAATTAAAAGAGTAAGGAAATATTTTCTTACTCCACTTAGACTGTTATTTGAGGAAATCTAAAGTTAAAAGGAGAAGAAATGGAAACTTCTGTACAAATTCCTAAAAGAATTTCTAAGAACATTTAGGGATTTGGGAGGCAGTCAGGTAAGATATTTGCATAATGCTGGACTTAGGAATCAGAAAAACCTGAGTATGACTCCTACCTAAAACACTTACTAGCTAAGTAACTCTGGGCAAGTCATTTAACCTCTGTCTGCCTTAGTTTCCTCACCTGTACAATGAGGGTAATAACATTACCTAATTCCCAGGGCGGCTATGAGGATGAGACATTTGTAAATTACTTTGCAAATCTTAAAGTACCATATAAATGCTATCTAGAAACACTTTCTACCAATACAACCATTTTACAACTTAAATCTTCAAGAATTGTTTAGGATGCTGAGAAATGGAATGATTTGCCCAAAGTCACACAACCAGTGTGTCACACTAGTCAGTATGTGGCAGGTATTTGCTACCCAGCCCTTCTAGACCCTTATGTTGGCTTCCCTATGCCACACTACCCTTTCTAGCTTTGTAACAGTCTAGCTGCACTCTAAAACTTGGACTTGATTCTTTTTTCTGTTTCTTAAAAATTTTTATTACAAACTTAAATATAAATTATTTTTCTTTTACTTGATACTGCAGTTCACCAACCAATTTAAATATGTGTGTGTGTGTGTGTATGTGTGTGTGTGTATAGAGAGACAGACAGAGAGAGATGGGGGGGGGGGGGAGAAAGGGGGTGGGGGGAGGGAGGGAGTGAGAGAGAGAGCGAACTCTACTAGGTATGTTCAAGGCTAATACAGAGACCAAAAAGTACATACGTTCCTTGCCACTGGAGTTTAAAATTCTACCAGGCAAATAACATGTACACTGATATCTAATGCAAAATAAATACAAATTAATTTTGGGTGAGAGAGCAGTGGGAGATGGAGAAGAGGACAAAAGGAGACAGAGAGAATCACAAACCAATCAATAAACATTCACTGAAGAACCTCTGTGCCAGGCACCGTGCTACGTACTGGGGACAGAAAGAGAAAAAAATGAAACCATCCGAGAAGCACAAGAGAGACAAGCACATCTGTGAGTACACACAAAATATACGGCAGCCAGCTGGCACAGCAGACAGAACGGCAGGCAGGGGTCAGGAAGGCCCAAGTTCAAATCCAGTGTCAGACTCATACTAGTTGGATCACCTAAAGCAGATCACTTAACCCTGTTTGTCTCATTTTCCTCAACTTGTAAAATGAGCTGGAGAAGGAAATGGCAAACCACTCTTGTATCTCTGCCAAGAAAACTCCAAATGGGGTCACGAAGAGTTGGACATGACTAAAACAACTGAGTGGGGGGGAGAGGGCAGTGGGTAGTGGGAGAGAAAGAGGCAGAATCCAAAGTCATTAAATACAAGGTGGGGGGCCCCTAATAGTTGAGAAGATCAGGAAATGCTTCATAGAGAAGATGGTACGTGGAACTGCAAGAAATAGAGATTCTATAAGGTACAGGTGAGGAGGAAGTGAATTCCGGGCATGAGGAACAGCCAGGGTAAAGGCATGGAGATGGAGTGTCTAGTTTGAGGGGGAAAAAAAGCAAGCCAGTTTGAGGGAGTTATAGAGTGCACAAGATGGAGTAATGTGAAATGAAGTGGAAGTTCTTTAGAAGTTAAACAGAGGACTTTATATTTGACTCTAGAGGGATTAAGAGGCCACTGGGGAGTGATATGGTCAGATCTGCACTTAAGGAAAATTCCTCTGACAGCAGTTGTCAGATGAACTGAATGGGGAGAAACTTGAAGCAGGGAGATCAACTGGGAGGTTGTTGAAAAAAATTAGGCAAGGATATGGTAGTGGATCAATTAAGTTTACAAACCTAAAGCCATAGTATTATTATTATTATTAATTCTTATAGAGAGAAAGGGTCTAAGGCAGCGGTTCTCAACCTGTGGGTTATGTTCAATTTCTAAAGAAAATACATCCTGTATATCAGATATTTACATTATGATTCATAAAAGTAGCAAAATTACAGTTATGAAGTAGCAACGAAAATAATTTATGGTTGGGAGTCACCACAACATGAGGAACTGTATTAAAGGGTCACGGCATCAGGAAGGTTGAGAACCACTGGTCTAAGGAGAGAGACGCTAAAGAAGAAAAGGCAAGACTGATTTGGTATTTGATTGGGTAACGGTAACACCAAGGTTACAAACCTGCTACACTGAAACAATAGTGACATTGACAGAAATAGGGTAGTTTGGAAGAGAGATGGGTCTGAGGAAAGATAGTGAGTTCTAGTTTTATTTGGGGGAACATCGAGTTTGAGATGTCTCCAGGAAATCCACTATAAAATGTCCAAATGGGTATCTGTTATGCAGGACTGCAGCTCAGATGAGGGTGGGTTGGATACATAGATCTGCTTAGAAATAATAAGCACCCAGGAGCTGATATGGTCACCAAAAGAAGATGTCAAGAGAATTAGGAGCCCTAGCACAGAACCTTGATCTGGATGATAAATCAATAAGGGTGACTGAGAAAAAGTGGTTAGGTTGGAGACCCAGAAGAGAGTAGTGTCCAAAAAAAAAAACAAAAAAAAACAGTGAGAAGAGTATCCAGGGAGAGGATAGATAGTCAATGGTATCAATGTAGCAGACAGTTCAAGAAGGATAACAACCAAGAAAAATATCAAGATACATGACATTTAAGAGAAAGAAAAGTCTCATGTTAAAAGGTGGTACCTGAATTGAGTCTTGAATTAAACAAGGATTCAAAAAGGTGGCTGAGGGAGAAATGTACTTCATATATATATATAAGAGATAGCCAGTACAAAGGCATGGAGACCAGAGACGCAGTGCCATGTATCAGGAACAAAAAAGCCTTTTCAGTTGAACTGTAGCAAGTGGGAATGGGAGCAATAGATAATAATAAGGCTAGAAAAAAAGAGACTGGAGTCAGATTGTAAAGGCTATATAGAACTGTTCATATAGAACACCTAGAGGTAACCAGGTGACATTGCAACTTATGCCCATTCTCTTCAGGTCTCCACACAAGCATCTGGACTTTTCCCAGCAATCTCCAACTATACTAGCTCCAGTCCTCTAAATTCTGGGGGACTATTCGCATATCTCAGTGGTTCCTCACACATTTCCTACTATTCTCTTAGCAACTGCCTTAGCATTAGCTGTTTGAAAATCTCATTGCTACTATCCATTCCTCACACATGCCAAAGCCCAGCAGGGTTGTATAGAAGTAATACACAGACAGAAAAGACTGAAGTTTCAAGACCTCTTTTCTGTTGATTATAATGCATTTTTTATTATTTAAATATTGTCTCAATGTGGTTAAAACTTACAGAAACCACCATATCCTAATCACACAAATATAAGTCAGAGATAACACCAAGTAAGTACCCAATAAATAAAATGTATACATGAGAGAGAGAAAGTGAGTGTGTGTGTGTGTGCGTGCGTGCATGTGTGTGTGTGTGTGTGTGTGTGTGTGTGTGTGTGTATTTAGGCCTTGAAGCCATTTAAGTGATTAAACACTGTTTTGGTAGACATCTGCTTTAGTACAAGTCTTTTTACTGCTTTTTTAAATTAACAAGTATTTTTCCCTGTCCTATGTCCTAAGCAAAACCCTTGAAATAAATAAGTACAGCTAGACAAAACCATTCTACATTAGACCATCACCTTTCTGTTAGGAGATGGGTAGCATGCTTCATCACTGGTCTTCTGGAATCATGGATCAAGGTTCTCAAGACTTTCAAAACTGCTCATTTTTACAATATTGATGTTACAGTATAAACCGTTCTAGTTTTACTCATTTCATTTTGCATCAACAGACTCAATGCTATATTGATACCACTGGCATTAAGTCCAGTACAGACTCTTATTCCTTATATTTATATTGCCAGTCATCCCTATGTACATGTTCCTTCATCCAATCCATTCTACACACCACCATCAGCTAAGTGACACTAAATTCACTAAATAACTAAATCAAATCACACTGCTGGTTCCCCATTGCCTACAAATATAAAAACCCAAGCTCTTCATACCTTCACATTTGAGATCTTTTATATTCTGGTTCATATCTGTCTCTATACTCTAATCTCACACTTTCAAACTACACAAACTTGTTGCTCCAACCAAAATGACATCTTTATCGTTGCTTTATAACCTGTTATAACTTTGGACAAGTCATTACACTTCTATGGACTCAGTTTCCTCAGATGCAAAATAATTTGTGTCACAGCTGATAATCTTTAAGGTCTCCTTCAAGTCTGAATTTATGATCTGTCTTTAAAACATAACAAATGATTTCCCATATCTACATCTGTATTCATATCACTTTCCTGACAAATATTACCTGGCCTTCTCCTTCCCACTTATCCAAAGTCTATCAATCCATCAGGGTCCAGTTCAATTCTCACCTCATTTTGTCTACACTGAAAACCAAAGCGATCTCTTCTTTCTCTGAACTTTGTACTCTTCTAAGAGTTCAGCCCTATGTTTGGCACATAGTAGATGTAATAGAAATGCTTATTTCCTCCCTTCCCCCACTCTCCTTCTCCACTCCTTATTTTGAATTGTTAGCTACATTTTCATGCTAGCAAATTTTTTCCCCTTATCTGGACTTGTAAGCACATTGAGGGTAGAGATTATATTTTGTATTTTTTTACCTCTCTTTGTACCTCCCAGTTTCTTAGCAGTCTTTCAGTAACTGTTAATGTTGACATTGTTTTGTGTCAGAGACTATGTCTAGCCTCCCTGGGTTTCTTAACATCTAATAAACAACATATATATCATTTAAGTACATCAGTAGAAAATGTTTCTTTTAAAAAGTTTTCAACTTCGAATTTGGAAGAATCTTTCATTTATTTTTTTGGTCTTTTCATATATTTTTCTTTTTTGCTATATGACTTTAGTCTTCTGGTCTGTCATTGTAAATGACTTTTTTTTTCAAAAGTAGTATTTTTTTTCCCCAATTACACGTCAATACAATTTTTACAAGATTTTGAGATCCAAATTTTTCTTCCTCCCCTTCCCCTATTCCAAAAATGGTAGGCAATCTGACATAGCTTATACGTGTGCTATCATGTAAAAACATATTTCCATATTAGTCACAGCTGTGAAAGAAGAAACAGATCAAAAGGAAAAAAAAACACAAAAAAAGAATAACGTAAGTGGAAAAAGTACGCTCTGATCTGCATTCAGAATCTATCAATTCTTTATCTGGATATGGATAGCCATTTTCATTTTGAGTCCTTTGTACTTGTCTTGCGTTACTGTGTTGCACAGAAGAGCTGAGTCACTCACAAATGATCATTACACAATGTTGCAGACACTGTGTACAATGTTTTCCTGGTTCTGCTCATTTCACTTTACATCAGCTCTTACAAGTCTTTCTAGGTTTTTCTGAAATCTGCCTTTTCATCATTTCCTACTGCAAAATAATATCCCATCACAACCTTATACCATAACCTGTTTAACCATTCCCTAAATGATGGGCATCCCTTCAATTTCCAATAGTTTGCCACCATAAAAATAGCTGCTACAAATATTTTTGCACATGTAGGTCCTTTTCCTTTTTTTATGATCTCTTTGGAACAAGGACCTAGTAGTGATACTGTTAGATCATAATTCCAAATTGCTATCCAGAATGGTTGGATCAATTCACAATTCCACTAACAATGCATTAGTGTGCCAATGTTCCCTCATTCTCTCCAACATTTATCATTCCTTTTTTGGTCATACTAGCCAATCTGATAGGCATGAAGTGGTTGGTACCTCAGAGTTGTTTTGATTTCTTTAATCAAAAGTGATTTTGAACACTTCTATATATGTCTAAACGTAGCTCTGATTTCTTCATCTGTAAACTGCCTGTTAATATCCTTTGGCTATTTAGCAATTGGGGACTGGCTTGTATTCTTATAAATTTGACTCAGTTCTCTATATATTTGAGAAATGAGGACTTTTTCAGTGACACTTGATACAAAGATTGTTTCCCAGCTTTCTGCTTTCCTTCTAATCTTAGTTGCATTGGTTTTGTTTGTGCAAAAGCTTTTTAATTTAATATAGGCAAAAGTATCTATTTCATATTTCATAATGCTCTCTATCTCTATTTGGTCATAAATTCTTCCCTTCTCTATAGATTGGACATGTAGACTATTCCCCGTTCTAATTTGCTTGTGGTGTCACCCTTTTATGTACAACTCATGTACTCCATTTTGACCTTATCTTGGTATATGGTGTGAGATATTGATCTGTACCTAGTTTGTGCCCTATTGTTTTCTAGTTTTCCCAGTTGCTGTTGTCAAATAGTGAGTTCTTGCCCCAAAGGCCAGGGTTTTTGGGTTTATCAAACACTAGGTTACTAAAGTCACTTACTTTACTGTATCTTGTGTATCTAATCTATTCTGCTGATCTACCACTCTATTTCTTAGCCAGTAAGTCTATAACCTTTTACATGACTTCTGACAGTATCAAATGACATTATCAGGTTGATAAATGTCAAGCAAGATGTTTATGATGTTCCTTGCACTTACCCTGCATCTCAACCAGATACATACAATAAAACAAACCATACATGGGAATCTTAAATTTTCCACTATCTAATTATCAAGATCCTTTTTAGTTAAGTTTTTAAAAATTTAAGATGACAGCAAAGTAGTACCTCCATTTCAAATCCTTTCACTTTCAGCCACTTCTCAGTGAAAAACAAGTGGGTGAAATAAAAAAGCCTGCCCCAAACACACTGTACTCTTCTAATAAGCCCATTGTTCAACAGTGACAAGACTCAAACACAAACAATTGCCTAATTGTCTAGTGGAGGAGGCTGGAGATAGTTAAATATCCAATAGCAATGAAAAAAAATAGTGGTAATAAGAATCAGTCAGTTCAAACTAGTGGAAATTATAGCATTGTGCTGAACTAACTGTAATAAATCACTAGTGTCAAATAAAGCATTACAAATATAATTTGAATAGTTATGGATATGTGCTAATTAGAAAGTAAAGAATATACAAGTTTTAGTTAAATCCTTTGTTGACAATCTGTTAACAAATGGTGTGGTGGAAATTAAGTTTAAAATAAGTCAAAGGATGACCTAAGCGCAAATCCTGGAGCACTGAAGCACTGACCTAGGTCTCTCTGAACCTGAGTGGCCTCCTCTGTAAAATAAGGAGGTTGAACTAAATGATCCTTCTAGTTTTAAATTTAATATCCTTTGTTCTCTAATAAAAACGACTCTGCTTTTAACAGGACCTAATACAGTAATACCCCATATATAAAGTGACCAGACATCAAGTTTGAAGGCCATTATTAAAAGGGAAATGGGAAAATGCCTCCGGAAAGATGAAAATAGCAAAAAAAAGACCTGAAAATGATACTTTAAAATGTGAATGTGCAACCAGAAAGATAGACTAGTCTCACTGAAAATCTCTCCCGGCCAAGGCTGAACTTATTGGTACCTCCTTCCTGAAGCCAAGACTGATGGACCTGCTCTACTTCCTTCTTTTCACCTCTCCACTAAAAGTGATCTCTCTCCCTCTGCAAATTTCTCACCTTTACACTTATCACCCTCTCCTCCACTGAATCTCAATTACTTGTGTACATTTTGTTTCCTTTTTCAGCTTCATGACATCAAGATGTCCTACAGATCAATGGTATGAAGACATCTTGGCACCAGCTCTCCTTGTAGTCACTATAGAGCAGGTGCAAGATAAGCTACAATTCAGTATATGTTAGACCAAAAGTGTACAAAGCAGCAGAACAGAGTTTTAAGAAGACGTTCATTTTTACTGACTCAAAATTTTCTCTAAAAACAGTCAAGAAGCATAAAACACACTATTCATAAAAGCAAAATGGAAATCAGTTCCTAACTTGATTAGGACATCAAACAGAAAAATGTTGATGTACACAGTATTAATTTATTCATGCTATGAAACATTAAGGTTCAAAAAGACAATCAGTCCAATTATTTGTTGATTCTGCATCAATCAGAACATCACTGCATTGTGCATACAACTAAATTAAAGGATCTAGAACATGTCTAATATGGACAATTCTCAGATCTGAGGAAAATTCAATTGTTTTCCAATCCAAAAATAACCTAATAGCAAAATACTTTTTATAGACAAATACACTTGGATAAGAGACTTGTACTTTCTAATGAGTGATTTTGGTGTTTAAAAGTTAAGATGTAGCCCTAAAAAAGCTAAATACATCCAAGTCAGAAATTAATTACCTTGAAAGTACACAATTTCATTCCTGGTATTTATGTTCCCAGTAAGTGGGCACATAGTAAGCATTTAATAAACGCTTGCTGATTATTTTAAGTCAGTAAAGCGTGATGCTGCAGAGAACTTAGCATGGCTCTTCTGAAAATTATTTTCTAAACAGTCTCTCCTGAGCAGTTTAGAATGCTGATGAAACTGTTCACACCTCCAGATTCTCAGAATCAAAATCAAAAGGGACCTCAGAGGTGATCTACTCCAATATAACCAGCCTATCTCCTCTTCCTATACTTACTTCTTTGACATCTTTTACTCTTGTTCTTTGGAAATCTCTCAATTGATGATATGTTGAAGCCTGCTCACACCTACTATATATACTCCAGCCATTCTCTTTTGGTCTTATTGCAAAAAATTTAGACAAGTTAAACTTCGGTATAAAATTACTGCAATCATTATTAGTGTCATTTCTTTTTCCATTTCCCTTTGTTCCTTGTCAACTGTTTCAATAATTCAAGTTTGAGTTATTTTCACTGTACATAATACTTTTTCTCACTTCTTGCTTTTTACTCACTCTTATCGTTGCTCTGAGAAATTGTTGTCTAACTATGTATACACAGGTGATTACGGATAATCTCCATATTAATAATTCTTTACCTGCCTGTTAAAATACAATCTATTTCAGTTTTTCTAAGTCCTCAAAAACACACACAATCATACTGCATCATTTCCAAAATCTGCTTCTTAATAACATAAAATTAGACATTTTCCAAACATTGAAAACCACACAAAATAAGCCATAAAAAGAAGTAAAATCTCCTTTAACTAAGCCTGTTTTCTTGAAGAAATGAGAAAAGAATACACAAAAATAAAAGTGACACTCTTTAGAAGAATACAGTGAAGCAGAACTGTCAAGCTAGAGTATAGAAACTAAAAACTAGACCTGTGATCTCATTGGTATGAGGAATCTTCAGAGTTAATTTCCCTCTACTATTTTAAGTTGCCCTCTTCTAAGTAATTTCATAGGTTCAGGAGAACTGTCTGAGGCCCTGAAAGGTTAAGTGACTTGCATGGAGAGTTATATAGTTACTCTAAGTCTGAGGTAAACTAGAATCCAAGCTCATCCAGGCTTCTCTATCCACTCTCACATTGCCTGGAATATGGCAGATGTTTGATTATTTGAATTCTGCTTGCATAGCTCCTCAGAAACCTAGGTTCTCCCTAATGAAATTCTCCCTAATGAAATCCAGAGCTGAATAAAAATAACTTAAAGGACTTCCTGAATACTACTCCCCCCCCAAAAAATTCATGTCATAAAGTGAAGGGATTTTTCAAGCCCAAGATTATGGCCAATTTATAGGATACGATAATTTGATTTTATATGGACAACATTCTAATAATCAAATGTAAATGCTGACAGAATTTGGCTAAAATTAAATTCACTTTACAAACCATCTGTCCTTGTATAAAAATAACTAGAGTCAAAACTCACAAGTATTTCAAGAAGGTAGTATACTTCATGGTGAAGTCAGAGAAATTCCATCTTGGCTCCACCCCCCACCCCTACCACCACCACCACCACCACCCATCCCCCGCTACTTTGCTTTTAAAAAAATATCAGGAGGCAGAGCCAAGATGGCAGAATAGGGGCAGGAACTTCTCTGAGCTACTGCTCCAACCACCTCTAATACCTGTAAAATATGACTCTAAACAAATTTTAGAGCTACAGAACCCATAAAGTGACAGAGAGAAACAAATCTCCCACTGAAGGCAGCCTGGCAGGCCGACAGGAAAGGTCTATCACACCAGACTGGGAGCCAAGAGCAGTCCCATGTGAGCCATGTGGTCCCAGACCCAGGGCAGCCCTGACCGTGGCCCAGACTGGCCAGAGGAGACTTCAGGCGAGTGCATCACCAGCAGCTGTGGCAGTTTCCAGACTTCTCACCCCTAAACACCAAAGAAAAAGTAAAAGGTCAATGGGGAACTCTGCTGGAACTGGGTGACCAAAAAGTACTGTGTGGCTCCTGTCCCCGTGGATGCCTCTGAAGCTTCTGGCCTACAGATCATAGGGGGATCAAGTGACCATTCAGAGGGTAATCACTCTTCCTTTGACCTCCCTAGATCGGGATCACGGTCTTGGGTGGTGGTCCTGGGGTGTGTAGCCAGTCTGCCAGAGCTTGTGGGGGCTGCAGAGAGGACGCCCTCCTCAGACCTCTGACAACTGTGAAAACCCCAGCAATTTGGGACACAGCTCTCTCCATTCTGGAAGCAGAGTTCTACCATGACAAAGAGCTCAAAAGTCAAGTAACTGGCTGGCAAGATGAGCAAGCAGAGGAAGCACAATCAAACTACAGAATCCTTTTTTGAGGACAAAAAGGATCAAAACAAGGAGCCAGAAGAAGTCAACAAAGTCAAAACTCCTGCATCAAAAGCTTCCAAGAAAAATATGAACTGGTTACAGACCATGGAGGAGCTCAAGAAGGATTTTGAAAATCCAGTAAGAGAAGTGGAGGAAAACTTGGGAAGAGAAATTAAAATGATGCAAGAAAATCATGAAAAGCAAGTCAACAGCCAGTTAAAGGAGACCCCCCCAAAAAAATACTGAAGAAAATAACACCTTAAAAATTAGACTAACTCCTAAACAAGTTGTAGTATATGAATGTAATGAAATACTATTGTGCTATACAAAATGAGAAGCAGATGGACTTCATATTTACCTGGAGACAAACTGATGCTAAGTGAGAAGAGCAGAACCAGGAAAAATTTGTACACAATCACAGACACATTGTATGTGAGATGACCAACTTTGATAAACTGGACTCTTCTCAGCAACGCACAGTTGTAAGACATCTCTAAAAGTTTTAGGATGGAAGGAGATGTCTACATTCAGAGAAAGATCTAGAAAGAACAGAGTTTAAATGGAGACTGAAGCAAACTATATGCTCTTGTTCTTTTCCATGTTTGGTTTTGTTTCTTCTTTCCCACTGTTCACTCCATTGGTTACAACCCTTCTATACAACCAGACTAATGTCCAATGTGAAAGTATTTGCAGATCCTATACTTGATTGCATGCCGCCATG
>CM053588.1:166493005-166507183 GCA_028646515.1 Pseudochirops corinnae | reverse complement strand
AAGCTCACTGAAGAGAATAATTCCTTCAAAATTAGATTGGAGCAAATGGAAGCTAATGACTTTATGAGAAATAAAGATGCTATAAACCAAATCCAAACAAATGAAAAAATAGAAGGCAATGTGAAATACCTTGTTGGAAAAACCACTGACCTGGAAAACAGATCAAGGAGAGATCATTTAAAAATTATTGGACTACCTGAAAGCCATGATAAAAAAAGAGCCTACACATCATCTTTCAAGAAATTATCAAGCAAAATTGCCCTGATATTCTACAATCAGAGGGCAAAACAGAAATTGAAAGAATTCACCAATCACCTCTTGAAAAAAGATCCCTAAAGGAAAACCCCTAGGAATATAAACAGCCAAATTCCAGAGTTCCCAGGTCAAGGAGGAAATACTGCAAGCACTCAGGAAGAAACAATTTGAGTACTGTGGAAACACAATCAGGATAACAAAAGATCTAGCAGCTTCTACATTAAGGGACTGAAGGGCTTGGAATATGATATTCTGGAGGTCGAAAGAGCTAGCATTAAAACCAAGAATCACCTAACCAGCAAAACGGAATATAATGCTTCAGGGAAAAATATGGTAATTCAATGAAATAGAGGATTTTTAAGCATTCTTGATGAAAAAACCAGAGCTGAACAGAAAATTTAACTTTCAAATACAAGAATTAAGAGAAGCATGAGAAGGTAAACAGCAAAAAGAAATCATAAGGAACTTATTAAAGTTGAACTATTTACATTCCTACATGGAAAAACAATAATTGTAATTCATGAGACTTTTCTCAGTATGAGGATAGTTGAAGGAAATATGTGTGTGTATGTGTGTGTGTGTGTGTATAGGAGGGTGTTATGTGTGTATAAACATATATGTATGTGTATGTGTGTACATGTATACAAAGAGGGCACAGGATCAGTTGAATATGATAGGATAATATCTTAGAAATAAAATTAAGAAGCAAGAGAGGAATATATTGGGAGAAGGAGAAAGGGAGAGATAAAATAGGGGAAATTATCTCATATAAAAGAGGCAAGAGAAAACTGTTACAACAGAGGCAGAGCAGAAAGGTAAATGGGAATGGGTCAACCTTACTCTCACTGAATTTGGCTTGGGGAGGGAATAACATACACACTCAACTGGGCATCTTACCCTACAGGGAAGGCAGACTGGGGGAGAAGCTAGTTAGAAACAAACATTTTTGAAAAGGGACAGGGTCATAGTATTATTATGCTATATATCACAGGGTGATAATTCTCAGCCTTCCCTCAACTCACCTTTCCAAAAAAATTTTAATCTCAAATAAACATACAGTACCTACTACATGCAACTGAGTATTACTTATATCTCTCATTTGGCTACACTACTTTGGGACTTCTCTGACTTCTCAACCACCTCCAGGAAGCTCATTATTGGGATAATCTTATCATCAATGAAAATCCCATCAGCCTTTGTTCAGCAACATCATTACCTTCTGACTCTCTGACTGGAGAGTGGTATTGGGAACTCCAAAATTCCATTTAAGGCAGTGGTTCTCAACCCGTGGGTCACGATCTCTTTGGGGGTCAAACGACCTTTTCACAGGGGTCACCTAAGACTATCGGGATGGTCTTAGGAACCGAGACACAGCTCCTCTAGAGACACCACTCCTCTATCTGTCTCCAGGTGGGTCTGCCCACATGCAGATAGCTCCTCTAGAGACACCACTCCTCTATCTGTCTCCAGGTGGGTCTGCCCACATGCAGATACGCCCCCATACGAGGGTCACGACATTAGGAAGGTTGAGAATCACTTGATTTAAGGAGGCATCCCTACTTAGACAACTTTTCATCTCTCACCCACCTGCACTACCTTGGGACTTCTCTGACTTCGCCATGCCCCCCAACCAATATCTTTGCCTCATTTTTCAGTTTCATTTTATGTTTTATCTTCCCCCCTTAGATTGTAAGCTCCCAGAGGGCATGGACTGTCTTTTTTTCCTATTTGTACCCCCAGCACTTATCACAGTGCCTGGTACAAAGTAGGTACTTAATAAACATTTATTGACTACTGAATTAACAATAGTGATAAGTAATCCAAGAAGGTGTAGCGTAATGAAACACCAAGTGCCCTAAGATCTGGAGTCAAGAGAGCCTTGGCTCTGCTACTTCCTATCGATGAGATCTTAGGCAATTCACTTAACCTTTCCAAGCCTAAATTCAATCCAACAAATAGGTTATAGTGCCACAGGGTTCAGGGCACTACAAAAGATGCTAAGAATACAAGGAAAAGAAAATAGCCCCTTCCCACAAAAAGCAGGGCAGATAATATATAGACAGATAATTAAAAAAATATATAGTACAGAGTCTCAACAAATTAATTCCCAAAGGGTGAGAAAGTGCTAATAACTGGAAGGCCCAAAAAAGGCCTCCTGTGGGATATGGTACTAAGCTGGGTTTAGCATTACTAAATTACTATAAAAGATGGGGTAGGGCAAGGGGTAGATGTGAAGTTGTATGCCAAACTCAGAGGATCTCCTATCACCTATGCAAGGACAAGGGCAAGATGGAATGTTATATAAGGAATTCCAGCTCTCAATTTATGATCCTAAGGACTTCTAAAGGAAAAGCTGCCTTAAAAGAAATCTAGGATGGTCCAAAAATTCAATGAGAATGAATATGAGAAATTTAATGAGCTTTTACACAGTTTTAAATACATAGTGTATGCTAAATCATTAAATGTCAAAGACAGAAGTAATCTGAAAAACTAGGAACCAGGGATAGGGAACCTGAGGCCTCAAGGACACATGTGGCCTTCTAGGTCCTTGTGTATGGCCTTTTGACAGAGTACAAGTCTTATAGAACAAATCCTTTTATTAAGAGTCAAAAAGTCACACTTGAGGACCTACAGAGCCACATGTAGACTGGACTATGGACCTTCTGGCCTACCAATTCGGCTGAATGAGCATCAGAGTCTTAGCCCCAGTCCCTCCACCATCCAGATCTTTCCTAAAGACCTAAGGGTTGCCTAATTTCATATCTGACCTAGAGCCCAAATGGTACGTCCTCCAAAGTGGGGCAGATATGACATCAATCAGGCTCCAGCCATACCTAACTCCCTTAACGAAGGGTCAGGGAAGCTCTACCCTTCAGATCCTGTTCTAGCCTTTTTTAGTTAATCCTTTCTCAAAATTCTGCTTCCACTCTCCACCTGAAGGCACCATGTCCTTTCCCTGCCAGAGATGTTCTGATCATGAGTATGTGCTGAATAAACCTGTTTGTTTGACCTGTTTCCTGCCTCAGCAGAGCTAGCTGCTTCCTAAGCGCTTCAGGGAATTCCCCTTTAACATACTGGCCCCCTGGCATAGTGTCAGGTGACCTCACCCTTTCCACCCCCCAACACTCAAAAGCAGAGCAGGCAGAGAGTGGGACAAAGAGAATACAAATCCCACACTACACAGATGCGTAAAATGAGGCTCAAAGAGGGGATAAGCATTGTCTGAAATTCCACAACTAAATAGCAGAGTCAGAAACAAAATCCCAAATTCATAAAATCAAAAATACTACAGGATCTTGGAGAGTTCTCCTAAAAAAGATATTTTTACTAAACCGTGCCTAAACTATGCTCAGAGCACTATTGAGCCAAAGAAAAATAAAAGACACAAGGCCTTGTTTTCAAGGAAGGTCATATTTTGAGTTAATAAGGTAGCTACATACATTCAAAATATTCTTAATATTTGTGAAGTCTTTCTAGGTTACTCCCACCTTGACAAATTCCCTTGTATTCTGTGCCCAGTAACTTTGCAGTTCAGTGTATTTTGACATTTTTTTTTTTTAAGTTTTTCCACACTCTTAAAAATTCCTTGAAGACAAGGAACTTGTCTTGTTTCTTTTATATTCTCTCATTATACAGTATCCTTTAGAAGCCTGTTTCCTTTTTTGGATTTGGAAGAGGCCTAAGAGATCATCAGTGCCTTATACATTTTGGGTACCTAATGTTTGTTAAATTAAATTAAAGCAAATTAGGAGAGCAAGGAATAGTTTACCTGTCAGATCTATGGAGAACAGAAGAATTTGTGACCAAACAAAAGACAGAGAAGATTAGAAAATGCAAAATGAAGAATTCTGATTACATTAAATTAAAAAAGGTTTTGCATAAAGCCAATGCAGCCTAGATTAGAAGGGAAGCAGAAAGCTGGGAAACAATTTTTACAACCAGTGTCTCTGATAATGGTTTCATTTCTAAAATATATAAAGAACCAATTCAATTCTCTACTTTTAGAGCATGCTGTAGCTGGGATTTTTATTCAGTAACAAATTGAACCAGATGACCTCTAAGGTCCTTTCCAACTCATTTTTTGACACAACTCCAGTTCCATCTACACTTATACTTCTATATACAAAGTTATAACAAAAGGGATGTTTTAAATTAAATATATACAAAACCAAACTAATCTTGCCTTCATAATAGGCCTCCCTTTTCAATTTCCCCACTTCTGCCACTATTCTCCAGTCTCAGAATCTATCTACCTTTGACCCCCACTCCCAACATGAGAATGTATCAGTTAACAAAACACTATTAATTCTTCCTTCTAAAACTCCTTCATATTTGTCACTCCTTTTCCTGTCCTTTCCTTTTCTTTTCCACTACCACAGTTGAGGCTCTTATTATTTTACCACTGGTTTACTGCACCTGTCTTCTAATTAGTTTACCTATCTGTGTCTCTCTACTGCAATCCAAACTATACATCAACCAAAAAAATGAATTCGTCTTATTTTAATAGGTTACTCTCCTATTTAAAAGTCTTTACTTGGATGCCCAGAGTCCACAGAATAAGATCTAAAATCCTTACATTGGCCTTCTACATTCTGATGCCAACATTTAGCTTTTCAGTCTTATCTACCACTATTCCTTTAAGGAAACCTTCCATACTTCAGTCTGACTGTCCCGTCTCTAACTTTATTCGTGCAAATACTCAATAACCACTGATCTCCTCTTTCCTTTCTATATATCTGGAAGAGGGAATTCACTTAAAATCTTAAGATACTCCAAACTGAATCAATGTATACTTTAATACTCAATGACTTCAATGCAAAGATAAACATAAGGAAAAACAACCAATACACATCAGAAAATTCGGTTTAAGATTAAGAAAGAAGCCAAAGACTTGCAGACTCCTCAGAAATCCCAGGCCTACAGAACATGAATATATTTTCAACAAGAGTCAGAAGGTGCTCAAACGTGGCAAATCAAGTCAAAAAGCATTTACTAAAGACTTACTTGGTGCCAGGTACTGTTTTTAAGTGCTGGTGCTAATAAGCATGCACCAAACACTGTTACACACACACACAAAAAAAACTCAGTATTTTAACAGAAAATGACTGGTTACCAATGCACAAGTAATTTTTTAAATCAGCTATATAGGTATACTACTGATTTGTTTGACAAAGTTAAAATCAGAATCAAATCAGAAGGATAAAAATAAGACAAGAAATTTTAATAATGCAACCTGACCTAATAAAAAAGGTTACAGACAGAAAAAGTTAATTGAAATGGATAAAAAATAAAAAGAAACCAGAATGGATTATCACTGCTTCTTATATAAGTTTAATTAATAAAAGTAATCACTAAAAGAAGGCTTAGAGCCCCCAGGAAGCATCTCAAACTACAAACATAATCAAAGAGGTGTGGACGCTAGTTTAATCAATCAACAAATATTAGTTACATGCCAACTGTGTACATGACACAAGCCCTTCTCTTAAAGATGTAAATGTGTTTATAAAATACTATGGGCAAGGATAGAAGAGGGAAGAGGAAAATTATGAGTAATATTGCTTCAATTGAGCAGTGGAGGGAAAAATGACTATGTAGAAAGCTTGGTGTGACACAATCAGGTCAGATAGATCACCTCAAGAACATTTAAAGTTGAAGCCAAAACAAATGCAACAAACATGCCTCAAACATTAAGCCAGCATTTCTAAAAGCAAACTAATTTAATCATTGAAGACAGCAGAACCACCAAGTTTGGATGACACTGCTATACAGGAAAATAGAAATAGCACAAAAGACAAAGAAAGGAAGAGAAGCTGAAACAGACTAAATACACATAAAAGCAGTTCATGCTGGGAGTGAAGGACTTATCTCAATCTACTGTGTATGAAAAAGATGAAGTTACAATGACTAGAAAATGACAAAAAAATTTCATTACAGAAAAAAACAGTCAATAATGAGGACAAAAATACTAACCCATAAGCCTATGTTCCCATCTCTACAAAATATTTTAAAGAATGATCTACACATATATCAAGAGCATCCTTGATGAAATTATTTGCAAGAACAGGAAGGTTTTTGCATATGCTTCTTTATAAAAGACCAATTGTGCTAAGGTCATACAAAATTACTTGTTGCCTACAACAGAAGCTGAAATCTGAGTCACATGACCAAAAATAAAGGACTAGCTATTTTCTACACTGTTTTCTTTTCACCTTTCAATCCTCTACACAATAGGAATTATGTTCCAGAGATATAGCAATTTCAACTGACTACATGAGCTAGGACACCAAAAACCTAAACAAGGTAAAAATTCCATGAACTAACAGCAGAGAAGGCCAGTATCTCCTCCCTCACTGCCCAGGACACTCCCTCAGCAGGCCTGCACAACTGACCTACTACCCCCTTGTAACAGACACCCTGACCCCTCCCCACCTCCTCCCAGTGCCTAGGGAGATCCAAAAGGCAGAAATCTGCTCAGTCTGCAATAGCATGCTGCAAAAGAGCTTGTTCTCAGAGCCAAGGAACAGAGAGCACACGGAAGGACACATGTGTCTGCACTTGTAAAAGTGCTTAGCTCTAAACCCTGACCTTCCCCTAACTTGTCAAGTCTCTGAGCTCTGTGCTCAGGCTGTGAGATCAGCAAGGCAGGGCTCTATGTCACTGAGCCACAAAACTGAGAAATGGAAAGAAAAGGGCAGAACAGACATATCTGTGTAGCACTGTGGCAATATGGCTCTTCACAAAGCTGACAGAGAGGGCCCAGCATCCACATGAAGCCAGTTCTTTCTCCAAGAAAAGTCAGTTGGGGGCAGAGAACAAGACAAGTGAAGAACTGCCCAAGATGGGAAAAGGCTGAGACCACTTTGAGATCCAGACAGTCAACAAACATTTACTAAGTGCCTACTATATTACAGAAACAGAAAACAGTTGAGAGGAGTTGGGAAAGGCTTCTTATACAAGATGGAATCTTAGCCAGGACTTAAAAGAACCCAGAGAAGGCAATGCAGAGATGAGGGAAGCATTTCTAATGAAAAGACTAGAGCTAAGGAAAACTTGGAAATGCAAAGACAGTACTATACTCATGAAAAACTTGTAATAGCAAATACATTTGAGCAAATAGAAGAGGCTAAATGATGACCATTAAGTCCCTGTGTTCTAAGCAGGGAGAAGAGAGAAGCGCCCCCCTGAAAATCCTAATGTCTTCAAGAGTAACAAAGTATAAATAAGATAAACAGGGTAGGATGAGGGTTTATTATGGGTTGTTAGTTTAAAAAAAAAGATAGCAAAATTAAAAAAAAAACCCAGATGATCTTGCTAAGGAACAAATGAGGAAGGAGGAAATGACAAGTTCATATAAATGACAAGCAAGAGTATTAGTATACAAACATTGAGGAAGGAGAAAGGCAAATAGCAATCTCGTGAACTAATTTTATGCAGTCTGGATAAAAGAGCTAAGTATTGGCAATTACTAAACGCAAAGAGATAAAAGAATACGTTTGTAAGATATGCATGACACCATTACCGACACTTATGTGCAAAAGGCATGAAAACTTCATAATTAAAAAAAAAAAACATGAACTCCATCCCTTACTGACCATACTGCAATCAAATTATAATAAAGGGCCTCTGAAGAAAGGAGGATAATTTAGTCCTAAAGAATGAAATTCTTGGGGCGGCTAGATGGCGCAAGAGAGCACCGGCCCTGGAGTCAGGAGGACCTGAGCTTAAATTCCACCTCAGACACTTAACACTTACTTACTAGACCTGTGACTTTGGGCAAGTTACTTAACCCCAATTGCTCAGCATTCCCCCCTCCAAAAAAAAAGAAAAAAAAGAACGATTCATTCCAAAAGCATATCATTTTTTTAAATTGGCAATTTCATCAAAGAAAACAACAACAATGAAATACACAGAAACTTCTGAGAAGTAGCCAAAGCAATTCTTAAGGAAAAATTCACATCTCTAAACACTTTCATCAGCAAAAAAAGGGGGGGAAAATATACTGATGAATTGGGAGAGACAACTGAAAAAGGTAGAAAAGCAACAAATAAAAAATCCAAACTAAACAGATGAAAATTATTTTTTAAAATCTTAGAAACTAATTTTAAAAAAACAAAAAATTAAAATGAACAATAAAACTGAGTTTTTAAAAAAATAAAAATTTTATAACTATTAGTGAATCTGAAATTTTAAGAGAAAAAATGTCAATAACAAAAAATAAAATAATTTACAGCAATAAATAAAAAAATTAAAGACATTATAAGAAACTAGTTTGCCCAATTAGATGCTAGCAAAATGACCTAAATAAAGAGGATGAATGTGTACAAAAATAATAAGCAACTGAGGTTGAGACCGAGAAACTGAAAATTTTAATAGATCTCTGAAAGAATAAGTCATAAGTGAACTCCCAAAGAAAAAAACTCTAGGACCAGATTGATTTACAAGTGAAATCTATCGAATATTAAAAGAACAATTAACTACTACATAAATTATTTTCAAAAACAGGGAAAGATGGCATTCATGCAAACTCCTTTGAGTCCAGATACCTAAGCCAAGTACCTTCTCTCTGGGAGGTTAGTGAAAAAAAGACAACTATTGACCAGTATCTCTAATAAACAGTGATGTGAAAATATTTAATAAAAACTTAGCTAAGAATCTGTTACAGCAACTTGTTAACAGAATTCATAACAAAAATTTTAAGTAGGTTCAATATTAAACTATAAACAAATTAGGCTATAGACTATACTAATGACAAAAACAATCACATGAAGGCTTGATAACATCCTTTTTTGTACACTTGGGCCTTTGCCGCTGCCATACTCAATGCTTAGACTATACTTCCTTCTTAATTCCATTTCATAAAATTCCTCTAAGACAAGACTCAGGCAATGCGAGAGTACATGCCAGGATTCACCTGAACCCTTCCCTCCAAACAACTTTAAAATAATGCTTCAAAACAAATTTTTAAGTGGCAGAGCCAACAAAAGGTCTAAGGGAGACATTTTTCCCACCTAAGATAACTTCAGAAATCTGGAGGAGAAGTCTGTAACACTGGGGTAGGTGCAGGGCCCTGATTGTAGCAGGTGCACCTGAGGCCTCAAGGTGGTTGTAACAGCAACATCATCAGCACCTTTGAAAAGCTCTCAGCTCAGAAATGTTAAGAGAATCAAACAACCGATCAGAAAGAGATTACCGAAAACCCTCTGCTGGCATGGGACCCAGCAAGTACTGACTGGCAACTCTACTGACCATAAGCAGTTTTAGGTCACAATTCTAGGGAGAAACTTAAGAACTTTTTCCAAAAAGGGTAAACCAAAAGTAAAACTTCTAACTGGAAAAAATGTTTCATAGGGATTCATGCTTCTGACAAAGATTTAATGAGTGTAATTTCTTTCTTCCTGTTTCTGCTGTTCAGAGGAATGCTAGAAGTAACAATGAGAGTGGTACAGGAGAAAAGAGGCTGTTTTTTCCGCTGAAATCCTGCAGGTCTTCCCCTGCCACCTGAAAATAGCCACAGCTGTAAAGGAAGTTTCAAAGAAAGGGATTTTTTAAAAAGTGAAGCCATGAAAGTAGATGAAAGAAGAACCTAAAGGGTTTCTCACACAAAGTAGCCATTAAACGGGATCAAGTCACTTCTCAGTATCCCTAGGCCAGGACTACCATTACAATTCTCCCAGAACCCTTGCTGGGCACTGGCAAGAAAGCCAGTTTGATTGCAGGGTATGGGAAGGTGAGTAATGTGTAATAACCTGAAAAGGTAGGCTGAAGCCAGCTTGTGAAGAACTGTAAATGACAGTTTATATTTGATCCTATAGGTAAGAGAATTTAAATAAAGAGGATGGGGGGAAAAATGAGCACTCATTAAGTGCTTACTATGTGCCAGGAGAGCAATTTTACAAATGTTACTTCATCTGATCCTCACAATAAACCAAGGAGATAGTGCTATTACTATTCTGATTTTACAGGTGAGGAAATGTGCTCAAGGTCACACAGCTAGGAAGTATCTGAGGCTAGATCTGAACTGTGTTCTTCCAGACTCCAGGCCCAGCATGCTATCCATTGTGCTCCCTAGGTTGGGGGAGGTAAAAGGGGAAGAGTAAGGTCAGACTTGCACTTTAGGAAAATGACTGGTTGCTATATAAAAGATGAGAGTGAGGAGAGATCTGAGCTCAGAAAACCAGTAAGGCAAAAAGGTAATGAGGGTCTAACTAGAGTGGTAGCTAAGAGAAATTATGTGAGGATCTGGCAACTGCTTATGAGTACGAGTCAAGAATGACCCTGAAGTTGTTAACTTGGCTGATTTATAGGATAGTGATGCCCCTCAGCAGAAACATGAATGTCTGAAAGAGGGTAAGTTTGGAAAGAAAAATAACATATATATCCCCTTACCTATTCATACTATTCCACCTAAAATGAAAAATGATATAAAGCCCCTACTCAGCAGTCACTGCTCCAGAGAGTTTACTCTCTCCAAAGATACCTGCAGCAGCCACAGAGAATGGCTGTACTGGGGAAAAGTGAGAGAATTTTCCCGCTAGTACTCAGGCAGTGGGTATCCGGGTCAGATACCCTGCCCTGAGAGGCATCAGGGGACTTCCTCGGGTCAGGCCCAACCCTTAATATGCACTATTAAATTTTTAAAAATATTCTCATCATTTTAAATTTTCTATTTTTTCTGTTTTATAATGTATAACATATTAATAAAATAATACATGTATGTAATTTGAAGAAAAAAATATAATGGAGATGGATGCTCAAAATCTTTTGATGGACAATCCAGAATTTTTCATCCACTTAGTTTTTTCCTGTAAAAGAGAGGTCTTTCTAAAGAAATCATGGAACTCAATGAGGAAATGCTGTAATACTATGGGGTTTGATGCAATCAGCATAGAAGTATCCTCAAATAGAAGCACCTATAAGACTTCAGTCTATATTATATGAAATCCCACTTCCAAATTTACGCTGTAAAAAATATATCTTATTGTCTTTGGGCTCACAATGAAACCAACTCTACCAATTCCTGTTTGCCTTTCCAAAGAGAAACTACTGCCACGTTTCATCGAAATTTCCTTTTGTCTGTCTTCTAGTAGTATGTCAATTCACTTATTACTGGAAAAAAGATCTCATACTGATAGACCCTAGAGGCTTAAATAATATTTACAAATGGTCTGAAAGCTGTATAATTCTTACCACCTTCAGATCCCCTTTTCCACCACCATCACTACAGAAATGGAAAGGAATTGCACAAGGTTAAACACCATTTTTTAATTTGTGTGTTCATGTATACCTATGTCCAAAAAAACCCCCACCTACTGTCCAACCTACAGGTAGATGAGCCTCTTCATAACTACATTAGTCCTCAGAAAATAGACTCACCAAACCACATAAAATCCTTTCCAGAATAATAAAACCAGACAGAAATTATATTCAATTGGCATAGTCTTCAAGGAAATTCATTCAATTCAAGGGAAATGTAAAAGTCAGCCAACTTTGGCTATGAGATATTTAACCATCTAATACTTTATTTCCATTCCATCTTATCTAACTTACAAATACATTACACATTTACAAAAAGATATAAGCATACATTAAATAGGCAGATAGATGGTTAAGGTGCAACAATTTATAAAATGTGTGGAGTGGAGGCATAAAAACAAAGAATAAAACAAATAGTGTAAACTGACTAATAGACGTTTGAGAACTGCTCATGTAAAAGTAGTTTTAAGAGAAAGCATACCACCAGGAGACAAAAACATAATATATTGTCTTAATTTTCAAAATCTTGGCTATAAAGAAGTACTAATTATGTGGTAAAGCCAAGTTTAAGTAAAAATACAGTAAAACTAAAGAAAACAGATCACATATTGTTGAAATTACACCTGAGACCAACCAAAGAAAGTAAAAAGAAAAATATTGTGAGGCAGGGGAGAGAGAAGGGTAACATACAAACAGGAAATTAAGAAAACAAAAAATTAAATGAGAAAACCAAGCCACATAACATATCTTAAAGCACACTTTCTCTAAATCATTCAGGTTTAAGATTCTTTTCCCCCAAAGTAATCCAAAAAAGACATGTGATGGATTAAGAGAAACTTTAATAATCCTACTCTTTAACAATGAGGGATTTAGGACAGCAGTGGACTTTATTTTAAGTCAATAAATGAGTGAAAAAAATAAGACCTCCTTATTTTTCAGTTCACAATTAACAATTCAAATACGGATGGCAAATTTCTCTAATCTACACTTTACCTAGAATTGTTACTATGTTTTAGTTTTTACACTACATAGTTTTAATTCTACAACCAAACAGAATTAAAATAAAAACACAACAGCAGTTATTTACACATGATAAAGATGTAAGAGAGGGCAACTAGCAGAAAAACAAACGAGAAGGAGAGAATGGGAAAAATAATAAGGCAGGACCAACAAGAAAAAACAAGAAATGCCCTCAAGTCACTTGAGCTCCACCCAAAGAGCTTGCTCTAATATATCTTATCATACAACCCCACTGCCTGTCCTACAGGTCTCAACTTTGTAGCTTTTACAGAATAATAAAGACTCACCTGTTATCTTCCTATTACCCAAAAAAGTATGAAGAAAGAAGGAATGTGCAAGTGTCAATGAAGCAAAAAAAAAAAAAAAAAAAATTGAAGAAAATCAGAATTGGAAAAAACCAAACATGATCACTGATGAGCTTCAAAAGTACAATTCTAGTGGCACATGGAAGGGGAATAGAAACGAGGGTAGACACCATACTATAACACTGCCTTAGACAGGTTTTCCTTCAGGACAGAAACTATAGCTCTGTTAAGAAAGACAAGAATCTAACAAGGATATGAGTTAATATGAAATGAGTAAATGAGATAGGCATTACTAGAAAGCAGAGAGAGAGTGTGTGTTCCTATGAGGGTTAGAGTAGTCTCAGAGCTTCAAAAAAGGTCAAACAAGCTTGAGCTGAGTGCTGAAAGACACAAATAGACAAAAAAAGGCAAAGGAGACCAGGCATTAAAGGCAGAGGCAATGAAGTGAGGAAAGAAAACACAGCAAGATGACAACAGTATGTTTTGGAGACAATCAGTACATTCTGGCTATAGGATTGATTTAAGTAGTTAAATAGAAAAAGAAGGTTGAGGTCAGACTCTGGAAGAGACTCAAACACTAGGTTAAGAAGATTGGACTTTACATTAAGACAATGAGGAGTCAGTAAAGGTATTTGAAGAGAAGATGATATGAGCAAAATGTTTTCTTAGGAAAATTAATCTCACAATGGAATAAAGAATGGATTGGAGAGTAAGACTAGAAGCAAAGAGATTAATTAGAAGAATATTAAAATTAAATGGGTATGAAGTGAATTCCACTGGACTTTTGTTTGAACTAGTTAAGTAGGAAGGTAGAGTAGGAAAGGCATCATGGAGCTTACTTAGGCTTTTAAAAGTATAAACAAAGTTTATATGAGTAGCAGAACTTTGTTGTGGAAATTCAGAAGCTACTGTAAAAAAGTTGTTGAACAACACTTACTACAGAAGGCACTACTTTCTTTTTTTTTTAATTTTATTTTAGTTTACATCACTCATTTCCACAAGATTTTGAGTTACAGATTTTCTCCCCATCTTTCCCCTACCCACAGCCCCAAAATAGCCATCCCAGTGTATCCTCCCTCCCCCTATCCATTCTCTCCTATGTCTTCCCCCCTCACCCCTCTGACTTTTCGGTAGGGCAGGATGGATCTCCCAACCACAGTGTATCTCAAGTTCCAGTTGGATGTAGTTAATAATAATAATAATTGCATATATGTATGTATATATATATATATACACATACACACACATACATATTTTTAACATTTGATTAAAGAACTTTAGATTCTAGATTCTTTCTCTTCCTCCCTCGTCACCCACCCCCACTAGAAGGACAAGCAATCAAATA
>CM053588.1:166463520-166492505 GCA_028646515.1 Pseudochirops corinnae | reverse complement strand
GGGGGGGGGAAGGAGGGGAGAAAATCTGAAACTCAAGTGATTGTGGAACTGAATCTTGTAAACTAAAAGTAAATAAACAAACAAAAAATTCTTTCCCAATTTTCTACTTCTCTTTTAATCTTGGTAACATTGGCTTTGTTTGTACAGAAGCTTTTCAATTTAATATAATCAAAATTATCCATTTTGCATTTTGTAATACTAACTCTTTTTTCATCATGAAATCTTCCCCTTTCTATAGATCTGACAGGTAAACTATCTCTTGCTCTCCCAGATTGCCTATAGTATCAGCCTTTATACCTAGGTCATGCACCCATTTTGATTTTATTTTGGTGTATGGTGTTAGATATTGATCTGTGCCCAATTTCTGCCATACTATGTTTCAGTTTTCCCAGTAGTTTTTGTCAAATAGTGCATTCTTATCCCCAAAACTGGGGTCTTGGCTTTATCAAACAGTGGATTACTATAGTCACTGGCTGCTGAGTTTCGTGTACCCAATCTATTCCATTGATACACTACTCTATCCCTTAGCCAGTACCAAGCAGTTTTGATGACTGATGCTTTATAATACAGATTAAAATCTGGTATGACTAGGCCACCTTCCCTAGCATTTCTTTTCATTAATTACCTTGATATTCTGTACCTTTTGTTCTTCCAAATAAATTCTGCTACTATTTTTTCTAGCTCTACAAAGTAATTTTTTGGTAGACTGATTGGTATGGCACTAAATATGTAATTTAAT
The DNA here is from genome assembly GCA_028646515.1 of Pseudochirops corinnae. NCBI lineage: Eukaryota > Metazoa > Chordata > Mammalia > Diprotodontia > Pseudocheiridae > Pseudochirops > Pseudochirops corinnae. The sequence goes on along the minus strand of CM053588.1, from coordinate 166,491,766 downwards.
TTTGGTAAGATTGCCATTTTTATTATATTAGCTCGACCCAGCCATGAGCAATTGGTGTTTTTCCAATTAGTTAGATCTGACTTTATTTGTGTGAAAAGTGTTCTATTTGATATCCGGCAACTTTGCCAAATTTGTTTATTATCTCAAGTAGTTGTTTACTTGATTCTCTAGGATTGTCTAAGTATATCATCATATCATCTGGGAAGAGTGATAGCTTAGTCTCTTCTTTGCCTAATTTGATTCCTTCAATTTCTTTTTCCTTTCTTATTGCTACTGCTAACATTTCTAGTACCAAATTGAATAGGAGGGGTGATAGAGATCATCTGATTTCTCAGCCAAACTACTTAACTTTTTATTAAACTGTACCTACTGGGAAAGATTTTTAAAAAGATTAAAGGGATATGACCAGAACACTTTATTCTTCTTCATCTTATTCTACTATACTATTCTCATTGCCACAGAACCCTTGAGAATAATCCCTTTTGATCTCCTCATCTCTGACCTGCTCCTCCACTCTACACAGTGTGGGTCATCATCACGCACAACTGCTGCATGAGGAACTCAGAAGTTCCTTTATTTGATCACACCTTATCATTGCATCCTCATCTTTCCCTGTGACCTCTGATCCCTTCACACATACCCCATCATTACCCCTGCTCTGCTTCCCTGTCCTTCCTTCCCAATCTCAATCCTTTAGTTAACTAGTTCAATTCTAGAGTATCTTGTATTCTTGAATACCTTGCTATTGTACTGTTACCACTCACACCCTGCCAAACCCAAATTTTGGATTACTCTTATCACTGCCTCTTCTCCTCACCTGCTGCTTGAACAGAACTGGAAAAATTCACACAACTGTGCTGAATGGGTCCTCAATCTCAACTGGGCCCTCAGAGGACCAAGGCTACCCTTTTACTTAGTATTCCTTTATGGATTCTCTATCCCACACACCACAGATGCTATTCAAAACCTTCTCTATTGTTACCCAGCTTCCTCACACTCTGCTCACTCCCCATGAACACAGGTAGGGTTTCCTTCCTAAACTGAGAAGTTGTAAGCTCCCTCTTCTCCCCTTCTATACATTTAAAAATCCTGACAATCACCTACCAAGCTGTCTTCCTTTGCTCCAATTCATGATAAAAAGGTGACCCTCCTGCTCTTCAACAAAGCCAAACCCTCTCTAGAGGCCCTTAATCTCCTCTTCCTCCTGTTTTTCAGCAGTTTCCCTATATGATCATCCTCTCTACCCTTCAATCTCTCCTGTTCTACTCCCTTCCCTGTTACCTTATAAACATGCTCAAGCCACAACCATCCTTTAAAAAAAAAAACAAACCCACCAACTCTCTTAACCTTTCCCTTTCTTCAAACTATCACACTTATCCCCACCTCCCTTTCATAGACAAACTGCTAGGTTGCAGGTCCCACTGCTGGTTCACCAATATTGAGGATTAAAGGAAATGAACATTTAATACTTATGCTTACGCCTCTAAAATTTTTAGAACACTGACTCCATATAAAGCAGATACTATATCACTGTTCTCTCATTCTAGGATCTTATCCCCTGGCTTTCAAACATGCATAGATTTCTCTTCATCCTAAAAGTAAAATCTTTAATTGAGCCTTTGTCATCACTAGTTAAAAGTCCTAATTTAGAACATACCTCCTAAAAAAATTTTTTTTACCCTTATTGCCTTCACTATTTCTTCTCCCTCATTCACTTAACCACAATCCCTAGAAATCTGATTTCCAACATCATCTTTCAACTTAAACCACTCTCTCCAAAGTTACCAATGATCTCTTAATTGAGGAACTAATAGCCTTTTCTTAATCCTCATCTTTCTTGACCTCTCTATACCATCTATTGACTACCCTCTTCCGGATACTCTTTCTTTTCTGGGTTTTCACAACACTATGTTCTCTTGGTTCTCCTTCCTCCAGAGTCTCCTTTGTAGGATCACCAGCTATCTAAGACATTTTGTGAATGTGGTGTACTTCAAAGTCTCCATTCTGGGCTCTCTTCTCTCAACACTCTTTTTTAGTGACTGCATTAGGTCCCATGGTTTTAAATATCACCTCTATGCAGATGGCTACCACATCTAAATATTCAGTCTCATTTTTCCCCTTTATCATTGTCTTTAAAGTTTAGAAATGGATATTTTATAGACATCTCAAACTCAACACATCAAAAAACAGAACTTGTCATCTTTCGCCACAAACTCCCTCCTTTTCCAAAATTCCTATTTTTGTTCAAAGCACAAACAAGCTTCTACTCACACATGTTGGGCAACCACAGTGTCATCCTTAACTTTTCACTTTTACTCACTTTACATATCCAATCAGTATCTAATCTTGTCCTTTCTACCTCTATAACTTATCTCACATCCAACCCTTCATCTCCTTTCACACAGCCACCACCCTCTGGCTTACACCACAACTGAACTGGACTAATTGCAACAGTACTTCCTAAAAAGCGCAACTTTCTCACCAGTCCAGTCCATCCTTCACATAGTTGCCAAAGTGATTCTTCTCAAGTATGTACCAATATCACTTGCATACTCAAACTGTAGTGGTTCCCTAACTTGTCAAAGATAAAACACAAACTATTGAGTGTCTGGCACTTAATGCCATTCACAACCTGACCCCAAGCTATCTTTTCCAGACTCATTACACGACTCCCTTCCACACACATACACTACGATCTAACCAAACAAGCCTTTTTACTATTCATCATACAGGACATTCTACCTGACATCTCTGTACGTTAGCACTGATCACTGCCCAGCCTTACACACTCTCCTCACCTCTGCCTCTTAGAATCACTAGTTTCCTTCCAGGTTTAGCTCAAGTTATCTTATACAGGAAGCCTTTCCTATCCTCCCTAGGGCTAATGTCTTTCAAATCAAGCCTCAGACACTACTAGCAAAGTTAACCTAAGTAAGTCACTTAACTTTAGTCTGCCTGTTTCCTCAACTGTAAAATGGTCATATTTGTAAGGCACTTAAGCATAGTACCTGGCACATAGTAGGTGCTTAATGGACACCCGTTTCCTTGTTATATATGTATGTATGTATGTATGTATGTATGTATGTATGTATGTATACACACATATGCCTGCCCTGTCTACTCTATAAACTCCTTGAGGGCAGAGACTGTTTCATATTTGTCCCATTGCCTTGAACAATGTGCACATAGTAGGCACTTAATTGATTTATCTTGCTGTGGTGCACACTTCCACCCCCATCTTCAATTTTACCTTCTCTACAAATTTCTTTTCTCCTTTATCTAAATATGTTTAGGTCCTGGGATATCTTTTTTTACAAATGTCTAAGGGCAGATCAGGATGCAGAGAAAGTTATCTCCACTGGGTCTCTTCTTACTCGAAGACCAACTAAAGGACCACAGCACTAGGTAGTACCATATAACTTCACTATTAGCAATTCTTGTATCTGGATTTGCAACGTAATTTTCCACCATTAAAAAAACCTGCAGAGGCGGGTAGGTGGCACAGTGAATAGAGCACAGGCCCTAAAGTCAGGAGGCCCTGAGTTCAAATACAACCTCAGACACTTAACACAAAACTGTGTGATCTTCGGCAAGTCACTTAACCCCAACTGCCCTACGTTCCCCCCTCCAAAAAGCAAAAAACAAAACAAAAAAAAAACCTATAAACTTTTAAAGCAATAAACTACTAAGCGTACCGCAGGCTTCTAGAGATCTGCATTTTAATTGGTCAATTTCCATTTCTCCAAAAGGAATCTATAAACCATTAATCTGCTGGCAGGAAAGGTTTTTAAAACAAAGTTTTAAAAGTAGACTTTCAACAGAAATTTTTCAGTGGACCACTGAAACTATTTCACTGTCTTCAGACCTGCTATATATGAATATACAAAAACATGCTCCCCCCTCCAAGTGATTACTCTGTTTTCACCAAGCCCCACGGGGACAAAGGGCTCTTTCCAAAGTAAAAAAGAAAAATTGGGGGGAGGGGGTAAATAATGAACAGCAACATTGTTGGTAAACTACAAAAGGGGGATGGAGGAATGTGGTAGCTGAGAAGAGTCACATTCCTACTTTATGTTTAATGAACATAATTAGACATGCAAATATAAAATTATCACTAAGCATACAGATAAATTACCAATCCATGATAGAAAACAAAAAGGTTTATAGCAAAGATAAACCTAGCTAAAATCAATACTCATCAAATATGAAATGGCCCAAAAGGGAAGAAGGGAAATTTTTACCAGGGAAAGAAATTCAGAAAGAATTCAGAGGTTGGTAGAGACAAAGTGTGCCTACTTCATAGTTATACCAACCACATGCCCCTAAAAATTACCACTAATGTCCAAGTAGAGGTATCAGAATCAGTTTCAAAGACAAAAAAATCTCAGCTTCTAGTAATTCAGGTCAGTCACCTGTAGCACCAATGCAATATTTACAGCGCCCATAATCATAATAAAGACCATGACTATAAGTATCACATGAAATTAGACAGGTAATGGGGTACAGAAATCTATCTTGCCCTATACGAAAATAGAAGGGAAGGGGATAAGAGGAGGAGGGGTGATAGAAAGGAGGGCAGATTGGGGGAAAGGGTAATCAGAATGCAGGAGAGATGGGGAGAAAATTTAGAACTCAAAATCTTGTGGAAGTGAATGCTGAAAACTAAAAATAAATTAATTTTTAAAAACAGAATGATACAGTATTTACAGAATTTCCCTATTTCCAGAATCCTGAAGAGCTCCCTGTCCAATCCTGAATTATCAATAAATATAATAAAGTAAAAATAGCTAGCTCAAATAAAAATGGTGATCTAACTAGCTAAATTGAGTTAAACAACATAATGACCTTTAAATAAACACATGTCCAAACTAAGAAGTCTCTACTAAATAGATTATTGAGCTCTCATTTTAAGACATCTTACTTAAAGTTTTCATTTTCTCAAAACCACAGTGGGGCTTGAAATCCTAGAATATTAGTCTGTTGGTTTGCAGGCTGGATCCACACTTCCATACCTAAACAGGACCTACGCCTATCACTTTAGGTGTCAAAATGCTTTAAAAAAAATACCATGTTACTTTCCAGTAACACACCCCTCCCCCCCAAACAGAATCCATCCTAGTTACAAAGGTCAAACAAATCTATGACCCTTGGCCTTGTCTGGCAATGTATGCTTCATTTGGCACCTCTCTACTGAAAGGAAGATGATCACAGGTTCAGAGATTCGAAGTTGCAAGAGGCTTTAGAAATCATCTAATTCAAAATGTCCAGACTCTTTGACTCGAGACTCCATTACTTAGGCATATACAGATATAACACAATGCCAATGGTGTTTTTTGCAAAAGAATCAGATAAAAACACTAAATCAGGCAAGACTGATTCAAGAAGAATTTTTTAAAGATGAAGTAGAAAGGAGGAAACTGTAGGGAAAAGAAAAAACTGAAGAGAACTGAAGGGGAAAAAAAATTTGTCAGACAGGGTGCTAAGTGTTTTTTTACAAATATTATTTCATTTGATCCTCAAAACAACCCTGCAAAGTAGGTGCTGTTATTCTCCCCAATTTCACAACTAAGTGATTTGCCCAGTATCACACAGCAACTAAGGGTCGGAATTTAGATGAAGAGAAGTACTGCCAGACATCAAACCACTATAAAGTAGTAATTAGCTTTTAGGTAATAAACAGAAAAACAAGTCAATTAAATAGAATAATCTGGGAAAAGAAGTGACTACAAGAGAAAAACTAGCGGATTTTTTACAACCCTACTATCACTTAACATTATCAAAAATAATCATTCAATACAAGCTATTTGGAAAATCACAGCGACTAAAATGATAAAGGGGAAAATGACAAATGTTGGAGGGGATATGGAAAAACTGGGGCACTAATGTACTATTGGTGGAACTGTGAAGCAATCCAATCATTTCTGGCGAGTAATCTGGAATTGTGCTCATAGAGCTATAGAACTGTGTATATACCCTTTGGTCCAGAAATATCACTATTGGGTCTGTTTCCCTGTGACCAGGGAAAAATGAAAATAACCTATAGGTTCTAAAATATTTATAGCAGCTCAATTTGTGGGGGCAAAGAAGTAGAAATTGAGAGGATGCTCATCGACTGGGGAAAGGCTAAACAAGTTGTGCTGTATGACTGCAATAGAACACTGCGGTGTTGTAAGAAATGGCGAGTTTAACGATCTTGGAAAAACATGGAAAGACTTGCAAGAAACAATGGAGCGAATGGCAGGATCAAAAGAATGGTACAGATAGTAACAGCAATCCTATTTGGAAAACTGTGAATGACTAAGTTATATTCAAATTAACTACAAATGAAAGAAGATACTATCCACCTCCAGAGAAAGAACTGAGAAACAGAAGTATGCATCATATGGTTACACACACACACACCTCTGTGTTAAAGGATGACCTTCTCGATTTCAGGGTAGGAAGGTAGACAGTTCAGAACTTAAAATGAAACAAAAAATATTTTTTTTTAAAAGGAAAATTTTGAAAGAAGGATTATCCACAGTTAGTGGGCAGTTAGTTTAAGTGCCAGGAAGAAGGAAACTTGATAATAATACTATGACAGAGAACCCAAGAGAAACCAAGCAGAGATTCAAGAAGTAGCAGGTAATCAACAGGGTAAAAAGGTTATAGAGAAGATGAGTGCCTAGAAAAGACACAGGCTTTCTCTAGAATACTAAGTATCAATTAAAAGAGCAGTTACAATAGAGTAAAAGGAATAGGCATAGGGAAAAGAGGAATTGGAAATATTAGTAGAAGACAACATTCTCTAAGTATCTGAAATATTCAATTCAAGAACCATTTATACACAATGACACCCATTAAAATGTAAGCTCCTGGAGGGTGGGAAGTATCTTTGCTTTTTCTTTATATCCCCAGTGCTTGGAAACTAAGCATTCTTTGACACTCACTGACACTCATTACAAGGCACAAGGCTGCATGATGGAAACATAAAGACAAAAAAAGAGATGGTCTCTGCTCTCAGAGTTTATGTTCTAATTGGTATTTTTAGGCGGCTGGGCTGGTAAATCCAGAACTAAAATTAGCGTCAGGAGATCCAAGTTTAAATCCAGCCTCAGAAAGTTACTAGCTGTGTGACACTGGGAAAGTCATGTAACCTGTCTACCTCAGTTCCCTCATCTGTAAAAAGGGAATAACAACAGTAACCTCATGCCAGGGTAGTTGTCAGGATGAAAAGAGACGACATTTGTAAAATATTTTACAAATCTTAAATCATTATGTAAATGCCAGCTACCGCTAGTAGCACCATAAGTACTACTCATAGTAATATTTCCAACTAATGTTGGCACAAGAGTCAAGTGAAGGTCGGACAAGGGAGAGCTATCTCTTCTGGAAAGCAATAAACAATAAAGCTATCATTTGCTTTATTTAGAGTCGCGATTCCAAAACTTTATAAGGCTTAATTCAAGTATTAAATATTCACTTACCTTAATCCTTAACACTGGTGAACCAATAGTGGTACCTGCAACCTACCAAGCTCAAAAATATTCAGGAATGAAGAATAAACTCCAAAGAAGATAGTTTTTCATTACCATAATCCCTAATACAATCACCACTGGGGAAAAAAGCTAAAACAGATGGAACTTCCATCTTAGGTAAAATGTAAGGAAAAAACTGCCATTCTTTTTCAGCAATAATATTATCTGGAATCTGAGTACTTTAAAAATCTCAGTCCTTGTCCCCCACTGGCAATAAGCACAGCAATGTTTATAGATATTTATATGTACTATAGGATAGACTGTGGATTATAGGATCTAGAGCTGGAAGGGGGCTAAAAGATCATTTATAACTCTGACCACCTACCCCCACAAGGGAGACGAAGTGACCTTCCCAAGGTCAAAGAGTAAGTAACAGCACTGAAATGGCAAGCATAGTCTGACTCCAAATAGTGTACTCTTTATACCATAATTAACAGAATTTTAGGGGAGGGGGAACCTTAGAGATCAATCTCCTGATTTTTAACTAGGATGTTAAATGGCTTCAGTGGTAGAGATGAGATCTGAACTTAAGTCACATTTTAACAATATGCCAGTCTTCCTTGTAGTCTAGGACATGGGTCTTACTCTCAAGTTGTAGAAAAGTCTAAGTTTTCTTACAACAATCCCATTAGCAGGTAGTATAAGTATCATTATCATCATTTTAAAAATAAGGTCACACAACATCCTAGGACTCCAAGACCACAGTTTTTTTCACCATACCACTCTTCTTCTCAAAACTGGGATAGCATCTCAGTAAAGGAGACCAATATGAAGCAGTATAACTTGAATGAGGGACAACAAAGAAACCAGGCTAACTAGAATGGATTGGGTAGGATTGAAAGCTAAGACTGAATAGGTAAAGTAAGGCTTCAATCATAATGGAAATTCAGTCACACAGGAATTCAGATTTGATGTGATAAGCAGTAAAGAACTACTGGGTTGGTTTTTTTAGCATTTTGAGAGGGTGGGTAAACACAAAACCTAAGAAAGAAGAAAAGATAAATGAAAAGGAAGAGACTAATAATACAAAATGGGTTTAGAAAGATAAAAAGTCCAGCTATAATCATTCTGATTATAGTACAAATCAAAAGTCCTCCAGAAATGCCTTACAGAAGAACATTAGGATGGAAGTTGACTTCTCCTAATCACAAAATCTCAGTATTTAATAAAATAAAAAAAATTATTTCTTAGTTAAGTAGGCATGTAATAGTCTGGTGAATGAGTGAAAAAGCACTGATGAAGTACTTATGGGGAAGGAAAAAGAAGTGAATGAACATTTAAAAAGCACCTACTATCTGCCAGGTACTATGTTAAGTGCTTTACAAATATCGCATTTGAGCCCCACAAGCCAGAGAGATAGGTGCTATTATTATGTCTCATTCTAAAATTGAGAAAACTGAGTCAGACAGAAATTAAATGACTTGCCCAGGGTAACACCTTTAAGAAGTGTCTCAGGCTAAATTTGAACTTTGGTCTTCCTGCCTCCAGTTCCATTACTGTGCGCAGAGGTAGGGATACAAAGAGAAAAGTAAAACAATCTCTGTTCTCAAGGAGCTCAACATTTCAGCAGGGGGATAACATGTTTGTATGTTTCAGCAGCAAGACAAGTGGAAAGATCTGATGGTCCTTAGGATGCAGCAGCAAAGCAGAAGGTAATGCTTCTTTCTTTCATGCTATTTCCACTGATAAAATCGTATCTATTCCTGATACTGAACCATTTGACAGTGTCAAATATTTTGGTGGCAATAATTTTCTTGTCCTGGTATTCAGTAGCTGTGGTTGCTGAGGAGGTAGGGGCTCTCCACTGGGGTTGCTTCCCTGGATTGATGATGGCTTCAGAAGCTGGGACAGAAGCAAGACCCATCATCTAGGGGAGGCAACAACTGTTCATTAGCTAGTACTAAAAGTAGTAAAGAAGTTGGGGCCCCTTATTCACAGTGATAGCTCCATTAAGAAGATTTGGGGCCCAGACTATCTCCACCAGGGTCTGAGCACAAGTGGTGGTTGAAGTGGTGTTGGTGGTTTGACTTGCCTGGCACATCTGTCTCCTGTCTCTCCCTCAAGGTGCCTTGCTGCTTCAGTTAGGTTAGCTTGTGTACCTTGAAGGTAACTGTTGGTCAGTAGCTGGCGGGATTGTTAGCCCTTTCTCCACAGGGATGGCTACAGGAACTGGGTTACTAGCAGGTCCAATGGTTCAGAGTCCCAGGCTGTCTCCATCAGATGGGCCTGCTATCTCTCCTCTAGGTATCTTTCTGCTTCAGCTAATACAAACTTAGGTTTAAAGCAGAACCTTTCAATGAGAACTTAGGACCAAAGAAAAACCAAAAGACTATGAAAACAACTTTCTAACTCAGATAAGACTACCTGGAACCCAATAGCCAGCCTTTTCTTTTGGTTTTTTGTTTTGTATTTGAAAATTCAACATGAGATTTGGGAACAATTAAATAGTACAATAATTAAAGTACTGTAAGATGCTTTCAAAAATGCTACACAGTAAATGTAACACAGTCATCTTATACTGAAGCATTCACCTACATTTTGTACCTCAGTGCACCCAGAGTAGTAACTGCCTCCCCCCATCAAGACAAGAAGGTGGCTTTTTATTTCTAAGTCTACAGATCCTGGATAAACTCATAAAAATAAACTCAAAAAAAAAAACTATATAAACTGGAAAGATATCTTTAAAATACACTTTGATGTGCTCTACTGAAACAAATGTGCAATTTCAACAAAATCTTTCCTTCTCATGAAAGCCTGAAAAAAACTGACAACATAAAAGAGTAGTAAACGAGGGAAGAGATTTGGTCTCCCAATCCCACCCAGGATGCAAATGTTGCAACCACTCACTAGCCCAATCCTCCTACTAATCAGCAAGACAACTTTCTGATTTGCTCCATTCTCAACCCAAGCCAAGTTACACCTCCTCAGGCAATCTGGTAGTGCCCATTCTCAGATGGCTCATCACATTGGTGCCACAGTTTAGTGAGGACCCTCTAACTCAAGCTTCAGCCAAGCTACAACAGGAATTCCGAGCTCAAGTGACCCACTAACCTCAGCCTCCCCAGTAATAATGATTACAGGAATGCAGTACCATCCCCAGCTTAATATTTACATTTTAAACATCACAAGAATATTCTATTTTCACTGTGACCCCTAAAATTACCTTCCAAAATTTCCGTGTTTCATGTCTGTTGTAAAAGCTTATCATTAAAAAGATATACTCAAGGAAGATTAGTTTTGTAACTTCAATGCTTTCAAAAGGCATTTTGTACTTAATCAAGGGTGTGTGATGGTTGCTATAGAAACAATGAAACATGAAATGAGGGGTTTGCACTAAATTATATCTGAAGACCCTCTTCCAAGCTTTAAAACAGCTTTGGGTTTTTGTCTTTTGGCTTGGGGGAGAAGGGAGGAATAGAAGCTTAGAAACAAGCAAGTAAATCAGCATTTAAATTCCCTTCTGACTAGAGACAATCAATGAGCATCAACTGAATTGAATTCTCAATCTTTCCAAGTACGAGGTTTTTTTTTAATGTCAGAAAATTTCATGGGTGCTCACATAATTTTTATCCTATCAGTATAAACTGAGAATATTCAAGACAAAAATAGCTACTAAAAATTCAGTAATGCTTTCAAATGAATTTGTATTTTATTAATCACAAAAGGTCTCATTTTAATTCCAAAAAACAAAAAAAAATCAAATTAGACACAAATGATGCAGCAAAATAATATAAAACTATCACAAGATCCATTATTCACACTTGATTTTTTTGAAGCTAAAGATTCAAAATATTTGATGAAAATCAAGATTCTATAAGCTCACTTTGACTCAAGGGATAGGAAACACTACCTCTTATGGCTCCTTTTTTCCTTCTTTTGCAACTACAGACAACAGTAGATGAATGCTACAAGGACAGTAGTACTGGTTTGGAGCTAAGTCAGCTGAATATATTCCATCTTTTTTATTAGCTTAGAAGTGATCAAATGTCCATCAATAAAAGATGAGAGATTTTGAGGGAAGATGCTAAAGAGTAGGAAAAGTATTAACTTCTGACAACAAAAAGAACAAAATACTAACAAGAGATTTTCACACACCTCAAGATTTTGTGATCTAGGATAAATTCAGGAGGAATCAAAAGAAGCTTTTTACTAAAACCATTAAATAAATGCTTTACTTAAGCATTTTACTTTAAATTGTGGTTAATCAGTAAATAATAACAGCTAAAGATCTGTGAGAAAATATATCAAATTTTACTTAAGTTCTGATATTCCTAAAGCCATGAACTAAATATAAAATTATGTCTATCCTACAGAAATTGTATATCCTACCCCAATCCTTTGTTTGAAAAAAAAAAAAGGCATTTAAATCTGCTCTAGTCATGGAACATCACCATTCACTTGATGGCAGCTTTGGCTAACTGCTGGCAAAGTACCCATAAGGAAACATTCTCTTGGTCATGCAAACATTATAATTATCCAGAAAAATAAGTAATTCCCCAAAAAACAGCAATATCACTAATAAGCTGTCTGGTCACAGGATCCTAGGTCTCAACAAGGTAGAAATAAATACCTAGAAGAAAGAAAATAGCATTCCACAGTAGAAAAACCACCACCAGTCATGTTAAGTAAGAAAGCCTGGAATAGAATACTGATTCTGCTACTTACTAGCTTAATAAACTTAAGCAAGTTACCACCTCTCTGGGCCTCTATTTCCTCATATGTACAATATAGCCAACTGGCCTAAATGACCTTTGAGGTCACTCTGAGCTGGCTATAATTCCAGGTTTGTAATTTCCTGAATAAGAACCACAGATTGCACGTGCAACTATCATAAAAAAATAAAAGTTTTAAAGAATTCCAACAGTTCCGAAATCTCATCCCCAGAGGTTATCAGAAGTATCACTATTAAATATTTAACCCCAACCTATGCATGAGTGGTTGCATTAAGTCTCTAAAAGAAAAAGACATTAAGATGCTGGCCATTCATTGCTGTTCACCAGTCAATCATAATATGCACACAGCCTATGAACACTTCAATGCTAAAGTTTTTTATTATGCTTGGACAAGTGTTACCACTTGTAGGTCCCCAGCAGTTAGTTAACAGTGAGAAGACCACACAAACACACCTAAATTTGAATCACTTCCATGGGTTCAATGTCTAGGTCCATATCAAATAAGTAAAAATCATCTTTGTTGAGGGACTAAAAATTCATCATCAGTCCTTAGTTTTCTTTATTAAGCAGCCGTCACCTTAAACACTGACATAACTACGTTTTCTTGGGTAGATGCTTTTTCTTCTGATGATTAAAAAAATTATAACTTGCTAACCAGTAGTGCCAAAAAAAACCAAAGAGAAAAGTGCTGTCTGAAACCTATACTCTTAAACGAGATCTCCATACGGTCTTCCTTTTCTCTAAAAAGTTAAGTCTTTGACAAAAGCTACAGAACCTCTGGCAAGGCTGGACAAGTTTTCACCTGCCTCCAAAATTACTGTGCACTGAGTTCATCTAACAAAAGAGATCTTCATCTAGCTTCATTGTAAATTATTCTTATTTTGCTGGACAACCCTACAAAAACAAACTCTCAGGAGTAAATTCTTGTAGATTTCAATATCCTGCCTACTTATAAGAGCGGAAGAGTAAAACACAGCAGGGGAAAAAAATGTGACTCGTATAGCCTTGATCCAAAACTCGGCTTGTGGGTCTAATTTTAGGCCTACCCATTCAGATTGTGTCCTTTTTCAAAGAAGGCAAAACATGTATAGATTATTGGATGGAAATCAATGAAGCACCATAAAGTGGGAAATAAATCTCCTGCGGAATAAAGAGCATATTCCCTTCTACCTCCTATAAAAGGACAATCAAAAACTTATACCCAAACCAGGAAACTATAAGCACTTTCCAGACATCAACAATCGGGGTCATTCTGTACTTAAAAGACTTCCGCAAAAGGATGAAGTACTTATGAAGTAAAAGTCTTTATTCTAGAAAGAATGACCCTCACCCAAGGAAAAAAAATTTAAGTTGTAGAAAATTTATGCTCAGTAGCTTCAAGTTAAGGTTACCTAAATTAGTCAGTAACTTGTCACCTGGCACAGGATTAAAATAGGAAGGATCAGAAGTGAGACCTAAAGGGTTACTCCAGAGCAGGGAAGAGGGTGGAGGGTGGAGGGTGGGGGGTGGGGTGGGGGTTCCCTAGGATTTGAGGTCCAGGAGTTTCAGCTGCTGCGGTTTGTGGGAAGGGAGACAGCAGATTGGAGTTAAAGGCTGGGCAGGGATTCAAGGGACCCATGTCCAGAGACCTAAGGGGAGGAGGGGGGGGGGGGGCAGAAGGGATCACTGGACACTGTCTGGAAGGAGAAAAACTGGCCGGACCCCAAAGGGGGCCACGAGGAAAAGAAAAAGGGGTGTGCGTGGGAGGGCGGAGAGGGAGAGAAGTACAGGGAAGAGGAGCAGAGCCTTGGGGCAGTTCAGCGGCAGGACGACCCTCCCCCCAACTTCTCGGCCCTCCCTCCCCCGTGGGGCAGCGAAGGGGAAGAAGCCTGCCCCGGGGGAGCAAACAATAAGCAGCCACCGCCCCAGGACACAGGTGGCGGCGGCGGCCGGGCCGGGCTCCGCGGGAAGGGAGGGGGCAGCCCAGCACGGGCCCCGTCTCAACTTACCCGCGGCCACGGAGCGAAGGGCCCCCGCCCCTGCGAGGCGCCTGGGTCAACGTTTCCTCCAGCGACGGCCGGGACGCAAGCCCCGCGCGCCCCGCCTGGCTGGCTGGCTCCGGAGCCGCCCGGGAGGGCGCGGCAAGCGGGCAGGCTGGGGGGGACCGGGAGCTGGCCTCGGCAACTCGAGGCCCCCTCCCCCGGGGCGCTGCTGCGGCCGCCCTCGCTACTAGGCCGTGCTGCCGCCCCGAGCGCCCCAGTGCAGGCAGGGCGGGGGAGGCAGCCTTCGGCAATGGCGACCGCCCGGGCCTGAGGGGAAGCGGAACAACTGCAGCTGCCGCTGCCGCCGCTGCGCGTGGCCACAACCCTAGAGAAGGCGGGGGACCAGCGGAGCTCAGAGGAGGCGGTGTCAACAACTGCTGCGCCCCGCAAGCTGCGCCGAGCGGGCGCCGTCGCCTCTCCCGGGCCAAACCGAGCCCCTCAAACGCGATTGGCCGCCGTCCGCCAAAGGAAGAAGAGGCTGCTGGGAGTGGTAGTTCGCGGGTGGCTGCTGGTTAAGTCCAGAGAGGCCATAAAGTCTTTCATCTAATGCAATCTCGGGTGTCCCAAGGGGCCTACGCCAATTATGCACGATTGGCACAGTTCACCAGGCAGTTAGGATATAAACAAATCGTATACACACTTCAATGCTAATTTTTTTTTTATTATGCTGGGGAAAGCCTTGCCATTTTTATTCTGAGAGTCCTCTCAAGCAATGTGCTACCTCCTGAATCCATGTAGGTATTTTACCTACCGAATCTTGACTTCCAAAACACAATGCTTTCAGATAGTAAGCACTTAATAAATGCTATATTCATTCATTCAAAAAAGTCATTCTACTTATATGACCTGATGCAAAGTGAGCAGAACCAGAACATTGTATACAGTAACAGCAGTATTGTGATCTAGACTGATCAAAGACAATTCCAAAGGACCCAGGATGAAAAATGCCATTGACCCCAGAGAGAACTGATGAACATTGAGGGCATTTTGAAGCATATTTTTTTTATTTCATTTTTCTTCCTTTTGGGTGTGCATTTTCTTTTGCAACATGGCCAACAGGGTAATGTTTTGCATGATTTCGCATATATAATCAATATACTGATTACCTTCTAGGGGGGGAGGATGAAAGGGAGGGAATTTGGAACTCAAAATTTTGAAAAAATATTGAATTTTTTTTTACATGTAACTGGGAATTTTTTAAGGGGGAAAAAATATATACACAGAAACACAGAGACAGAGTCATTCCAGTGCCCAGGCCTCAGTTTCCCCATGATCTATATAATCAATATTGTACAGCATGGCAGTACAAAAAGTTTTTGTTGTTTTTGTTGTTTAGTGGTATCCAATTCTTGGTGACCTCATTTGAGGTTTTCTTGGCAAAAATACTAGAGTGGTTTGCCCAGGGTCACCCAGCTGGTGTCAGACTGGATTTGAACTCATGAAGAGGAAGGAGTCTTCCTGACTTCAGACCTGATGCTCTATCCACTTCACCATTAGTTGTTCCACAAAAAAGAAGCAGACCTCCAAAAACAAACTTCACCTACTTCAAAATTTGGATCCACCTTCCCTCATCTCCCTCTTACTTAGAAGTATAATGATCACAACTGTTTTTAACTACCTATACTCACCCCATTCCTTATTCTGCCAGGAGCACTGAAATGAAAGAAGCAGAAAAATAAGTCAGGAAGCAGTGAACTAGGCTTGTGGTATACTTGAATGCTTTTCAGAGAGATCCAGGATGTATAGACAAAAGATTTGTGAGATCATCCAGTTTTGTAGAAGTAACATGGTATGGTAAAAAGAATAAAGTGGAGACTCTTTGCTAAGCAGAAATTATGTTTTAATCTTGCCTTTAATACTATCTATGTGGCATTGCACAAGTCACTTGCAGTCTCCACCTCAATTTCTTCATCTGTCCAATAAAGAAATGGAAACAGATTTATTAATAAGCTCCCACCCAACTGGTAACATTCTGTGACCAACTTCCTAACTAATTCTATAACTAACTTCCCATCTTACTATACTTTCCACATCTGTAAAATAAGGTATAACAGCTGGACTGGGTATTCTTTAAAATCTTTAAAATCCCTTACAGCTAGCTCAATAAGTTCTTTGATTCTTCCTGTAAAATCATTCTGGGAAACACAGTGTACTTCTAGAAGCAACCACTCTAAAAAAGTCACAAAATTGTATGGCAACTCTGAGGTTTGATAACTTTTTGACAGTTAAACCTATGCCTCTAATGGTAAATCTCTTTTTAAAAAACCAAAGGTACACATCAGAACACAAATAAAAAAACTTAATTTTCCCATAAAAATATTGCCTTTTCAATTATCAGGTCAAAGACTGAAACCCCACTCTTATCTCTGCACTGAACTGAAAAGAAAAAATATTGATTAAGCACTTACTCTGTGCCAGGCACTTAGCACTGGAGATATAAATACAAGCAAGTCCTTGCCCTTAGGAAGTTTATATTCTAATGAAGGAAAATAAGATAGATAGATATATAGATAGATAGATAGATAGATAGATAGATAGATAGATAGATAGATAGATGATGGATAGAGAGATAGAGATCAATCGATGGATAGATGTGTATGTCTATCTATTTATCATCGATCTATTTTTGAGCTATAAATTGGGATGGAAGGGAGGATGTCCCAGAAGTGGTTTGGAAATGGTGTGGTGGCCTGATTCTGGGCAAGATAAGGTTCTGGGTACACCTGTAATGTCTCAGAGATAAATCCTCTTTGAAGGTAACTGTCTTTGGAAAACAGTAGGAAGTCATATTTTAGGATGGTTTCTACAATACAATTAGCTGCTTCTTTTTTTGGGATAAACGCTATTATATAATCTACAGTACTATACTAGATTCTTTATACAATAAAATATTTACTGATGTTAACAGGATTTTTACTGAATCAGTCTCTAACCTGAGAATGATGAAACAGCAGGCCAGAGAGAAAGTGCCAGTAATCAAGCAACAGTTTAACTAATTAGTTTCATTATGAGAAATAGATTAGCAAATTGGGAATTCTCCTGATCCTACATGTCTATGTATACACCACGCACATATACCATATTGTACTTACTCTACCAAAAAACATAGTTATAATATATCCTAATTGAAAAACCTGGGAAGATTTATATGAACTGATGCAAAGTGAAATGAGTAGAACCAGGAGAACATTATACGTAGGAACAGCAATACTGTAATGATGATCAACTGTTAAAGACTTGGGTACTCTGGTCAAGACAATGATTCCAAATTCCAAGGCAATTCCAAATGACTCAGGATGAAAAATGCTATCCACTCCCAGAGAGAAAACTGATGAACTCTGAATGCCAACTGAAGCATATTTTTTTAACTTTATTTTTTCTGGCGATTTTTTTGTCTTCTTTTGCAACACAGTCAATATGGAAATATGTTTTGCGTGACTTTACACATATAATCAAGACCATATTGCTTGCCTTTTCAAAGGGGGGTGAGGGGTAGGAGGGAGGGAGAGAATTTGGAAGTCAAAAATTTTTTAAATGAATGTTAAAACAATTTTTACAAGCAATTTGAAAATATTTAACACAATAAATAAAAATATATTTTTAAAAATAATATACCCTGTTATATCGGTTAGCAACACATTTACTTCATAGTGTTATTTTGAAGCTCACCTACTGCTATTTTTGCTTCCTATTTTTTTAACCCAAAACAGCAGTGACCAGGGTTCCATTTTAAAAAATCAATCTATAAATAATCTTCTTATGAGATACACAAGATTTCATAGAAAGTACTGATTTTATATAAAGAGCTTCTTTAAGAAGCAAATGTACTGTGTTCCCTCACAATTTTCTTTCACTAAAGCTTATTAAGTAATTTCATTATTTTCCCTTCCCTGCCACTTATATACATATATATGTATAAAGCTAGAAACAGAATAATAAAAGACAAAAATAGAATGTCATTGAGTATGGTAAGCTTTGCTATTAGCAATAGTAATCTCTTGTGTTAATACTGCTTCTCCCTAAACCACTGGATGTTTTTTAATGTTTTTCAAAAAAAATTAATCCTCAATCAAATATGTGATCAGAAATGTTGTATCCCCATCTATAATGATTTCCCTGATTTTTAAAACATTCATTAGTTAATAATGGCAAAAAATATAAGAAATTCATTTTTCTCGGGGCAGCTAGGTGGCACAGTGAATAGAGCACCAGCCCTGGAGCCAAGAGGACCTGAGATCAAATCCAGCCTCAGACACTTAACACTTACTAGCCATGTGACCTTGGGCAAATCACTTAAACCCAATTGCCCCTATGAAAAGCAAAAAACAAAAGAAAGAAAGAAAGAAATTTATTCCTCTGCATATAGAACTCATTTTTTTCTTCCAATTCAATTAACATATATTACACTAAGAGCAAAGAGCTACATTAGGCTGTGAGGAAGATACAAAGATAAATAAGACATGTTTTTTTACCCTCAAAGGACTTACAACCTTGTAGCTGATGCTATTCTTTGAAAAAGAATTTATCCATTTAACAGAATTCAATAGTTTATATTGGCACCTGATACTTGAGGAACTACCAAGCACAAATTTTACATTCTTGTATTAAGTAAAAATTAGGTGAAATTATTTACAATACACCATTCTATGTTTTTTATTAAACTGGTTTCACCAAAACTAAAATACATTACTGTCAACTAAAAGGAATGCCATAATTCTAAAATACCACAAATCATTACATTACATTCTCACAGGGAGAAATGACCATGTCTAAAGACTGCTCTAAGGATAAGACCAGAACATAAGACTGCAGCAAGCAGTGTTATGACACACACGAAGAGACGATGTACTCTTAGCCCCACTGGAACCTGTAGTATTACATTCTGATTTACCTATGGAGAAAGGGTGGACAAGTTAAATTTAAGATTAGAGGACCACTCTAAACACACATTCAAAAGAAAGTTTACAATTACTTTAATCACTCAGTTTGTTGTTGTTGTTTTGGGGGGATATCAGTTTTGTTTTGTTTTTCTGGTAAGTCTCTTTCAGCCAATAATTCTCACACTAAAATTTAAAAGTGCTGTTTAATGCACGTTCAATGAATGGCTTACTCTATGATGCAATGTTTTATTTCCTGTTCCCAAATTCACTGCTGAAGTCACATTTATGGAGACTTTCTTTGAACCTCATAACTAAGGTTGAGGACTAACAAATCCCAACAGGATCCCAATGCAGCTACCACATTTACTTAAGCAGCATTAATATATTTATAAAATTCAATTCGTCACAGTGGTTTTACATGGTCTATATAACATAACTCTCTAAAAAGATCTATTTCTTCTTTACAAAAATCACATTAGAAAATCTAGGTTAGATGGTGAATATGGAAATGTTTTGTATGACTGCACATGTTTAATATATATCAAATTCCTTGCCTTCTAAAGAAGAGGGGAGAGAAGACAAAATACAGAACTCAAAATTTTAAAAAATAAATGTTAAAATTTTTTAGACACAATTGAGAAAAAAAATAAAATAAAAATTAAATGGAAATGTGTGTTAAGAAATACTGAAAGAAAAAAAGCAGCAAGCTAACACTCAAACTACAAAATCTCTCATTCTTCTATCCTACTGCTTTCTTCACCAAATGACTTGAAAAATCTGTTACTCAAGAACTGTCACAACTTAATTATTACAAGAGCAAAAGAGCTAGGGTGTTGTCTTTTGCAACTAAACTGATTTTCAGAGTTCAACAGAAGCACTGCCTAAACATTGTAGCTAATTTCCCATTGTCAATTTACTTACAAAAGTCTTATGGAAATAGGCAGACTTAAAAATCTGAGAGGTAAATTAGAAATAGTTTACTTTCTTTTCAAACTAACCAAATATTTGGTTTCTAAAATCATGTCACCATAAAAGCTCATACAAATTTGGTATTCATCTAAGTTTTTTTAGTTTTAATTTTTAAAAGTTTTAAGTTCTAATTAAATTATTATTATCATTAAATCATTAAATTAATTAATTTAATTAATTTTAATTAAATTATTATTATCATTAAATTAATTTTAATTTTAAGTTTTAAGAACAATTAGTTTTACCACCTGTATTACCCAGGAACTCTCTAGATCAGATTCCTCATTTATGTAAAATGTGTTGGACTAAACGGTGTCTTACAATTCTAAATGTATTAATTTATTCTCTTTCAATGTTAAAATAAATGATATCTTTTAAAAGCTCATAGGTCATCACTACCTTAGTAAGGCCATTTATTTTCACTGTGACTTTAAAAAGGAAGACATCATCCAAAGTAAAGCAATGTTCAGTAATAGACTGATTTCAAATTCCATCTAAGGCAGTAGTCGTCAACCTTCCTAATGCTCCAACCCTTTAATACTCATATGTGGGCATATCTGCATGTGGGCAGACCCTTGTGGAGACGGATAGAGAAGCAGTCTCTCAGTTCCTAAGACCAGCGGAAATGTGTGTTTTCCGATGGTCTTAGGTGACCCTGTTGGACCACCAAAGGGGTCGTAACCCACAGGTTGAGAACCACTAAGGGGTTAAGTAGGGAGGCAGAGCTAAGATGGCAGAAAAAAAGACAGGAAATTGGCTGAGCTCTCCCCAATTTCCCTCAAAACAACTTTACATCATACCTCAAAACTAATTCTAGAATGACAGAACCCACCAAAAGATGGGGTGAAACAATTTTCCAGCCCAAAACAACTTAGGAAGACTGTAGGAAAGGTCTGTCTCACTTGGGTAAAGGCAGTAAGTGTCTGGGCAAACCAGTAGGAGGCTCCTAGCCCTAACACAGATCAGCAACCAAGGCATCTGTGTTAGCACATCCTAGCATAGCAAGCCAGCAGTGAGGCCTCTAGCTCTCATGAAGCAGGCTAGTGGCCTGGCTTGGCAGGCCTGGAGGCCCTGACACTGCTGGCTAGTCTAGGCCTGGCAAACCCAGCCCAGCAGGTAAGCTGCCAGCCCCAGGGCAATGGTACAGCAAGCCATAACCAGCACCCTGGCTTCCAGCACAAGAAGCTTGGTGCAGTGCCCCCAGTGCCCCAGGGGCAGAGCTCAACTTCAAAAGTCACAAAAAAGGCTGAAAATGAGCAAAAAACAAAAAAAGCTCTCACCATATAGGGCGGCTAGTTGACACAGTGAATAGAGTCAGGAGGACCTGAGTTCAAATCTGGCCTCAGACATTTAACACTTACTAGCTGTGTGCCCGTGGTCAAGTCACTTAACCCCAATTACCCTGCCTTCCTCACTCCAAAAAAACAAAAAACAAAATTCTAAAAAGCCCTCACCATAGAAAGCTATAGGGAAGATCAAAATACACACTCAGAAGAGCACAACAATGGCAAGATGAAGAAGCCTCGAAGAGAAACATGAATCAGCTTCAGACCTAAAAAGTACTCCTGGAGAGTTTAAAAAGGATTTTAAAAATCAAAGGAGAGAGGTAGAAGAAAAATTGGGAAAAGAAATGAGAGTTATGGAAAAGAATCACGAAAAGAGAGTCAACAGCTTAGAAAAAGAAAATAACTCCTTAAAAAGCAGAACTAGCCAAATGGATGAGGTATAAAAATCCACTGAAGAAAACGTCTCCTTAAAAAGCATAAGGTGTTAAGGATCAATTTTGCCCTGTTTTAAAATGATGAAATTATCTCCCAGAACCTTTTCACTACCAAACTTACCCTCTATCACTAAACTATTTAATTTCCTACTTCCTACAGACTTATATAATGTAACTTCCCAGGAATACTGTTGTGTTAAAAAGTGTAGTCACCTATAGGCCAATAGCAATTTGTTTGATAGCAAAATATGAGTTCTGTGAATTATTAGCATGCTTTCCTGAATGCCCAAATGAAAATAGCTTTCTAGTTCTGAAAAGGCACTCCGCTACAAAACAAGATCGTGGATATTAAACACATCTCTACGTCATACAGCTATCAACCAAGTTAATAGAAAAGACTTCCAACCAACAATGATAGTTGTTATTCAGTATCTCTGACTCTCCAGGACCCACTTTGGGGTTTTCTTGGCAAAAATACTAGAGAGGTTTGCTATTTCCTTCTCCAGCTCATTTTGCAGATGATGAAACTGAGGCAAAGAGGAGCTAAGTGACTTGCTCAGGGTCACAGAGTTAATAACTGTCTGAAGCTGGATTTTAACTCAGTTCTGCCTAATTCCTAGTCCAGCACTCTATCCACTCAGCTAAATCCACTTTGTGTTTGTCTAACACATTTATGTTATTTGATGGTTATGCTGTAAATGTGTTTAAACCTATTTGGTTTCAATGTAAAATAGTTTCCTATATTATTCACATAGCATAAAGGCCTAAAAAAGATTTGGAAATAGCTAGGAGCGGCTAGGTGGCACAGTGAAAAGAGTGCTAGGGGTAGTCAGAAGTAAAACATTTGAGGAGGAGAGAGAGAATAGAATAAATGGATGGGGGGAACAGGATGGAGGAAAATACAGTTAGCAAGAGTAGCTGTGGAAAAAAAATTTGAAGCAGATTTCTCTGATAAAGGCCTCATTTCTCACACATATAGAGAACTGAGGTAAATTTATAAAAATAAGAGCCATTTCCCAATTGATAAATGATCAAAAGATGAAGTAATCAAAGCTATCTACACCCATATAAAAAAATATTCTAACTCACTAGTGTTTGGAGAAATGCAAATTAAAACAATTCTGAGATTCTTCCTTATACCTATTATCTTGGCTAATAGGAGAGGAAAGGTAAATGACAAATGTTGGAAGGGATGTAGGAAAAATGAAACTTTAATACAATGCTGGGGGAGTTGTGAACTGATTCAACCATTCTGGAGAGCAATTTGGAACTATGCCCAAAGGGCCATAAAACCATGCATACCCTTTGACCTAGCAATACCACTACTAGGTCTGTATCCCAAAAGAGATAAAAAACAAGAAGGAAAAGCACCTATATGTACAAAAATATTTATAGAAGCTCTCTTCTGGGCGTAAAGAATTACAAGTTGAGGGGAAGTCCATTAATTGGGGAATGGCTGAACAAGTTGTGGTATGTAATTATGATGGAATACTATTGTACTATAGGAAATGATGAGCAGAATGCTCTCAGAAAAACCTGGAAAGAGTTGCATGGGCTGATGCAAAGTGAAAAGTACTTGTGTACAAAGTAACAGCAATATGGTAAGATGATCAGTTGTGAATGACTTAGCTATTCTCAGCAATACAGTGATCAAGGACAACTCTGAAGGACTTATGACAAAAAATGCTATCCATCCCCAGAGAAAGAACTTGATGGTTTCTGAATACAGATTGAAACGTACTTTTTAACTTTATTTTTCTTGAGGTTTTTGTTGTCTATGTTTTCTTTCACAACGTAACTTTCTTTCACAACATTTTCTATGATTACACATGTACAATCTGTATCGAATTGCTTGCCTAACAAATGAGGTAGGGTGGGGAGGGTAGGAAGTGAGAGAACTTGGAACTCAAAGTTTTTAAAATGAATGTTAAAAGTTGTTTTTACATCACACTGGGGGAAAATAAAATAATAAATAAAAATTTAAAATTAAGTTAGTTTTTGAGGAAGAAAAGAAAACATGAATTTGGGGAGAACTGAACAGAGACAACCTAACAAGAGTGGTTGACAAACCTAAAGGTAGATTTCCATACTGGAGGCAGAAAGTAAATACTTCCCAAGGGTCATGCCCTAAAACTTGAATTCACTAATTGTGACATTATAGTAATAAGAGTAATGAAACATTTTTTTTTAAATCTGCTTACTGATTTATATTTCACGTTGCTCCACTGACAGATATGCTTATTCCTCACAGAACACGGAGCTTCCATGTCAGACTGTTTCCAGCAGTTCAGAGAAGGAAAATCTAAGGAAAGAGAGAATAAGACATGAAAGAGCCTTTACTTAGGATAGGAGAAAGAAAGCCTTTTATCTGAGGACACTGATATTCAAGCATTTCTTGAACATTAGCAAAGGTCTTTCTGATCAGCTGCTTCATTTCATTGCTGTTTCATTTTTATGTTTGTATCTCCTAGAGCCTGGTGCATAGTAGGCACAGAATATAAGCTTGTTGATGGCATTTTATGTGCCTACATCAGTCCAACATATATTTAACTCTCCTGATTTCCAAACACACCTCAACCTTCAATAGCAACCTTCTACCAAAGATTTCACAAAGCAATTCATCTTATTATTCTTGAATGCACTTATGTATTACAATTATCTCTGTTGGTGTCTTACACCCTTGCTATACCATAAACCTTCCTCCTCAGACAGTGGGTTAGCTAAATTTTGTATCACCCTCCTGCACCCCCATTATCTAGCATGGTATGCTGCAGACACAGGGTGCTTAGTCAATGTTTTTTATGATGATTTAACATAATAGACTATTCTATATTTTCACAATCTAATTTATGAAGGCTGGGGAGAGGGAAGGGAAAGGAACACGTAAGTGCAATCACTGAGTGCCTATGTGTCAGGCACTGTACTAAGCACTTCATAAATATTACCTCATCTGATCCTCAAAACAACCCTGGGAGGTATTATTATCCCCATTTTACAACTGAGGAAACTGAAATAGACAAAGATTAAGTGACTTGCCCAGGGTCACATAGCTAGTAAGTGTCTGAGGCTGGATTTGAACTTAAGTCTTCCCAATTCTAGGCCTAGCACTCTAGGGGGATGTCCCTGAAAGTCTGAAAGAGATAAATTTAGAATAGGACAGTACCATTTTGTCCAAAGAGTTCTACAAGCATGGAACTCAAAAATCCAAGTGGTATTAGAGGCTAAAAACAATAATTTCCCCCATAAAAGCTTAAATTCATAGATGATGATGTCTGAATGGACAACCAGAATGACCCAGTCTGACAACTTTTATATTTTTATATAGTGAAATAAAATATGTGGTGATCATAAACTTGTTTTCAAAATTTCCAACATAATTACTATTTATTGGAGCCATCAGTCTTTGGCTCATTCTAAATTCATTTAACTCTCATTATAGAGAGGCAGCTTCAAAGTTAAAAGGGATTCTCAAAATCAATAAAAGAAAAATGAAAAGTCAACTATATCATTCTCACCTTTATGATTCTCTTTAAGAGAGGGTAGAATGGGGTAGCAGAAAGTCAGTCTTGAGGCTATGAAGATATGGGTTCAAGTTCTGCTACACACACACACACCTTCTGCATTACCCTAGGCAAATCACTTAACTTTTCAGGGCTCTAGGCAACTCTCTAAGATTATAATCTACAAAAAAGGTACAATCTACACTGGTAGAGTGAGTTTCCTCACCAGGGAGTAGAAGTTCCCTGGACCAGAGAGATCAAAATTTCATCCTCTATTCCTATGAGACACTTGCTCATCCTACTTAGAGGCATTTTAAAAAACAACACTTACCATTATAGCAATTGACAAATAATTCTGGGCTCTTCACCACCACAAAAGCTCTTTCTTCTTTCTCCTCAGGCTGGTGATACCGGCAGTGAATAGGCAAAATCATTCTGAAACACTCAGAGCACTGGGAATCTGACTTGGCATAAACATAGATATCAAATTCTTGAGACATATAGTCAGGGGCTTCTAGGTCAATGGTATCTGGAATTATCATTGCCTGTAAAGAG
Organism: Pseudochirops corinnae; assembly: GCA_028646515.1. Taxonomy (NCBI): domain Eukaryota; kingdom Metazoa; phylum Chordata; class Mammalia; order Diprotodontia; family Pseudocheiridae; genus Pseudochirops; species Pseudochirops corinnae. The sequence continues at coordinate 166,465,931 of CM053588.1, read as the reverse complement.
AGAAAATAATTATCTAGAAAGAAGGGGAAAAAAATCCCCAAAGACTTGCTACTCACAGAGAAGCAGGAAAAAACAAACTGATTGGCATATTTCCCCTATTCAACATAACCTTCTCCCCAGTGTGTGTGTGTGTGTGTGTGTGTGTGAGAGAGAGAGAGAGAGAGAGAGAGAGAGAGAGAGAGAGAGAGAGAGAGAGAGAGAGAGAGAGAAATGGAACCTTTTGGCAGTTTGTTGCCTAAATTCACAATTGAAGGAACTACTAAATTTCAGTTACTGGTTGATGAAAATAAAGATGTAATTTCCCCCACATTCAAGTTCACTGAGCCCCTGATAACTAGAGTGGAAAAGTTGTGAAGTATATTGAATTAAGGCTGGCTAGTTAAAAGAAAACGGCTCTTATGTTCAAGCCTTTGTTGAGGCTGCTACATGAAAAGTCCCTACAGCCCAAGGAAGCTCTTAGAAAAGAGGGCTGTCAGAGTTCATCCTTGTAGGAGCATGACCACTGACATAACCTCCCTTTGCATCCTGGTTTTGATAATAAAATATTTTCCTGAAAGGGTGAAATTATGTCAGTATTACCAAACCTATGTGCTATCTACTACTATTAAAAAAAAAATTACCCAAAAAACAAAAGAATAGTGTGGTGGCTAAAGTGATTAAGTCATTCTAATAGCTTCCTGTTCTCCATAGGCGCAAATAAGAGACTCATGCAGAAGACAAAGCACCCTGGTCAGGCTGGTCAGGAAGTTAATGTTTCTCAGATAGTATACAGGCTGTTCTGAATACTTTAAAAATGAATATGGCATGAGACACAATGCAAATGATAACTCATGAGTAGTAGAGCTTACCAATCACTATTAGATTTAAATAAGGCCCTATCCTTTCTCATGGGTAAAGGAAAAATAATGATGATATAAAATTACATACAAAAATACAAGACAATACAAAAAATAGGTGATTGCATTAGAGAGGTGCCAATTCCTTACTGTTTAAAGGAGAGAGATTAGGGAAGGCTTCCTAGAGATGGCATCTAAATTAGATTTTAAAGAATGGTTAACCCACCTCACCCCTTTTCAGAGGTAGGTCCTTTCATATGGAATATTGCATATATTTTCAGATTTTTTTATGTATTACTTGGTTTTGCTTATTTTTTTCCTCTTCTGCCTCTTCCTTTTTTTCCTTTTAAAAAAAATTAACTTTGACACAGGATGGGTCTCTGGAAGGGGAAAGGACAAAGACACTGGGAGAAATTCTAGTAAAATTGTGAAAATTGGTAAAACTGTCAAGAATGTAAAAACAGAAGATACCAATAAAAATTTATATTGAAAAAAGAATGGTTAGGAATTCAATAGGCAAAAAGCAAACGGAAGGAGATTCAGGGTCTAAAGAATATTATAAAAAGCTAATGGTCAAGAAGGCACATGGCCACGCACAAGGAATATAATATAGTTTGGCTAGAGAATAGGCTACGTGGAGGAGTAAAACATGCTAGAAATCTGGGAAAACAGGATGGTACCAGATAGTGGAGGGCTGTTTTCTAGCCCTCTAAGGAGTCTGAACTTTACCTGCTAGACAACAAGAAAGTAATTAAATATTTCTGAGAATAGGTGTCTAAGAAGTCTAAGTTGTGTGACTTCATGTGTTTTACACATAGAATAAAGGCCTAAGAAAAAACCGGAAATAGCTAGGAGCAGCTAGGTGGCACAATGAATAGAGCACTGGGCCTGATGTTAGAAAGGCCCATCTTCCTGATTTAAAATCTGACCTAAGACAGTTCCTAGTTTGTGACCTTACTCCTCCACGTAGCCTAGGCCTACTCTCAAAGGAAATATGCTGCCAATGGCTCTTTAAAACAGCAGGAAAGGGGGCGGAGCCAAGATGGTGGCGTAGCAGCAGCAACATATCGCAGCTCTCACATAGCCACCCCAAAATACCCATAAAATAGGACTCTAAACCAATCCTAGAACTCCAAAACGCACACAAAGATACTTCCCACTAAAGTCAGCTCGGCTATGAGGAACCATATCAGCACTGCGAACTGAAACCAGCCTGGCCTGAAGCCGCAAGCCGTGGCTGTGCCCCGGAGGCGGCTGGGCGGGAGGAGCCTCTCAGGTGAGTGGATTAGCACCAGCTTCGAGTGAGGATTGCGAAAGGGGGAGATAACCAGGCCGGGGGAGATAAGCAGGCCTGGCGAAAGCCCTCCAGAGCAGAAAAGCGAAAGGCAGAGGTTTTGTACCCGCCTCCACGTAGCAGCTTCCCGCCTGCGGCCTGCAGACAGCAGGGGGACTGAGCGATTGTTCTCAGGCCAAGAGCTCTCGTGTTGAGCAGCCTGGATCTGGATTGCCATCTTAGGCCTCAGTTCTGGAGTCTTCACTATCCAGTCAGCCAGAAGTAAATAGGAAGAGTCCCAG
>CM053588.1:166441429-166463020 GCA_028646515.1 Pseudochirops corinnae | reverse complement strand
AAAATAAAATAAAATAGTAGGAAAAGATACTTTGCAGGGAAAGAGGATAAAGAAGTTGCAACGAATAAAGTCATTCAACACTCTTTTCCCTCCCAGCCCTGTTCCTGTTTCTCTAGATTTCAAAACTCCCTTTATGGCAGCTCATCCTGAAACTTCCCTCAGTTACTAGGCCTCCTCACCCTGGAGTAGCCTACCACTGCCTGAATGATTCCTCCAGATATGACAAGAAGACAAGGGCCACCACTGGTGAATTCCTCCTGCAGCCTCTATTTCATAGAAGGGACAGTCAGTTTTTATTCCCCTTAGAGTCCTGTTCCAGCTTTCTTGGTATTCTAAAACCAGGCCCCTGCCCTTCCTTTTCAGGTATTAGTGTATTTTCTTCAGCCATTAAAATGTAAGCTTATTGAGAGCAGGAACTGTCATTCTCTTTGCTTGTATCTGTATCACTATCTGGCACATAATAAGCACTTAATGCTTGTTTCCTTCCTTCCTTCTTAACTATTCCATGCCTTGTTTCCTCATTTGTTAAATATAGGTAATAAAACTTATGTACAATCTACTATGGGTTGTTATGAGGAAAGCACTTTGTAAATCTTAAAGTACTAGGTAATGGTTAGTTATTATTATTCCTGACCAGTGCCACATATTTTGACAGATATAATATTCTGATATTAACCTTAAAATGTTTCCAAGATATGACTAATAAGATGGACAAATAATTAAGACATCTCCTGGCTGATGACGTTATTTTTTTCCACAAGCTTCAGCTTCTCTGATTTAAAATGTTCAAAGAACAAACAACCTAATAATCACACCCAAACTTTACTTATTAACTATACCTCTGTCACATTGTGTTCTTGTAATGAAGCCAATTCATATGGGTCCACATATAATCCCGCTGGAAGGTGATATTTAATCAAAACATTGCAGGTCTGTGAATGTTCAACATTTGTGCCAAGTTCCACTCTTATCAGCAAGTTTCTAAAAGAAAAATAAATTTAAAAATCAATACTCTTCATTCAGTTCCTAAATAGGAACCATACATTACGAAACATGTCATCAAAATTAAGCTGTACTAATTTTATTTTATTTTATTTTATTTTTTTGCATTTTGGAGGGGGGAAGGCAGGGCAATTGGGGTTAAGTGACTTGCCCAAGGTCACACGGCTAAGTCAGTGTTAAGTGTCTGAGGCTGAGCTGTATTAATTTTAGGAAAAAGTTATATTGATGAGTTCTTTTGATAAAGATTTTTCACTTAACAGTCAAATTATGATAATCATATTGTGGCTCTTCCTAAATTCCCAAGATGCTTTACCTGAGTTCCCCTCAACTCAACTCACTTTATAGTCTTTATAGTTACAATAAATTTTACGTCCTTCCTCCTAACCCCAAATGTCTAACTCTTCCCATTCTTGGGTGATCCATTCAAGATAATTTCTCATTTTTTCTGCAATGCTTGTTTTTATATGCTACATAAAAACTGCTTCATAATATTTCTTCAAATAAGTAAATGTAATAAAAGCTACCTTCTACATAGTACTTTAAGGTCTGCAAAGTGTTTTACAATATCATCTCATTTGATCCTTACATAACCCTAGGAAATAAATATTAAAATTATCCCCATTTTACAGATGAGGAAACTCAGGCAGGTAGAAGTGACGGGGCCAGGGCCAGAGAGCTAGTAAGTGTCAGAGGCCAGATTTGGACTCAGGTCTTCCTGACTCCAGCAACAGCACTCTCTCCACATGGGTTCTGACTGCCTTACAAACCACCTTCTCCCCTCCAGGAAACTGTCCAATAATGGAACATTGTAAAACAAGTGGCCACCAATTCATTATGAAAACTTACCTATGAAAGCCATCTTTCACAATTTCTTGTATCAGGATAATCTCTGAACAATTATTATCTTTGCCTAAAAACAATTGAAAGAGACCTTTTATGAAACTGACAAAGTAGATTCCCCATATATATATTTATATATTTAAGTAATAAGGCCTAAAAAGAAAATATGCTTAAGGAAGATGCAACAAATTCTCTATTGACTTCCCCAGAAAAATCTGACCTAAGTGAATTTCTTAATATATTGGTTTTTTTAAAAATTGGGGCAATTTCATATTTACTTAAAAAGAAATGTATGAAAAGCCATTTAATTCCAAAAAACCCAAGACACTCAAATGAAGGGCTAACCGAAGACCCAGATATTCTTCATTCTAATACTAGTGCATAGCAACCTCCTGTGAGAACACTGGCAATTTCTCTATTTCCGGTATCCATACCTATAAAATAGAAATAGTCTATATATTCTGTTGGAAAGGTGAGAGGGAATTTTTTTAAAAAGATATTTTAAAAATATGAACTATAAATTCATAAATTTAAGAGTAACAAGCAGTCTAGTAATAACAACATTTAAAAAGACAACAAAGCACACCAGCACAATATTCTCTTATTTAGTCATTTCTACTCTATGGGACCCCACTTGGGATATCTTGGCAGAGATACTGGAGTAGTTTGCCATTTCCTTCTCCAGCTCATTTTACAGATGAGAAACTAAGGCAAACAAGGTTAAGTAACTTGCCAAGGTCACACAGCTAGTAAATGTAGGAGGCCACATTTGAACTCAGGTCTTCCTGATTCCCGGCCCCTGATCTATCCACTACAACACCTAAACTATCCCAATATTCTGCCACAAGCGAGTTTACTGAATCAATGACAAAGAACATAATAAAAAAAAATTCTTAAAGTTGTAGAAATGAAAATCAAATTTTGTAAATATTAACATTTTTAAATGCTTTGGGAAAGCTCCCTGTTCACAGCTTGCTACTAAGACTCCTCTTAAATATCTAAGTACCCCTAATTTATTTTATGTAAATCTAGACTTTATTACATTATATTGGCTTAAAGCAAAATTAGACGAAAAACTGAAATTAAAACTGTGCTCTGCTAAAGACAACTAAATTTTACTAGAAGTGCTCAGTAAATTCGATTGCAACAAGACCAAACTTAAAATACTACACAGAAATAACGATTTCAAAACTGGGAGAAAAATAGATGTCACTGCCAATGAAAATATTTAGGTTTACTTAACACCAGAGTCTAAATTGCCAAATCTCCTCACTAGGAAGTTCGAATTAAAGTTAGTTCCTGCCTCCTGCAAACATTTCAAATCCGTTTTCTGCTCATGCAAACATTAACAGTATTAATCATAGCATTTTTTAAAAACCCTAAGCCATTAATTATTTCGGAGCCTTCCTGAATGGAATGAGGGAAAGAAAAAGGGTTGTTACCACTTTATTGAGAGTGCTAGGTCTCCGTCCAAACTGATGGACCAGTCCGGTTCTTAAGGCTCAGTCTGGAGGTGCACCACACACACCCCTGCCCTTGGACTTGACATTGCTTTATGAGTGTTATATCCTAGACTTGAAAAATTAGCTCGTTTTGAGAATAACGTGTAGACTCCATTATGTGCCCTAAAGGAAAAGCAACTGATAGGAAATGGAGATTCGCGTTTTGTGTTCTGCTGCGTACATGGAAACGCTCTTTTTCTGGCGTTTAAGTAGAAATATGTAAAAGGAAAGAGAAAACAACAGGTTCCTCCCGGGCTGGAGGCACTGCATCCTTCCTTCCCAGCAAAGAGGAGACTCGGGGTGAATTAAGAGGTGGGTAGGAACTCCAAGCCCGCCCCCGAGAAGGCGTCGCAAACGGTCAGGTTCTCTCCTCTCCGAGCTCCGCCCAGAGGGTCCGCTCCGGCCTGCGCCCCTGGCACTGCGAGGACTCCCGCTGCTGGCCTTTAACTCTCCCTCCTCAACCCACCTCTCGGTTCTACGCTAACTTTAAGAGTCCGCGATTCTGGGCCCAGAAACCAAGCCTGGCGCTCCCGGGGCCGCCCTCTGCCTTCCCTTTACCCGAGTGGTTTGCTGCGGCGCAGTGGAGAAGCACGGTGGCCCCCCATGCCAGGGGCCAGGTCCCCGCCCAAGGAGCCAGGGCGCCGGAGCGGGAGAAACCCGCTGGAGCACACCGGGAAAGGGAAAGGTGGGAGCATGCGCAGAGCAGAACCCTCGCCGTGCCCCTCCCCCGCCTCCGCGCCCTAGCTCTTTTCCCAAACGCGGGCTCCCGAGTGGAGATGGCCACGGGAAGGCGCGTGTGCATCTCCCGCGAACACTTCCCTTCTCCCTTTACCCCTCCCCCGCCGTGACATCTGACCTAGTGTAGCAAACTCCTTCCTCTACCCATTCCTCTTGCCCAACGTGTCTGAGCCTTGGTTTCCTCACCTATAAAATGAGGAGGTTAGACTAGGTGACCTCTGTGGTCCCTCTTAAGTCCAGGAGCTTGCTGCCCCGTTCCCCTTCCCGGAGAGGTGAATGAGGTGTGGCAGAACCAGTGCTGGACTTGTAAGCGGGAGAGAGAGGCTGTGGTCGTGCGCTCTCTCAGCCTGTTTCCTGTAAAATGGGGGGATAATGACGCTTACACTATTTCACTGGACTATGGTGAGGAAAAGCCCCCAGCAAAACTTTTATCTGGATGGGACCTAACTCCAGTTTGTCCTTCCTTCCTTTCCCCGCCTCTTCTATGCCCCGCCCCCCTCTACTTCCTCCTCTCTAAGCCCCGCCTCTCCCACTTACTGCCTCTCTCTTCCTTCTCCTCTCCTCTGTGCTCCACCCCCTTCTCTCACCTATTCCGCTCTCTTCCTCCCCTCCTCCCCTCTCCTACTCGTTGCCCCTCCCTTCTCCTCCCTTCCATTGCCCCCTCCCTCTGAGCCCCGCCTCTCCTCCGCCTTCCCAGCTCCTCCCCACTCCGCCTCTCCCCGTTCCCTCTACGCCCCGCCGCGCCCCTACCTCTTTGGGCCCTCCTCCTCCGTGAGCCCGGACCGGGCTGTGGGTGACGTAGCCCGAGGGCTGTTCCCGTGGTGATGGCTCAGCGGCCTAGAGCCCCCTGAGTCCGAGCGGAGCCGCAGCCATACTGAGCCAGCTGCTGTGACCTCATTTACCTCCTCCTGGGAGACCCAGGTAGCCCCCTGGCCAGGATCCCCCTCTCCCACACCTATGCCTCGTGCCGACGGGAGGCTGAGCCCGGCTTGGCCTCTCTCGGTGCCTGCTCTCGCTCCTCTCCTCGGGTCACGGGCCTTCTTCGTGGGGCCGGCCGGGCTGCTGCTCCAGGACAGTGCTGGACATGCAGCCCTATGCTGCTGGACACAGATGGGCAGTGGGGCCGGCCATCCTAGAATTCCTAGGCAGTGCTGGACATTAGCTGTCAGTCTTCTGCTGCCGGACACTGCTGGACAAGTGGGGTCAGCCATCCTAGGACTCCTAGGCAGTGCTGGACCTTTAACACAGCTAGCTCTGTACTGCTGGACACAGCTGGACAGTTGAGAATGGCCATCCTAGCACTCCTAAGCAGTACTAGACTTTTAGCATAGCCAGCACTATGGGGCTGAGTACTGCCTGGGAGGTAAAACCACCGTCCTAGTCCCCTAGGCAGTTGTTATCTTGTGTCTTTGTCTCACCAAAATTCCTTTGAGGTTATATTATCTTCATTTTGCAGATTAGGCTGCTTGGGCCCAGAGAGCGATCACTCAGCCCAGGCCTTCCTGATTTTTCTTCTTTAAGGCATACTACCTTTCTAGATATTTGCCGTATGAGTCAGTGTTACCCCTCTGGGAGGCTAGATTAGGCTCTAGAGTTGATCTAGGAATTCAGATACAACCTAGGGGGTAATGCATCATGCTCCAAGAATTCTTTAAACAAAACCACACCTGTAGATAAACTACACGGTGCTCCCACTAAATTTTCTGGCCTACTCCAAGAAGAAATAGCAATTCTCTTCAATTTCCTGCAACCCTAGAACTAACTTATGAAGGTAGAAGGTGTGGAAGGGAGAAGAACATCAGATGCTTGAATAGAAAATGGAATTGAAATATCTTCTTTTCTTTTGTCAGAGTCATCATACAACCAACTAGAATGCTTCCATCAGATTGCTTCTGATTTGCCCAGCAGCTGTGAATTAGAATGATGTACACTGCCAAGAAATGTGGAATCAGATTTCAGCCTCCAGCCATTATCTTGATCTATCAAGGGGAGGCCCAGGACAAAAATCGCCAGCGTATCATGCCTATCCGAAACTTTTCCAAGTTTTCAGGTATCAAATATTTTATCTTACCTACCCTAACTCACTTCTGCTAGAATAGACTTTTAAGAACTAAAAGAGACCTCAGGGGGCCTCTAATCCAAAAGGCACCTAAATCATGAATCTCTTCCATAAGATCCCCTGCAAGTGATCATCCAACCTCTGTATAAAGATTTCTCCTCACAGGAAGTTTAGTTGGACTAAAAGGATCTTTTTCTCATATTAAGTTGAAAATCTCCTTCCCTGCAACTGATTCCTAATGATCCTATTGATCCTTCTGCTTTCTGAGACCAAGAAAAAAAAAATCTAATCTCTCCAAATATTTGAAGAAAGTTGATCATTTCTCATCCAGACTAAGCATCCCACCTTCCTTCAATAAGTCCTGACCAAAATCAAACCTAAATTTTTCTTAGAAAAATTTTAGTGATAGAACTAAAAATTTCTAACAATTTGCAAATCCAGAATTTAATGAATAATGCATGCCCAAGTGTTTACCTTTATTTTGATTTTCCATACCTCAAACCACAACTCAGATCCAGATTTTTGGAAATGAAGTGTTATTAATTCCTGTCTTCCCACATACTTGTCATAGTAGAAATATAAATTTTAGAGGTACTTTTCCCTTATGCTTTGAACTAATACAAGCTAAAATGAGTACTTACCTCCTGCCTTGTAAATGATTCAATCTTGACACTAGCAGAAGGGAATAGAAAATTTGGACACCCATCCAACAACAAAAATGTATTGAACACCAATTATGCTACTCATTATGGAACATCTAAAGATGAAACCATTCATCTCCCTAATCTCACAGACCTGGTAATAATAGCAAATATTTCTTTAATGCCATGGAGCTTAGAGTATACTCTCCTGATCTACACTGTACAAGTATCATTATCTCTGATTTTCAGTCAGGGAACTGGAGTTGAGAGGTCAAGTCACTGACCAGATTACACAGGTAGTAGCAGGAACTCAAACTCAAGTTTCTGACTTCAAGTCTAATATTCCTTCCACTGCATAATGCAGCCTTCCTACTTCCCTGGGTTAGGGAAGGGTGTCTAAGACCAGATCCATGGAACCATAAGATCATGTATTTAGAGCTAGGAGGGACCTCAGAGGTCATCTAGTCCAGTCCTCTCATTTATAGGCGAGGATAATGACCTGCCCAGGATCTTACAGTGGTGCCAGAATTTGAACTGAGGGCCCCTAACTCCAAATCTAGCACTTTCCTTCTGCACTGTGTTGCAGAACTTCCCTTGCTACAACCAGAAATGAAAACAAGTCTTAGTGTAGTAGGAAGATGGAGTTTGACCCCAGCAGTTAGAGCAGGGACGCTTCACCTTTTCTATGTTGTAGATATCTCAGGAAGTCTCATGAAGTCTGTGAACCCCTTCTTGGAATCATGTTTTATTGTTGCTTTTTGAAAAATTCATAATTGAAGGAAATGCTAAATTTTAAGTTAAAAACCAACAAAAATAAGGATATTATTTTTTTTCCCCACCCAAGTTCATAAACTTGTGTCTAAAGGCCCCAAGTTAAAAGCCTCTAATTTAGAGTTAAGCCAGGCCTACACAGTTCTGCTGCTTCCTAGAACAGGCTTTTTTCAGGAGGCACCTCTCTTCTTGTCAGCTCCCTTTTGTGTATCTCCTCCTTTTGGAATGTGAGTTCCTTGATGGGTAGGACTGCCTTTTTTTTTGGCCTGTATTTTTATCCCCAAGCAACTTAGCACAGTGCCCAGACACAGTAAGTGCTTAATAAATGCTTACTGCACATCAGCCTGCCTCTCTCTGAAGAAGCAGAAAAAATTGGAAGTGAAATAAGACAGATGAGGATTGCTATTCTGTAGACCACAGCTACCTACCCTGCTTATGGGGAAGACTAGCCCAGTAGATATATTCAATGATTTCTATATGCAAAGAATGAACAAATTCATAGTCTTCTCCTTGGAGCCAATCAGAACCTGGAATGTGCCAGTCCCCAACACCACTACCATTGTGGGATATGGTTAAAAGGTGTGAGAAAAACATCTAAGGTTTGGCATCCTTTGGGCCAATTCTGTATTGAATGAATAGGAGTTGGATTCTAGTGCTAGGCAGTGGTCAGTGTCCCTTCTTAGTTAGCTGTTCATGTTAGATAGGTTATGGACCCTGCATCTCAGAGCTGAACCCTATGGAGCATTATCATCATTTTGGGAGGTATAATGAATATGCCCCAGGAGAAGTAGATGTTTTACTGGCAGAGTTCTGTCCTCCCAGTAATCTATATGGGAAAAAGAAGGTGAGCTTCTAGAGAAGCCAACAGACCCAAAACATGGGTGCGAGAACAGACCGCATCTGTGAAATACTTATGAATGTGTGTGTTGTTGTTATCCATCCTTTGTTTTTGCAGAGAACCCTGGGTGGTGTCTTGACTTTTGTGTGAATTAGATTGAAGTGAGGCAGAGGATGTGTTTGAATGCAGCACTGACACCCTGTTAGATGGGGCTATTACAAGTTGTAAAGGATGTTTTTTATTTCTCTATCACTGACAGTGTATATAACTTTTTCATTTTTCAAGACTGCAATAGAGCTGCTGAACAGCTAAAGTACAACCCAAGACACAAGGTCTACCTTGAGGGGGTGTCTCTACAACAGTTGGAGAAGTTATTCACTTTTTTAAAAGGTTTTCTAAGGGGGCAAACCCTGGACCAAACTATGGAACAGATTCAGCGGGAAACAACCATTGATCCTGAGGAAGACCTGAACAAACTAGATGATAAGGAACTTGCAAAAAAGAAGAGCATCATGGATGAACTCTTTAAGAAGAATCAGAAAAAGAAGGATGACCCAGATTTTGTCTATGACATTGAAATTGAATTCCCACAGGATGAGCAGCTACAGTCTTGTAGTTGGGATGCAGAATCAGATGATGAGTTCTAATACTAAACAAAGTCAACATTTATTGGGAGACCAAGACATCTGCATTAGCTCAGACAACGTTTTTTAGATGGTATAGAATTTCAAAAGGACACTAAATGTGCATATTGGGCCAAAATAGAATTGACTGTGTTACTTTTGAATCAACAAGTATCTATTGAGCCCCTACTATGTGCAAAGGTATTTCTTCATCATTTAACCCAGCATGGAGCTTGCCATTGGTATATCTATGGGGTACTCTACAGGACCAAACAAATGTTCTCTGATGATGAGCCAGGGGCCTTGGCCTTCCAGGAGAAAGCTAATACAGTAGAGATTCCCCAATCCTGAGCTTCTAATGCTACATCAAGTAGGCAGAATCTACTTGTGCTAAATGAATGATCAGAATAGTCTGTCCAATTCATAAGTTTGGATCTTTGTAGAAAAGGTCTTTATATAACAATTGATCTTTACATAGAAATTACTCTCCTTTTTCCAAAATATTACTTGGGGTAGAAAATTTTTTGTACAACAGCTCAAAGTACTTCATTAAAGAAAATAATAGTAATTCATTAAAGAAGCAGAAAAATAATTGTCAAAATTCCTATTTGTTCATTCCTATAGGAGTTTTATCAGTGATGTCATGGACAGGGATTTTTCTTTTAAGGGGCTGAAACTTAGCCCTTGTATATAAAACAAACTGAGTCCACAAGGAGTTTGCAGATTTAGGTAGGGAAGCATAACTAGGAAGTGTAAAATAAAAAATCATTTGAGTACTCACTGACAAACTGATCCCCCAGAAGTGTAGAGGGTACAGGTTTTTGAGAGACTATAACCAGCCCAGGTCTCAGCAGATAGGAGCTTCTAGAGGAGAAAACACACAGGTTCTCCTTCTCCATTATCCTTCCTCTTTAAAAAGCTCTGTGCCCTGGCCTGGCCCACACTTTAGGCTGTTTTTTACCACTCAACACCACTTGTTCTTCCTCTCTTGGGAGGCAGCATTGTATAGTGGGAGGGATGTGGGTCTGAAAGCAGAGGACCTACAAAGAGGAGTAGCTCTGGCTCCAGTGCTGCAAGAAGGAAGGAAACAAGCATTTATTAAGCTTCAATAAAACATGGAGAAAAAAGGTGGTATATACATGAGTAGAACAATTTTGTTACTGCTTAATTAAATTTAATGTCTATCTTCAGAAGTTTTATGGAACAAGTTCATGAACTTATACAGAGAAAAGTAAAAAACATAATAAAACTTGAAAATGATAAATTGCCAGGTAAATGAACTGATTAAAAATACGCAAATAAATATTAAATGTGTATTGTGTATAGAGTATTTGGCACAGTGTACCATGCCAGGTGCTGGAGAAGATACAGAAATTGGAGAAGCTGTGGTCCCTATCTATATCAAGACTTCATGGGATAGTTGGGAAACACTACAGACTAATAAGCTAACATCACATTTAGCTCCAAGAGATCATCAGATAAATAATAATGAAATACTACCTAAAAAACTATAAGTCTTATTTCCACCGTGTCAAAAGTCTCTCTTGGAATTACTCTAAAGTCTCATAACTAGGTCTTCATACCTATTCAGAAGCTACCTTTATCTCTGACTTTCTCCCAACCCTGTATCTTGATTATACTCAAATGGATGTGGGCTGCCAGTGACTCAGGAATGTCTTACAACTGCAAATATCTCAGTCCATATCTACCCATTATATGTAACTTGTCCATGTTTTTCCACTGGGATTCAACCAGTGTGCTAAATGTTCTTGTTTCTCATCATCAAAAAAGCACCAGTAGATCCCACTAGTTGTCCACCTGTCATCTGTCTCTCTTGCCAGAAGATGACTAGTCCACCTTTAGTACAATTCCTCAGTGCTGTCCTTCAGACTTCCTTTTTTGATACATACTGCAGCTTGCTCCCACCCACCATGTGCCTCTCCATTGCTCTCTGTACAATATTTATTAATTCTTCAAAGGCAGTGTAATTACACATCTTGTTGCCATATAGCAACACTAGTAAGATGGTAGTGGTGAAAATATGGGCCTTTGCTTTAATGAGAAGTTTGGAGTTATTTAAAAAGCCTTGCAATTTATAGAAGCAAGTCAGCCACTCTCCTCCTTTTAATTAGAATAGCATTTATATACCACTCTAAGGTTCGTTAAGTACTTTGGATGTTATTTAATCCTCAAAACAACCCTGCTAGGTAGGTGCTATTATATCCATTTTACAGATATGGAAGCTGAGGCTAAGAGAGTTTAAATAACTCTCAGAGTCACACAGCTACTTGGGTCTTTCTGACTGTTTAAGTCCAATGCTTTTTCATCTGTACTACCTAGTTGTTGTAAGTCCAGGCCCAGCTCATTTCCCAGATTACATACAGTTAGAGAAATTCCATAAGGTGTTTATCCAGGGGTATGCTGGAGTCAGCTAATTCTCAAGAGCCAATTGTTTAATTTTCAGTGTGAGCATTTTACATCTTGGAAATCAGCAAATGCTACAAATCAGAGCTTGATTTTTTTGTGGTGGATTATCAAAAATGATACATAAAATATTAGTAACACACTAAACTTAAAAGTATCATGCACATTTTTTTTCAGAAAACCAATTGTTAAGTATTTATCAGTAGAGCCCTGTGTTCATCCAAATGCATGTTGAAATCTGAATACATCAATAATTACCAAGCTATATGTCTACTTTCACATCTACACAAATCTTTATGAAAATCATCTGTACATGAATTGAGGGCAACCTGGATCAGCATAAGTAGGAAACAAGCAGACTTTCTCAAGCAATATTCAACAATGGGTCATATTTACTATCTCACAATTAAGTGAAAGATGTAGAGTATTGAGCTTCCATTGCACTTATCATTTGTTGATCACACAGGAACACAAACCCACCTAATTTGATTGAATAAAAGATTGCCTTGCATATCTTCTACAGCAGGATATCCCCCACCCACATATCAAGATCATTCAGAATTCGTTGGAATATATAATAGCAGAAGTAACCCTGTTCAATAACTCTGATAATACATATCAGAGGAAGTATGAAGAGAGAGATATACTCACCAAAGTGGTAGAAGAAATCCAGTGTGAGTCCAAGATAAGTAGAGATTCTCTGTGAATGGTGGTCTTTCAGGTGCACTTGTTCTCAAATGATATACAAATGACACCAAAAAAATCAAATTCTCCTAGGAGAGATTTATAATTGCTTACTAGAATTTGACCTGTTCATCCACACAAGAAAGACCAAGTGGATGAAGAACATCTATTACTTTGATTAGGCTAAATAAAATGTTTATTTCAATTCTATTCTTTTAATTCAATTCTAGCCAGTCTAGTCTAGAGTCATCTCTTCCTTGAAAGAGGTTTTTACGACCCATTAGCAGACAAGCCTGGGAATAACCAGGACCTGAAGCAGATAACATGAGGAACTTGAGGCAGGTGAGTAGGAAGCATCAAGAATTCAGAAGGAAGCACACAGAGTCTAGGACTTGTGACCAATCTTCAACTCCTAAAACAAATGGAAGAGAGACAAGACAGTATCAGAGTCCCAGGCAGAGATTCTGCCCCTCACTTAGGCATAAGGCAAAGGATTGTTAATAAAAGAGCTGGGTAAGAGTAACCCAGATTCCATTCAAAGCATCATAGATTTGGAGTTAGAAGGGATTTAAGAGGCCATCTGGTCCAACTTCCCCATATTAATGGATGAGCATACTGAGGCCCAGGAGGGTATGTGATATGCCCAAGGTGGGATTTGAATCCAGATTCCTTGAAACCAGAGACAGTGGTCTTTCCGTAGTACCAATGTTGGCTTATGTCTGTTCGTATCCTCCTTACCTAGAAACAGTACTTGTCCTAAGATCAAGGATGAGACTAAGCCTTTTGGGGAGGGGGAAAGGGGATAAGACTTAGAGAGTTAAATGGGATGTGTTGTAAAACTTACATGAAAATGAGGCAGGAAGCCAGAAAATGGAGTAAATTTCTGACTTAGTTCACTGTCTTAATGCCATACCCGCATATCTTTACAACAGGATCTACTGCTGCTATTAGTCCCAATAAGATTAGTGGTAGATGTGAGTTAGGCAACCACAACCAGAGAGATAAAGAAAGGCCTTTTTCTAGAAAGTGGCACTTGAACTGAATCAGAAGAGAATGAAGATTCCAAGAGATAGGGGTCAGTAGAAAAAGCATACTAGGCATTGGGGCAGCCAGCCTATGCAAAAAAAGAGAAAGGAGAAAGATAGTTTGTCATATTCAAAGAATAGCAAGTAAACCAATTTGATTGAACTTTAGAATGGATGTTGAGGAATAGTGTGAAATCAAGTGAAGAACGTAACCTAGAACCTCATTTTGAAGGGCTTCATGAGGCAAATAGAGGACACCATTATAGCCTATTGTATTTTATCTTCATATAGAAGCAAGGGGCAATCACTAAAGCCACTTGAGCAAGGGAGTGATGTGATCAGACTTGCGCTTTAGGATTATCCCTTTGGTAGCTGTGGGGAGGATGGATTAGAGAGGGGAGAGCCACAAGACACAATGACCAGGTTGGGGGGGGGGGGGGAGATATGCAATAATGTGGGTGGGGCTATATGAATAGGAAGCACAGGACAGAAGAATGGTGGGGAAGTAGAATCAGCAAGAGGAAAGGAGAGAAAGAGGGTAAAGTCAAGGATGACTTTAGGTTGTGAAACTGGGCAGCTGGAAGGCCTTTGCTACCCCTAGCCATTGGACTCTTTACAACTTTGAGGCATTTAGTAAAAGGGCTGGTGCTTGTTTTTGTGGCTTTCCAAAATTGGAAATGTGGTAGATATGAAGAAAGTTCACCCCAAGACCTGAGTTCCTCATTCAACACATTTCAGTATTTAGATTTCAGTGCAACAAGTGCAGAAATCCACTTTGACAAACATATGTTGTGGGAAAAAAGCATCATCAGGTACTTCCCACCTTTATCAGAGAGCTCTGAGCACTCACAGCAATCATAGATCTAGTCAGTCTGTCAATAAATGTTTATTAAGGCCTACTATGTGCCAGGTACTTCACCAAGCCCTGGGGATGTAGAGAAAGGCAAAAATAGTCTCTGCTCTCATTGAGCTTATAGTCAAATGGGGGAGATATAATGCAAACAACGATATACAGCCAGGTAGCACGGTGGTTAGAGCCTAAGGCTCTGCCTCAAAAAGCCCTGAGTTCAAATGCCGCCTCAGACACATACCAACAGTGTGACCCTGAACAAATCACTTAACCTGTCTTTATGTTTGCTTCTCCATCTGTAAAATAGGGATAATTATAGCACCTCCCTCTCAGAGTTGTGAGAATCAAATGAAATAATAATTGTAAAGTGCTTGGTGCATAATAAGCCCCATAGAAATGTTACCTATTAATAATAATAACCACAGCTATTATGTACAAACGTTCTATAGACCAGATAAATTGGAAATAATTAACAGATGAAAGGCTCTAGCATTAAGGACAGGGCTCTTGTAGAATATGAGAATTTACCTGGACTTGAAAGAAGCCAGGAGGCAGGGAGGAGGAGCCCAGAGTTTGGAGATAGTGTCTTATTCTAGGAGCCGGCAAGTGTCACTGGTTTGCAGAGTTCATAGATCGTAGTAATGCGTAAGAAGATTGAAACGATAGAAAGGAGCCAGGTTATGAAGGGCTTTGAGAGCCAAACAGAGGATTTTATATTTGATCCAGGAGGTGATAGGGAGCCACTGGAGAGGGAGGGGACATGGTCCAACCTGGGCTTTAGAAAGGCTGCTAACAGCTGAGCGGTGGATGGACTAGAGAGGGGGGAGAGACATGAAGTCAGCCAAGGATTATGCATTAACATTTGTTTTAGATTATTAGGCAAGTTTTTTTCCTCCCAAAAATTCTTAATCTCATCATGCCATTGGAAAAGGCTAGAAAACCCATGGTACCCTGCCCTAGTGAGATGAAAACATTTGCACTGAATTGCCATTAGATGTCACTCTCATGTAATTTTGGTGGCATGGATTTGGGGGTCCATTCTATCAAATGCATACCTTTGAGATTCTGCAAGCACTACTTGATATAATGCCCAATTTTTGTTGTTTTTAGATTAAACTTGCCTTTAAAAAACAAGTTGAAAATATGTTAGTATGATTAAAATTAAACAGACACTTTGATACTTCAAGAATCCCTACTTTATAAGAGGGGTGATTCCCTCTGCTAGGCAAGACTCAATCCTTCTACACCCTAGAGAACTGTCTATGAGTTATTTCCTTGGGTCAGAAAGCACTCCTCTCTTGGTGGCTGGTCTTCTCATGAAAAGCATCTCCAAACTTACTTAGGCCAGACTTCTGAGTCACATATTTGAAATCTTTCCAATTTGATAGGATCTACCAGAACTTACATGCCCTCAGCATAACCTCTGAGAGTTTCACGTCACCTCTGTGTCCTTAAGAAGTAAAGTGTGGGACTTTAGTGGAAGTACAATTAAACAGCAATAAGAAATCACTTTGGGAGACTGAAATCATAAAACCATTTGTGTAAAACCCTATCAGAAAGACCAGTGAGAATGTTAGCCATTTAGAGCACTATCTGAAGTTCAGTAAGAGACAATGATGTGGATGTTTGGTCCCAGCCAACTTTAACATTTAGGTGAGCTTTGAGAAATGTAATGAAATTCTATCCCTGAGGGCAATGTTAAAACCAAAGACCTTGACCTTCAAGGAGGTAGAAAATGGCCAATATTAGAGCCAGGACAGTGTCCCAGCTGAGATACTTATTCACACTGAGGTGCTTTTCCATTGTTTTGATTGAGCAGTGGGTCAGCTGGCTTGCCCCTCCTTAATAACAAGCTGGGGAGCCAGAGATGACCATTCCAGAGACTCTCAGCATCCATTTGAGTTGCAAGAAACATGGTCTGTTAGTGAGACTAGAATGACTTAGACACTTATTGGGAGTAGAGATTTATTTGCTTCATCAATTCTCTGCTGTCACATGCTGATCCTTTCCCCCAGCTGGAGGGTGGTACAAAAGAGAAACCAACAATATTGTTTACTCTGCTCTATCCCCCCTCCTCCTCAGAGAAACAGCTGGCTGCTTTAGAACTGTTATCTTTTTTCCTTTTCAATGGGGGAAGGGGAGGTGGAAGAGTGAGAAAATAAATGCTTGTTAATTGAAGAAAAAAATGCTAAAAAGCAAAGCTAAGTGGTAGGTGTTGACACGCATACAAAAAGAACTGTAATCTTTTTAAAGCAGTATTGTTTTAAGTTTTCTCAATGTACATGTGACACCGTATTAGAAGCCAGATGGCCATTTGAATCTGTCCAAATTCTGCTTGAATGTGAGTGGTGAGATTGAACTAAGAGAGAAGGGAAGGGGAGCAGATTTATATGATTCAAGTTTAATAAACCAAATTTGGATTTAGTCACTGGATACTAGCCATGGGCTTTGACTGCCTATTCCACTGAGATTATAGTGCATTAGAGGGAACAAGGACAATAATAGTGTCACGGGCCATATTCCTGCTAAGACACAGTAAACCAGAGGCTGTGAAGGTGAGCAGATCAGGGCAATTTTTCCTTTCCTTTTTAAACCCCCGGCAGCTGCCATCTGGGAGTAGTCTGTGGTTTAAAAAGAAAGTCACACCTCCCTGAAGGAAGGAGGGAGGGAGTTCCTCCCTAACACATTGAATCTCCAGCACCACCTAATGGATTCTATAGACAGAGAAGTGCCAGATAGTGGAAAGAGCCAAGAACATACAGTAAGGAGACAGATTCCAGTCCTAGGAGAACCTAGATCTAGAACAGAAAAGTCTCTTAGTGGTCACCTACTCTAAACCCCTTGATGAACAGGTGAAGAAACTGAGGCCTAGAGAGGTTAAGGGACTTGTCTAATGTCACAAGGTACTAAATAACAGAGCCAAAACTCAAACTTCACTACTTTTCTCTCTCTGCCACTTTGTCAAAAACTATTTTTATGATTTTAGGCAGGTCACTTTACTATTTTGCTCCTGCTTTCTATAGAATTAGGGACCCAGGTTAGGTGATACTAAGGCCTTATTACCTATAACTCCCTTTGATCCTCCTTTTTCTTTTTGTAATGTTTTGTTGATGCTCCTTTCCTTTTGTTCTTTTCTTTTAGTTTGGAGGGCAGTTGGCTTTACTTTTTTTATTTAATTTTTCAAATTTTCATTTTAAATTCTGAATTTTCTGCCTTTCTCCAGTACCTCCACTCACTGAGAAAGTAAGAAATACATTACCTGTATTTATACATATGAAGTCATGATGCTCCTTTCTTGATGTCACTGTCACTTCCCAATAAGAATCCCCACACCCATAGAATCCTCTTTTCTAACAAACATAGTCAAACAAAATAAGTTCACACATTGGCTGCGTCTGAAACTGTATGTCTCCTTCCACACCTACCCTCCATCACTTCTGTGCTGGGAGGCTGCAGGCAAATTTCACCATGGAGTCGTCTGAAGTCAGTTATGCCCTTGGATTCTATGAAAACAAAACCATATGCAGTAAAAACCTTTTTTTTTTATACGACCTTTATTCTCCTGCTTCTAGGGCCTAGATGTAAAAACTAATGTTCTCTTATCTTCTCTGAATTTTCAATTGATAATAAAACTTCCAGTTCTGCCGATATTCATAGACATCTCTGCCTCAAATTGTTCTTGGTTTCTTTTTTAAAAAAATATATTAATTGTGAAATTGCTAGATCAAAAGGCATGATCAGTTTTTAAAGCCGTGTTGTATTTTGATTTCAGCAAGGCATTTGACAGTGTCTCATTATATCTTTGAGATTAAGATGAAGAAATGTGGACCAGATGATAGAATAATAAGGTTGATTCAGAGCTGTTTAAACATTAACTGCATAAAAAATATTGATGAATGCCTTGTTGGATAAAGATCTTTGGTGATGTGCTTCACAGATTCTCTACATAAGCCTATCCTTCTTCAGATTTATAGCAATGACTTGGATGAATACAGTAAGTTAGGTATAATAGCAGAATTGAGGTTCTGAATTATCTATATCATATATGGCAAATGGCAGGATTGAAAGTAATCATATAAAGAAAAATGCAAAATCCCGCACTCAGGGTTCAGAAAACCATCTACACAAGGGCAGGATGGGGAATCTACCTTAACAGTGCTTAATTCTTTTTAAAAAAAAATCTTGGTGGTGAGGTGGTGCTGAGTGGCCTTTGTAATATTCTTTGGGGTAATTTTATAATTTTGAAACATTGTTGTAACTTCAATCTGTAAAAATCTAATTTGAGTTGGGCACCTAGGTATGTGATATCAGTTTGTGAAAAGTCACTCTTCCCTCCCCCCACAGCTGTAAAGCATTAACTCTGTCTCTTCCCTGCCCCCAGCCTAGAGGTATTTCCTCTGAAACCATTAACTCTATAGCTATGATAACAAGAATCTTTTAAAAGCTTTACCTCCTTTTGTTTTAGTAAACAAGACTCATCCATTTGCAAACTGGATGGGTACTCCTCATTTAAATTTGACCTCAAATCTGACTGCTGGTTGACTTTATGATGTTTCAAGGCAAAAACCACACCTCCTGCCCCTTGCACCCTGCAGTTTCTCCCAGTGAATTATGGGCAGAACACATGCGCAGTTGATGTGAATGGTGCGTGTTTCTTTAAGTATTAGCCACTCCCTGGATCCTCCCTAACTCTACCTTTGTACACCTAATTAGCTTGATGAACCTATGACTGACAGCTTTGTGTCTTTAAATTCTGTATCTCTATCTCCTGTTCTCTGCAGGATTTTTCTTAACTCTCTCCTGCCTGCTGATAAGCGTAATAAACTTTTATAAAACTGCCAAGATTGCTTAAGCCTGGTAATTCTTTTCAGATGCCAAACCTAGAAAGGATTTCAATAGAAATCCCCCCTATTTATACCTCTTCATTTTTGGCGAACCAGCCAGGATTAAGTCTGAGGTCTCAAGCTTTCCTGGCATTTTACGGTAAGCTCCTTCCCTTCCTCTCTCTCTCTCTGTAGTTGGTTTTTCTCCCTCTCTTGTACCTAGGAAGGCAAGAGAAGACGTGGGGGTCTTTCACAAACCTGAGTGACATACTTCCCATACCTAGAGAGGGAACACTTGTCTGGTGGGGGTCTTTCACAGACCTGGGTGACACACTTCACTAAAGGCAAGGGACGCCTTGCTCTGGGAACACGTGTCTGGCTCCGCTCAGAAAGCTGAGACAGCGAGCGGGGACTACAGGGAATCTTTGGTTTGAGGGCAGGAAGGAAGGATGGGTCAGTCTCCCTCTATACCTAGAGACTCACCACTGGGCTGCCTCTTGAGCAACTGGAAAAAGCTTAGTCTTCAAGACCTTAAGAAAAAAATGCCTCGTGTCCTTTTGCAACACTGCCTGGCCTCAATATAAACTAGGAGACCAGGAACAGTGGCCTCTTGGCGGAACATTGAACTATAACGCCATCCTGCAATTAGATCTGTTTTGCCACAGGGAAGGGAAGTTTACAGAAGTTCCCTATGTCCAGGCATTCATGGCTCTCTCTCAGAACCCAGAATTATGAGAAAAGTGTAGGGTGCTTCTCCTTAAGTTCACCCCTGAGAAAGGGAACTCATCTAATATTCCTGATGATCCCCTTCTTTCAAGGCCTCCAGCCCCAAACCCCCAGACCTCTGGAGCGCCAGTAACTCCCTCAGCTCCAACTCCATACCAGGAAGTTAGCAGGCTCCTAAAAGAAGTTCTACCCCCTTACCAGCTAGAAAAGCAAGCTCATGGGCCATCTGAGCCCTCACTTCCTGAGGCCCCAATGCTGGCTGCCTCATCTAACTACATCTCCCAGCAGCCTCAGCAATTTCCTCCTTTGCCTGCTCACTGGACACCGAGCTCTTTGTGAAGGGACTCCACCCCCCAGAATCCTACTCTGTCAAGTCCCTTCCTTATTAGGGGTGGAACCAGCTATCTCCCTCCGTCCCTGGCCCCCGATTCATCTTCCTCACAGACAGCGGGAAATTTCACTGAGGAGAGGAATCAAGCCTCTGATCCCTCTACCTCTCTCTCCATGCTGGCCCCTTTGCAAACAGCAGGGAATGCCCCTGAGGTGACGAAACTAGCTCCTGCTATCTCTGCAGTGCCTTTACAGGCAGCTGCGATTTCCACCCTGGAGATAATCCAAACCCCTGATCCCTCTCCAGTTTCCAGGCTAGCTCCCTTGAGAGATGTGGCTGACTCTAACAGGGGGACGATTAAAATCCATGTCCCTTTCTCAATCTCTGATCTCAGCCAGATTAAGGAGAAGCTTGGCCTGTACTCTGAGAATCCCACTAAGTTTATGAAGGGTTCAGGGATGTTCCTCTCCAATTTGATCTGTCTTGGGGAGATGCTAATATTATATTTTCCTCTTGCTGTACTATTGAGGAGAAAAAGAGAATCTGGGGCTTAGCCCAGAAATTCGGGGATGAGATGGCTGTATCTTCCCCTGGCAGGTATTCCCCAGGAGCTGTAGCTGTCCTACTGACAGATCCCGGTTGGAATTATCAGAGAAATGCAGATGGGGACAAGAGAAATTACATGCTGCTCTGTCTTGTAGAAGGGATGAAATAGGGATTTAAAAAGGCTGTGAACTATAATCGCCTCAGGGAAATTACTCAGGGGGCAGAAGAAAACCCAGCCCTTTTCCTGGGCCGGTTAGTAGAAGCCATAAAATGCTTTATGAACCTGGACCCCGAATCCCCTGAGGGGACAGCCATCCTTGCCATGTATTTTATTAGCCAGTCTGCCCCAGACATCAGGTGGAAATTTGGGAAATTGGCTATGGGACCCCAAACACCTCAGAACGAGTTGCTGGAAGCAGCTTTTGGAGTCTTTAATAACAGAGACCTAACACTGGCAGAGGAAAAAGACCATAAGGCTAAGGCTAGGAACAAAGAGCAAGCACAGATTATAGCTGCTGCCATGGCCAGCAAACCCAGCAGTGCTCCTAACACTTCAAGGGATGAGAAGCCCTGCTTCTGATGCCACCTAAAGTGCCATTGGTCTCATGAGTGTCCTGCCAGGACTGCTTCCAGGAGGAAACCTCCAGGACTGTGCCCAACCTGCAAGTGTCATGGCCATTGAAAGAGGGACTGCCCCAGTGGTGAGTCGCGTGGTTGAGAAGCCTCTACCCAGTGCCCTGTCCTCCAGTCCTCTCTGGACTCAGAATGAAGGGGCCTGGGACTTGGCTTAGCTCCCACCTTCTCCATCTCTTTAGCCGAGTTCTGGGTGTATATTGACGTGGCCAGTAAGCCTACTAATCTCTTGTTTGATACCGGGGCTACTTACAGTGTCCTATTAAATTATTCTGGCCCTACCCTCTGTTTGGGATGAAAAATATCCTTCATCCTTAATTTAGTGAAAAGAAATAAACACAGAGATCTCTTAGGATAAGAACAGGACTTTATTCTCTTCCTCGGGAGAAGAGGGCAGTCTTCTCTATGACATCATGGAAAAGAGGCAAGTTACAAAAAATAGTGCTGGAATTTATAACTTAACTTAGTCAAGACCCCTCCCCGACTGTCTCCTCTCTCATTGGTGGAGAGGCATACTTCACCAAATACTTCCCCA
>CM053588.1:166418855-166440929 GCA_028646515.1 Pseudochirops corinnae | reverse complement strand
TAAATTTCCAGGGGGGTGCTGATTAATTTTTTTTAAAAGGGGAGGTAGGCCAAATAAGTTTGGAAACCTCTGGACTATAATTTTATTATGCCCAGAGCTCAGGTTTCACTGTTAGAAAAATTAGTAAGTCCTAAGGGTCAGTTTTAAGCTATATTATGTAGGATTTGATTACATAAGCAGGATGGATACAGTAGAATTTCAAAGAACAAATAAGTGAAGATAATGATTTTCAGATTAAAGAACAGATGGCAGAAAGGAAAGAACTATATCAAGTAAAATAGGAAATTGATTGTTTGATACCAAATCTGTAGCTGATATCTCAAGCTTTATTTTTACATGACTTGCTCTTCTTAAATAAATGATAGTAAGAAGGTTATGCCAAAAGTTCTCTTTCTCTTCTTTTCCTTCTCTTTTCTTTCTTCTCTTCCTTTTTTTCCTTCCTTCCTTCCAGAGTAGAGTCTAGTGGATCCAAAGACTCCTTTATATTTACTCTGGGTCCATAGAAAAAGGTGGTTGTTCTGAGATCTGCAAATAATGAGGGGAAGAAATTAAGGCTATAAAACAGAAAAGCAGGCGAAAAAATAAAGGCATCAGAGAGGAATCCCTGACACATTCATTCACTGCTTATAGTTCAGATAGAAAAAGGAAGATCCTATAGGTTTACACTTTTGCCTTCAACAGTTTTAGCTTTGGCCCCTAGGGATAGGTGACTAGCACTGCCCATATGTTCTGAAGTGAGGGGTGGTATAAGCCCTGACCACCACCAGATAATGCCTCCTTGTGGACAAGTCTTACAGCACTTGCCAGGGTGCCACAAGGCCTGGCCATAAGGAACACAAGAATATCTGGAAGAAATGAAGCAAAATGAAGTAAGTGGAATAAGAGATCTGGAGAAAAGAATTGGGAGGAGAATGAGTAGCTTAAAACTGAAGGTTGAAAAACACATTAGTATAGAAATGAGGAAGTAAATGTGAACTTGTTATTCCTTACCATTGGGATGAGTGAGAAGAGTAACATATATATGCACCAAGTAAAGATAGCTTTTTATTTCCTTTATATCCAAAAAAAAATGTTTTAACACACACAAGGAGAATGAAACTTAAAATTAACACAACATAAAGCATTTTGGGAAAACTGCTGAAATGGTATTTTACATTTCGCATCAACTTTCTCTGCTGAAACAGTTCCTTCAAGAACCATGTCTATTGGTAGGCTAGGCCAGGCCAGGGCTTGGGCTCACCTTCTCATCAGAGGTCACTCCTCCAAGAATCACTGTAACAAATGTAGGAGACAACTTACTTCAGCCACCACCAATTGATGTGCCTAGGAACTCTCGCCTCTCAAACTCTCAAAGTTATCTTCGAGGCTGGAGATATCTTCCTCAGACTTATTGCTCAGTCACCTATAAAAGGAAAGAAAGAAAATAAGGAAAAGGCAGTCAGTAGCCCCAGGGCTCAGGCTAGCTCATCCAGCCACACCCCTGCTTTACCTGTCATATAAATGCAATTGCTGGGGCAACTAGGTGGCTCAGTGAATAGAGCACCGGCCCTGGAGTCAGGCAGACCTGAGTTCAAATTTGACCTCAGAAACATAACACAAAAAACTAGCCGTGTGACCTTGGGCAAGTCACTTAACCCCTATTGCCCTACCTTCTCCCCTCCAAAAAGCACCAAAAAAAAGAAATAAAAATCTAACAATATGTTGTTTATAAAAGGCACCCTTCAAACAGAAAGACAGAGATACAGAGTCAAAATAAAGGGCTAAAGCAGACTCTATTTTACTTCAGCGAACGTGAAAAAGGCAAGGGGAGCAATCATGATCTCAGACAAACTGAGAGCAAAAAAATAAAAAATAAACAAATAACTGTAATTGCCACATTTCCACAGTGGAGAAGATGAACCTTATAGGAAGTCCCAGAGTTCTGAATGCCACTTGGAGAGTCTGCTGAGTCGGATTCTTCTCTCAACTCAGTGGCTAAGACTCTCTGATCTTTGACACAGGCTCCTCCCCATGTCTGCTTCAGGCATCACTGGGTGTAAGACCAAAAGGTCAACCAGGGTTTGCTTCACCATTCAAAGCAGCAAGGCCATACAGAACTGAGTCACATGTTTTCCTAAAAATTGTCAAATGAGCTCTGACATATTCTGTATAGGATGGCACTTGTAGGCCTTTCATGCATCCTCTATGCAAAGCAACCTGCATGGCATATCTTATTTGTTGAAATGTGGATATACATTAGAACCAAGCATAAACCTGGGGGAGGATTTTTACATTTACTTAGTGCTTTAAGATGTACAAAGCACTTGCCTCACCAAAATGCTGGCAACACAAATATTATTACCTCCTTTTTACAGATAACTTAACAGGGTCTCAGAAATGTTAAGGGACTTCTCTGAGATCACAGTCTCACTAGCCCTGCCTCCTCTCAGTCCTCATCCATACTTAGCTTACATCACCAAAGGCTGATACTAAAAATGTGTCACATTCCTGTTGCTTTCAGTGCTGATGGATACAAGTAATAAATGAATGGATGGATGGATGGAAACATTTTAAAATATTTATTAAGTGCTTACTAATGCAATATATCCTGTGTTAAGTGCTAGGGATATAAATACAAAAGCAAGATAGTCTCTGTGCTCAAGAGTTTTGATTTCAGTAGTATGAGATGACATATAAGGGGGAGTATATTTTGGTTTGAGCAGTGTAGCGCCAATGCAATATTTACAGCATCCACAATCACAACAAAGACCATGACTATATGTATCACATGACATTCAATCTCAAAATATACCAAACTCTCCAGATAGAATACAGAAGTGAAGCATTTATTTAGACACCAGAAAACCGAATCTCCAAGCTAGTGAGCCAATTCCATCATAGTACCAAAGATATTCAGAAGCTATAATAATGCTGAGAGCCACAGCATCCTTCAGCCTTCCCACAAACCAATACAAGATCAAAATCTGCTCACGAACCTATCTGACTCCTTGCCTGAGCTCCTCTCTCCCCCACCATCTGCTAGCTCTGACCAGTTTCTTGTGGGCTCTGCTTCCCTTCAGCAAACTCCTCCCACCACAGGTTCCATGTGACCACATTCAGTCTATGAGGGGACAGAGTTTATCTTCACAGCAGGGGAGGTCTTCAAACTCCCCCTAGGTCTATTAAAGGGCAGGGAAGAGCTTCAAATTCCCATTTCCATTACAGGCTGTCACAGGGATAGTGAGTAGAGCCATTGGGAAGTCATTTGACATGCCCTTTCCATCAGCAATGGTATACTAAAATTCAAGTGAGCTTCTGGTAAGTTATTCCATTGCCAGTCATTTCATCTTTTTTTTTAAACTTTTCAACTCTCATTTTTGGGGGGACATGAGGGATATAGAAAAGGTGAAGGTGGGGAAGTAAGAAGGTTCAGAGGCCCAAGGGCTGGGATTTGTTTGGGAAAGTAGGAATTTTCAATTTGGTATCAATTCAACAGGTGCCCAATGGGTGCAAGTCACTGTGACAAAGACAGCACAATGAGAAATCTTCCCCCTCAGGATCCCTCCAACAGCTCTGCACAAACCTGACACAGTACACCCACATGCCCTGAGGGGGCCATCGCCAGTGTCCTGATCGCTCTCTGGCCACTAGACCCAGATGGCTCCAGAGGAAACAGTGAGGCTGGTGACTTTGTACAGCCCTGCCTCACTTACATCCAATTCACTTGCAAGTCATGACATCACCTTCTTGATGTCATGTTCCTCTTCCAGAATGAAGAACAAACAACCTCCCCTGAGAGACCTCAACTTGGTTCCTGTAGCCAAATATGCTCCAAGTTCAAATCCTCTCAATCGTTGATCTGAAGGGACCTCAGAGACCATCTAGCACAGCCCCCTCCTTTCACAGATGAGGAAACTCACACAAAGAGAGGAGACGTGATCTGCTCAAGGTCATGCAAAAAGTGAGCCTCAGAAAGATCTAAGTGCAAATCATCAGATCCCAGAGATGATGCTTTTGCCACACAAATTCACATGGAGGGAGATCTCATGGAAGCATCACAACTAAGAACTGTGGGAAAGGGAGAGAAAAGAGAATTACAAGACACACTACCCAATGGGTAAGAGAAAAGGGCAGGACTCAGGGAGAAGGAGAAAAAGTAGGAGGAAAACGAAAGGAAGGAAAGGGGAAGGTCACTAGGAAGGACCGAGACAATGAAGAAGGTGATCAGTTAGTGGTACAAACCTATCTTATGGAGCATTTTTTTCTGATTTCTTTGAGACTCTGAATCCTGTAACACAGACTCATTTGCATTTGGGGCTTTCTGTGTTTGTGGTAGCATTACCCTATTTTACAGCATTACTCAGCTTTGAAACAAAAAAGGAAAGAAACTGTTGAGGAAATTTGCATCATGAAGTGGATTGACTCAAGAAGAGAGATTCTGACCGAAATTGCAGCTCTGTCAGGCATTGATACGTCCAGATCAAAAGCAGGCAAGGGAGGAGCAATCCTCCCACACAACTAAGCCGGAGGACTCGGCTTCATATCCAAACTATTTTTCCTAATTGCAAATCATTTTATCTCTCTGGGCCTCGGTTTCTGTATCTACAAAAGTATCTAAGAGATTGGACTAGATAACCAATAAGGTCATTCTGAGCATATGAACATCATCATCACACAGGAATTATTGTAATTTAAAAAATTTTTTTAAACAAAATTTCTAAAAAATTTTTAAAACCACTAAAAATTCATCTTAGACTGATCCTGCAGCCTTCACTCTAACTCAAACAAGTAAAAAACTACAACCTCATAACTCCACCTGTTACCGCCTTGTAGCGTTTGTGACCCTTATGCCATTTATTCATGCAGCAAGCAAGCATTTATTAAGTGCCTACTAGAGAAATAAAGTGAAAAAAATAGTCTCTGCCCTCAGGGATCTTACTTTCACCTAGAAGGGGGAAAATACCACAAACACAGATATGTCCATACAAATAATGTGCAACATAATTTCAGGGTGGGCCTAAGGCCCTAACAACTAAGGGGATCAGGAAAGGCTTCATGTGGGTTGAAGACAGTGAGGGATTCTAAGACCCAGACATAGAAAAGACCATTCTAGGCATGGGGGCAGCTAGTACAAAGTCATGATGATGGTAGATTCAGTATTTGGGCTGAACAGGAAGTAAGTCACCTTAATGAGAATATAGTGGGTAATGAGGAGTAATGTATAATCCTGGAAAGAATGTTAGGATAAAAAGGGATTTAAATGCCCAATGGGGTTTGCATTTTAATCTGAATGAAAAATAGACAGAGCCATCTCCAGTCATCCTGATCCATATCTCACCACTGGACCAAGATGGCTCCAGAGGAGAAAGTGAGGCTGGTGACTTTGCACAGCCCTCCCTCACTTAAATCCAATTCACTTGCAAGTCATAGTATCATCTCCCTGATGCCATGAAGGACAAACCACAACAGATGAAGAAGGGAGTCACCAAAACTTCTTGAACAGGGACTTGACGTACTCATACTTGTACTATATGAATATCAATTTGCAGCTGTGTCAGAGTCATTGACATGGCAAAAAGGACCAGGAAGCCTTTGGGGGAACTTTTCACTTCTCTGCCTTGTTGCACCCCCTCACAAAAATCTGAGAAACCCACCTGGCGCTCTAACAGTAATTCCCTTTGCAAGTATAGAGGTCACACTTTGTGCTATACAAAGAAAAGAAAATAATGATACCTACCAATGAGCAAAATACTCCCCAGAAACCTGTATAGATCACCTTGTTTGCTTACTGGCTTGCCCTGGGTAGGACTCTAACCAGATATTGTCTCTCGGGTTCTTCAACAAATAGCATCTCCTCTAGTTCTGACAATTCAGCAGATGGTATCAACATGATTCACACTGTGATTTCCTTTGCATTGTTCTCTGTCGTGGTCATAGAATTGTAGGATCATAAATCTGAAATCAGAAAATTTGGATTGTTGAATCAGAACTCTAGAAGGTACTTTCAAGAAGATCATCTGTTCAACCCCCTTCTTTTATAGATAAGGAAACTGAGTCCCAGGCAAGTTAAGTGGCTTGCCCCAGAAGGAATTGTAAAGATCATCTAGGTCAACCCCCTCATTTTTAAAAATAAAATTATCTTGCTATCTTTTATTTTCACATCACCTTCATTTCCCAACATATCTTTTCCCATTCTCTTTCTCCTTCCAGAGCAATCCTAACAAAGAATATAAAAGATGAAGAAAAAACAGTTCAGCAAAATTAATCACACATCAAAAAAGTATATTTATTAGCTTCAGTATTCCACACTTATAATTCCACACCTTTGCAAAGAAGGAGGTACCTTTTCATATCTCTTCATTGAGACCAAGCAGCAAATGTTCCCACTATCTGTGAGTCCTAATGTTCCATCGTCTCATATTAAAGTATCAGCCTGGCACCAGAAAGTAGCAGAACAAGAAAGATAGGTTGGCAAATTCACTTTCTTAGTGCCCTCAGGCTGCTAAATCCATGTAGTGTAGCAACCTAGGGGAGGCTTTAGTGGACACAGTAATTTTGCCTAGAGATGGAACCCAGGATGTTCAGGATCTGACAGATGTTGTACCTCAGTGCCAAAAATGTGAAACATTGAAGTCTTATAAATGTGCTTTCTCAGGATGGGAACCACACCTGGAAAGACATCTTTAGCCTTCCCTTCCCAACACTAAAGTGGGAAAATATTCTGTCAATATCACCACCAGGAATTATTATCAATGCAGCTGTGGGGCAACTTCCTAGCTTTGCATCCATTTTCTTTTCCTCCTTCTGCTACCCTGCTCAAATCTTTCTGCCTACCATCTATCTTAGGAGAGTTTGCACTTAACCTGCTGCTAAATGCACTAAAAACACCACCCTCCAGTCAGAGGCCATGCTAGGGTAGCATCTCATAGAAAGGAAAAACAGCCTCTACACTAAAAGAATTCACAACTTAATGTGGGGAATTTGTGTTGTTTTTCAATCGTTTCAGTCCTGTCCAACCCTTTGTGATCCCATTTGGGGTTTTCTTGGCAAAGATACAGGAGTGCTTTACCATTTCCTTCTCCAGTTCATTTTACAGGTGGGAAAATTGAGGCAAGTGGGGTAAGTGACTCGTCCAGGGTCACACAGCTAGTAAATGTCCGAGGCCAGATTTGTTATTATTTATCCCTTATTTAAGAGATATTGCACCCCAAGAAAGTGAAGTGACTTGCCCCATATTGCAGATGGTTAGTGGCAGAATTGGAAGCAGAACCTCTGCCTGCTGATTCCTATGTTTCTCCCTTGAATGACCACAGAGTAAACTTTACAGCTATATCTTAGACAGTCTTACTCTCCTTTGGTTGTGAATCTGATGTAGTGCCTGGTTGAAGCATCCCTCTCCAAAAACATTTTTTAAGAGAGAGAAAGAGACAGAGGCAAAGAGATAGAGAGAGATATACAGACCTAGAGAAAGAAACAGACATAGAGATAAAAATACTGAGGGACAGAGATAGAGACAGAAACAAAGAAGCAAAAAGAGATGGAGAGAGAGAAAAAGAAAGAAGAGAAAACAGGATGGTATAGTAGGTAGAGAATAGCCCTTGAACACAGAAAACCTGGATTCAATTCTTTCCTCTGATTCATACAGACAGTTCTCACTTTATGCAAATTCTCATTAAACAAATTTAATTTTAAGTAAAGAATTATGAAAGAAATTCACATTCCCAAAAACCATTCTATGCTAACTTTATTGTACAGTACTGTGCTTTCTCTGCTCCTGCCCCTCTGCTCAGTGCTCCACTCCCCTGTACCTTCTCTGTCCCCCCCAACAAAAAACCCTAAAAAATACTCCACAAATAAAAGCAGAAGAACCCACCATGGAGTGAGAGTGCCACAACACTGTTGGATGGAGG
Organism: Pseudochirops corinnae; assembly: GCA_028646515.1. Lineage (NCBI taxonomy): Eukaryota > Metazoa > Chordata > Mammalia > Diprotodontia > Pseudocheiridae > Pseudochirops > Pseudochirops corinnae. Next base: position 166,433,040 of record CM053588.1, on the reverse strand, counting down.
TCTTGACTTGAGACCTCCAGATCCAAGAGAGGAGAACTTTACCTATCCTGCCCACCCACCAGTGTGTCTGCCCCATTTCTGTCTTCTGTGGATTCAGTGCTGGTGTCTGTTCCCAGCACATGCTCTGTCCTCTCCAGTGTGAGTCTGTGTTCAGCCCACACGTATCTGCCCCACTTCTCCTGTGTTTTTCTTGGTGCCTAGCCCCTCCCCTAGTGTTCTTCCTCCTGCTCTTGCTTCTCTTTTGGTGGCCCCCAGGGGTCCTAGAATCAAGTGTCTGTCCCCTCCCTCCTCAGTGGTAGGTCTCTTTCTTGCCTCCTTCCCTCCCCTCCACATGTGAAGGGAATCATGATTTTCATATTAGTCAATATGATATGTGTAATAAATATACTAACAATTTAGAATATGCAGAATTGCCTCTTCTGGCTTCCAAGTCAGAAGCTTACAAATTATTCAGTACATACTTCTATTTATCAGTTCTTTCTCTAGATGCAGATAATGTCTTTCTTCATGTCTCCTTTACAGTTAATTTGGCCATTTATAATGGCCAAAATTACTTAATTGCTCAAAGCTTTTCTTATAACAATATTGCTGTTACTGTATACAATGTTCTCTTGATTCAGCTCACTTCACTCTTCATCGTCCCCTGCATGTCTTTCCATGTTTTTCCTAAATCATTGGGCTCATTGTTTCTTATAGCACAGTAGTATTACATCACAACCATACAACACAACTTGTTCAAGCCATTCCGCAGTCGATGGGCATCCCTGCAGTTTACCACTCTTTGCCACCCCAAATAGAGTTGCTATAAACATGCCATTCACATTCAAAGTTATAATTACTATTTGTGAATTTCCCCCCATCTTATTTTTACTCATTATTTTCTTTCTCAGTCTCTATTTTTACCCTATCCTTGTTACTTTTTTTCCCCTCAACCCTCCCATCCCCCACTTTACCTATCCTTCCAAGAGTTCCCCCATCCCTGCCCCCACCCCCCCATCTCAATCCACACACTCCTCCAAAAGTCCCTCCACCATCCTGTCCCCCAGTTGTCTTACCTGTCTACATATTCAGAATACTATTACAGTCTTCCAGATGTACATGCTGTCTCCTCTCCAATCCAGATGAAAATAAGGTTTATCAAACTTCAAAAGTGGAGTGTGACCTGTATTGTCAGTTAAGATCACACTATTAGGTAATTTTGTTTAACTATCTTTAGGAAATAGACTACATAGTGGTGTTTGGGTGTTTATTAGAAAGTATCTTATGCTGACACAAAATGTATCAGCAATGAAAAATAATAATTAAAGAAATAAGGGAAGTAGTGGTTCCTAGAGTTCTGTGGCTTTATCTAGAATTTGATGGTGCTCCTAAAGGGTGTCACCTTTGTCCTCTTTCCTGCTTGCCTGAGAGGAAATAGCAGGTAAGTAAGGATTAGTGTAGACTTTGTCAAATCGGAATGCTGTATAGTCAGGATGTGAACTGCCTGAGGTCTTAAATATAGACCACACCAGGGGTGGGGGACCTTTTTATATTGGAAGACTGCATTAATATTTAATTATAATCAAATCAGGTCACATTCAAGAAACTTCAATTAGATATATTTTAAAATGTGTATCATTTTGTAAAAATCTAACCACTACACACTTAATTTTAAAAAAATGAAAACTATTTGTTAATTTTAAAGTTAACTAACCTTTTTTTTATTTTATCTTTCTGCATTTCAATTTATTTATTTATTTTAGTTTGCAACATTCACTTCTGCAAGATTTTGAGATCCAAATTTTCTCCCCACCTCTCCCCTCCTTCCACCCCAAGACGGCCTTCATTCTTATTACTCCTTCCCCCAATCTGTCCTCCCTTCTATCACCCCACTTTCTCTTACCCCCTTCCCCTTCTGTTTTCCTGTAGGGTAAGCTAAATTTCTATACCCCATTGCCTGTGTATCTTATTTCCTAGTTGCATGTAAAAACGATTTTTAACATGTTTTTTTTTTAAACTTTGAGTTCCAAATTCTCTCCCTTTCTCCCTCCCCACTCACTCTCATTGAGAGGGCAAGACATTTGATATAGGTTATACTTGTGTAGTCATGCAAAACACTTCCATAATAGTCATGTTATGAAACACTAACTATATTTCCCTCCATCCTGTCCTGCCCCCCGTTCATTATATTTACTCCTTTGACCCTGTCCCTCCTCAAAAGTGTTTGCTTCTGATTACCCCCTCCCCCAATCTGCACTCCCTTCTATTACCCTCTCTCATCCCCTTCTCCTCTACTTTCCTGTAGGGTAAGGTAGATTTCCAAATCCTATAGAGTGTTTCAGTTGATCCTCTAGATAATTATCAGTCATTTGTGACCGTAAGGGAGTTTTGATTTGGGTTAGGTAGGGGAACATAGATTCACAGCAATAAGTGGCTGAAAAGCAAGAAAGCATTTTTCAGGTGTGTTTGCTGAAGGCGTGAGTGTTCTACTGCATCTTTCCATGTTTGAACTGGATCTTTCTTAGCATTAATGACTTTAAAATGTCATCTACTGAGAGAGCTCAATCAATTCCATCTGTTATTCTTTTTCTTTTAGCTCTTAATTTGTTCTTTATTTTGTAAATATATAATTAATTTGTTTATTTTTTGTTTTCAACATCCACTTCCATAAGATTTTGAGTTTTAAATTTTCTCTCCTTCTCTCCTCCCCCTCCCCAAGACAGTGTGCAATCTGATAAAAGCTCTACTTACACATTCATGTTAAACATATTTTCGTTATATAAAGAAGAGTTAGAACTAATGGGAGGAACCACGAGAAAGAAGAAACAAAACAAAACAACAAAAGAAAAGGAGAACAAATAGTATACTTCCATCTGCTTTCAGACTCCATAGTTCTTTCTCTGAATGTAGATAGCATTTTCCATCGTGAGTCTTTTGGAGTTGTCTTAGGACCTTGCATTGCTACAAAGAGCTAAGTCTGTCAAACCCATGAATCACATACTTTGAAACATTATCAAAGTCCAAGCATCCTACAATGTCAACAATGCATTCTTTCACAATTTCTACATCCTGAGTATGTAAACTAATTTATAAATTGCTTCAGTGGCATTATTTCCAGGCCTTATTGCCGCTTGAATTTTTGCATCTTTTGCTTTTGAATCTTTGCTTTTGCTTTTCATTTTTTAGTTTACAAAATACAACTTTTTGTACCTCTCCCTCTAATTTAAAGTATATTTGGTCCTTATGGGTATCATATTGATGAACATTGAATTTCTTTTTTTTTTTCTGCTTTTTGGAGGGGGAAAGGTAGGGCAATTGGTGTTAAGTGACTTGTCCAAGGTCACACAGCTGGTTTTAAGTGTCTGAAGCCAGATTTGAACTCAGGTCCTCCTGACTCCAGGGCTGATGCTCTATTCACTGTGCCACCTAGCCATCCCCATTGAACTTCTTTAATGTTGATACTGCAGTATCACAAAGCAAGGAAATCATCTTATCTTTAGCAAAAACAAGATAATATTACAATTCCCAATTCTCACTAAATAATCTGTTTTCTTCCTTCAGCATTCTCTTGGTCTTCTTTGATATGATGGGCTGTTAAGCAGACAGAATTAGATAATACTGTTGAGCTGTGCAGCTATTGACAAATTCCACTTCAAACAGAAACACAATGCAGCATTGTCAAAAGCTGATAACAGAGTGGCATATCCGACCCCCATAAACTCTTGCCAACCAACCTCATCCAGTAGTGGTGCCAGTCAGATGGGGAAGTTAGAACTAAATAATGAGCCTAAGCAGCTGTCAATTTAGCCCTTATGGTTTACTAATGTTCTAATTGTGCTGTTCAACTGGGAGGATTATTTTGTTGAAACTTATTTTATTCTTTGGTATATTAAATATGTTCATCTTAAAAATAAAATAAAAATATAAACGACTAATTAAAATGTGTTAATAAAAATAAAAGGCTTTGTTCTGTAAAATTTGGGTTCAGTCAAAAGACTGCACTTAAGGACCTGGAAGGTTACATGTGGCCTTAAGACCACAGGTTCCCCACCCCTGGTCTATACCAAAGGGCTACACAAAGTCATCCCTGCATCCTTGACAATATGTTCTCTGTTATTTCAAGCAAACTTGAGTCAAAGATCCTGGAAGGCAGTTGTTGAGAGATCTTGAAATGAGTTCAATGGATTCTACCTTTCTTCCTTCAGGCTATCCATGACTTCCATGCCTTACCCCCAGTAAATACTAGAAGTGTGTCTTAAGGGGCTGCCTTAATTAAGATGTAATTGGGCATAATGAATGGAGAAGTGGACCCCAAGTTAGAAAACCTGGATTTAATTCTTCCCCTAGACACTTTCAAGCTATATGAGGAATAGTAGGCAAGCCAATCAATCAACGAGAATTTATTAAGGTCCTACTATGTGCCAGGCTTTACAAATATTATCTCACTTGACCACTAAAACATGGGGCATATGCTTTTAATCACAAGAAATGACCATCTCTAGAGGAGGTGTCCAGGCAACAATAGCAATGGTAGATGGTGATAACAGTTGACATTTACATAAGACCATAATGTTTGGAAAGTACTTTAAATCTGTCATCTCTTTTATTCCTCACAGCAGCCAAGTGAGGTAGGTTATGCAAGAATTCTTATATCCCTTTTGCAGATGAGGAAAATGAGGCTCAGACTTGCTGATGGTTCCACAGTCAGTAAATGTTGGAGGAGGTATTTGGATCCAGGTCTCTCTTGACAACAAGACCAATGACCTTCATTGGCAATTTCACTGCATGCCAATTACAGGAAGATTGTCCATGCTCTTCCCCCAGGTACATGTATGAAGATCAGAACACTCGCCTTTTCCCAGGATAAGAAAGGGTAGAGGAAGTATCTTGGCAGGGAAGGATGCTCACGAAGAGACAGGGCAATTCAACTATGGGGTCAGGAAGGCAGCAACCACTGCCAATGGCCTTAAACAAGGGCACCAGTCTCCCTCCACCTCCAAGATTGCTTATAAGAGTATAAATAGCTCAGTTCTCTAGACTGGTTTTCCATAAACTGCCCCTTAAACTACGGCTATACAATTGAATGCCTTTACAAGAGGAGGACAAGAGGCAGTTGGGACCTCTTTGGCAGCTATGTGGTACAGTGGATAGAGTGCTTGCTGGGGGAATCAGGAAGACCTGAATTCAAATATAACCTCAGACACTCACAAGCTGGGTGATCCTGAGCAAATCACTAGACCTCCACTGCCTCGATTTCCCCAACTGTAAGAATTATAATCATATTGGAAATCAAGGGGATGCCCATCAATTGGGGAATGGCTAAACAAGTTGTGGTATATGAATGTAATGGAATACTATTCTGCTCTAAGAAATGAGGAGCAGAGGGACTTCATAATAACCTGGAGAGACTTATATAAACTGATGCCAAGTGAAGAGACCAGAACCAGGAGAACTCTGTACACAATTATAGACACATCATACCTGTGACGACTAGCTTCGATAGACTGGGCTCCTCTCAGTAATGCAAAGTTATAAGACAACTCCAAAAGACTCATGATGGAAAGGGATATCTACATCCAGAGAAAGAGATGCAGAGTCTGAATGCAGATTGAGCAAACTACTTGCTCTCTCTTTTGTGTTTTGTTCCTTCTGTCTTGTTGTTCACTCCATTGGTTATAATTCTTCTTCGCAACTTGACTAATGTTTAATGTGAAGGTATTTGTGGAACCTATATTGGATTGCACGCCGCCATGGTGGGGAGGGGGAAGAGAAGGAGGGGAAGAAAATTTGGAACTCAATGGGCTATGGAACTGAATGTTGTAAACTAAAAGTAAATAAATAATTTTTTTTTAAAAATCTTATTATATTACTTAAAAATTATTAAAATAATTTTTAAAATTTAAATTAAAAAAAGAATTATAATTATAAGAGCACCCCTCCTAAGGCTGTTGTGAAGATTAAATAAGATAATATTTATAAAATGCTTAGCACAATGCCTGCCACATAGTAGATCTTAATAAATGCTTATTGCCTTCCCCTTCTTTGTGGCAAAGCAATACAGTTCTGGGCTGTGCAGTTAGCTGAGTGTCTTTCCCCATTTGTTTATATTTACATGCCTGTCTTGTACATGTCCCTGGAAAGAGTCTTGTGCATTCAGTTATTCTGCAAACTTCTTGAAGTCTTAGCCACAGAATATTCCAAAGGACATGTCAGTGATTCTGGGTTACAAAAAAAGGTAATGGCCACAACACCGACCAAAGCTTCTGAAACTTTCTCTTTTCTCTAGAGCACATTTACGTCTGGGGTCTCCGATGATACAAAGGGGAAAAGAATAAGTAGGGCAAAATGAAAGTTAAGCAGAGCCTGGAGAGAATTCTTGGTAAGCTTTTAAAGGGAAGAGGATACAAAATAGAATTAGGAACTAGAAATAGAGGAAGGCCGGGAAAATAGGTGATTTTCGAAGTGACGATAGAGATGAATCAGTCAGGGAAGATTAGTAGCAATTGGTGTGATGAAGAGAATGCCAACCTTGGGAGCTGGGAAATGGAGGTTCTGGTCCAGGGTCTGCCGTTAAGAAGCTGCATCATCTTGTGTAAATTCTCCAGTTCTCTGGGTCTGTTTCCTCATCTATAAAATGAAATGGCCGGACTAGATAAACAACTGCTCAGAACCCAAGATGGCTTGTTGAGATAATAGTCTGCTCTGATGAAGTTTATTGATTAATTACTCATGAAAACAATTCCTGTGTGTACTTTCCTATATGGTTTTAAACAGAAGAGGAAAGACTTGCTGTTTCAACTCTTTCTCATAACCCTGTGGAATCATAGGAGAAAATAACAACCTACACATCTACCTCTGCAGGAAGAAAAATGGAGAAAAGAGAGTTTCAAGGTTACTTTTAATAAGGCAACTTTTCAGGCACAAGGAGTGAATGAGAATTGAGTTGAGAACTTAAAATTCCATTTTCTTTGGTTGAAAGTACAAAAAGTGCTACTGGTTATGACTTTCCCAGATATATTTGCATTTTTTTTAATAGGCTGCCTGGAGAGGGCAATATCAAGCCAAAGAACGAATCCCTAATGGTGAAACTTCAAGTCCTAGAGCACCCAGGTGGGGGAGATGATTTGTGTACAAAGGGGTACCTCCCAAATTATACTTCTCAGATAACTGAATATTCTGCCTATGTATGAGATATATTCCTTAGAGGGAAGTGTCTTAAGAGATTTCCTTGCTCTTAGGGGGTCATTTCCCCCCTCCATCCTATTAATACTTTTCACTTTCTTTGCTCTTCACCTCATTTCTACAAAGAAAAAGATAATGGGAAAGGAGTGTGCTCAGCACCATGACCTATATCTTTTGCAATTTTACTTTTGTTCCCCTAACTCTTTTCTCCTCACTTCACCCAGATCCCAATCACAGGCTCTTACCTTTTCTTTCTTCCTTTTTTTTCAAACTTCTATTTACAATCTTGCTTCTAAATTTAAGAGTTTGTTCTGCTTATAACTAATCCCTCCCTCAAAATTCCCTCCCTCTTATTCTCTTCATCTGTCCCCTTTCCTCATCCCCCTTTTGAATTGAATGTATATGTACAACAAACCGTGTGTGTGTGTGTGTGTGTGTGTGTGTGTGTGTGTGTGTCCTAAACTCTGATTGGTTCAACGTGATGTTCAAATGTTAATGCATTCCCCCACCCCTTCTTTATTTGAATAAACTATTTGCACAACTATATTATATGAAATAAAAAATTCTCCCCTTATTTCTCCCCCTTCCTACCCTATTCTCTTTTTCTTTTCTATTTCTTCTTTTAAGCTCATCAAAACATAACAAAAACCATTTCCAGACCACCTGTCTAATTTAACTCCTCCAGGAAGTTATTTTTAAACTTAAACCAACAGTTAATTCCTGGGGCTTTGAGTTAACATCAAACCTGAATGTCATTAGACCAGATTACATTGGGTGTTGGGTTGTGTGGTGAGAAATCTATTTTCCTTCTAAATGATTTGACTGAGAGTGGGTATTCTAAAATTTTGTTTGAAGCCTATTATGTTCTGTCATTAGTAGGTCAGTTGGCACAGAGACCCATTTTGAAACTTAGCCCACAGACTGAGTACAAGTCCGCTGAGATTCTACTTCACTTAAAATACCAAGGGAAAGAAGAGATTCAGAGAGGGAGGTCAGCTAGCATTTTGTCACAATATAAGTGTGAAAGAATAATCCTAAATAATAGGGTTTATAGGTAGACCCAGTTTGTGGTCAGGGAAATCCCCTAAGCATTCCTGGGGGAAATCCCCATTTACACTAATCTCTGAGCAAAACCCCTTGGGCCTCTAAGTCTTAAGAGCTACCACTTGAGCAGTACCATTTGAAAGATGGAGGAGGGAGAAGTGACCCATCAGTATGTCTAGTACTTAGAACAAGGGCTATTTCCTTCTCCAGAAGGAAATTGCCATTTCCTTCTCCAGATCATTTTACAGATAAATAAACTAAGGCATACGAAAAAGCAAAGTCTTACCTGAAACAAGGAAAACGGAAAAAATCAGCAGGGAACATGGTATCTTGGAATGAGCTCTGGATCTTTAAGTAGAAGGTCTGAGTGCAAATTCTGCCCCTGGTATTTATAACTTCTGATATTATGTGATCTTAACTTCCCATGGCCTCAATTTCTTCACGTATAAAGCCAGGAGATTAGGCTAGATGACTTTATATGACAACTCTAAAGCCTATCCCTGACACATAGGGAATACAGGGAAGGTAAGCTCTACTTTGAAAGCTGGTATGACCAACAAACCAGAATTACAAGGTGGGGAAGAAGGGAAGGAGGGAAGGAGGAGAGGGAATGGTAGGCAACTAGCTATTTATTTACAATCCTCATTTAACTTTGGATATATGCCAGCAACTGATGCACATGCTAACAAAATATTGGGGCTGTTCTCCACCCACTCCTCAAATCTGAAAATGGTAACTCATCTAACATAGAAGAGAAATGTGTTGTCAGGGACCCACTCTGACCCTTCCCCTAGAATGTTTAAGAACTGACATTCCAAGGTCTAAGCAAAAGAAATTTATGTATGTCTAAGACTAGGATTATCCAGCCTTCAGGGAGCCTTTTGCAGTATGTACAAAAATATTAGAGCTAAAGGTAAATGGAATTATCTGCAACTTATTGGAGGATAAATCTAATTTTCACTTTTAATGTCGATCTGGAGTCATAATTTAAAAAATTGATTGACAGGTTAGATGAGATCAGATTCTTGACTTCTGGAAGCTCACCAATAAAACATTTTGTTTGCTGCCCTGTTGGGCTTCTATCAGGTGTACCATAGGTCAGAATCAGAATGAGAACTGTGATGAGGAGCATTAAGGTGAGACCTATATGAAGCAAGATCTGGGTGTTGCTTAATTTGTCATTTTCTAATTCTTGCATGTAATAGCACAAAGCACCCATAACTAGAAGGCAGTATGTCATCTGGGGTCCATAATCTTTACGTGAAAGTATTCTCGAACAATAGTCCAGTCTCAGATCTACCAAACCAGTTGACCTCAGTGCTCTGAGTCAACTAGAAATGAGAAAATAGTCATGGTGAGGATAATACCTACATGTATATAAATGGGAAGGCACCATTCTCCTGTTCTCCAGTGGTTAGCAGGACATAAATGGGGCGGCTTTCCCATCATAGACATGTTTCTTGGTAGAGCTGGGATACATAGTGCCAGTAACTATTTCTGAGTATACACACTATCACTTGTAGTAGTTGACTTATTGACGGTATGTGGCCTTTGGTAGCCAGTGTAATGTGTGACTGCTATAGTCCACTGCAGGATTCTAGATGACATTCATGTATTAGTTTTTGGACTAAGATTAAATAATGGGCCAAGTCCCTGCATGTAAGTGGAACTATTTATTATATACTGAAACTACCAATTCAACTTCTATTTTAGAAATTTTCCTTCTTTAACAGAAGAAACTTTGTTGTTCAGTTGTTTTTGAGGTGTGTCTGACTCTTTCTGACCCCGTTTAGGGTTTCCTTGACAAAGATACTGGAGCGGTTTGCCATTTCCTTCTCCAGATCATTTTACAGATAAATAAACTAAGGCAAAAAGGGTTAAGTGATTCGCCCAACGTAGCCAGTAAATGTCTGAGGCCAGATTTGAACTAGGGAAAATGAGTCTTCCTTACTTCAGGCCCGCCACTCTACCCGCTGCCCAGAAGAAACTTATTTCAAATGTATTAAGTAGAGTGAATTGTGATAAGTTAATATTTTAAAATACAACTTTTAAAAATTCTGAGATTCTACCTTAACTCTCATCAAATTGGCAAAGAGAACAGAAAAGAAAAATGAAATTTCTTAGGCTAGGGGCTATGCTATGCACTGTTGGAGCTGAGAATTAGTTGGGTCATTCTGGAAAGTAATTTGTAACCACACCTCAAAAGTCATTAAAGTATGCATAACTCTGACCTAGTGATGCAACTGTATAGACATATACAGCCAAGAGACCAAAGGCTGGAAAACTAAGAACAGCACCAGTTGCTATTTCTGAGAAGATGCTCTGTCTCTTGTAACAGTCGGCTTTTTAACAGTGTAGGTGCTCTCCTCTCTCCTGTTATTGGTTTGAGCCTCCACTGATTGTATTCTTCCTGTTGTTAGTGACAAGCCTTCAGTTCTGTTTAATCACTTAACACCAATCATCTCTTCCAAAGGGATATTTGTTTCAAAGACATAGCAAGAACAAATGGACAAACACTTCTCCCCCAACACCTTGAGGATCTACTCTTAGTTCAGTTCCTGTTGCTTGGTCCCACCAAGTTCATGTCTAGATGTGGCCTGACTGCCAGATAAGTCCTCATCTCAGCTTCTGCGGGCCTGGTCACTCCCTTCTCCTTGGGGAATGGATTCTGAGCTCACTGAAATACCTGACCTGGACTCCAGCTTCTAAATTCCTATGACTCAGTCTCCCGACCTTTTGAAACTTGTGATATTGGAAGATACGTTTCCTTCACCTAGTTTAGAAAAGAACAAATGCAGAAGTCAAGGACCAAAGTCCTCTCATAGGCCCATATGGACTCGGAGGGGAGAGGACTCCAAGGCCTCTCCCCCTAAGCATCGATTCTCAACCTGTGGGTTATGCTCAATTTGTAACAATGAAAATACATCCTGCGTATCAGATATTTCCATTACGATTCATAACAGTAGCAAAATTACAGTGATGAAGTAAGTAGAAACGAAGATGATTTTATGGTTGGGGGTCACCACAACATGAGGAACTGTATTAAAGGGCCGCGGCACTAGGAAGATTGAGAACCCCTGCCCTACAGCATTGTCTCTCAGGTGCTATGAGTGAAGAAGTCACATCACCGGAGTTCAACTACGGTGAGCAAAAGGTAAAGAACAAGGCTAACGCTTCCTGAGTCTTTATGAAAACATATCCAATTTCAGCTACGTAGCCAGTGGAAAAAGGCTCCTACAAGCTCCATGGTTAGCAGATGGGAACCAGTTACAGAATGGCTAACCATTCTCCACAGGCTCTCCAAGACACCTCCATTACATGCCTTCACGGCTCAGTGGGAAGCAGGGTCCTCATCCTCTCCATGGGGAGAAGCTGCATCGACCCAGCGAGTGAAGGGTCAGTCATGTGACCACTCTCAGTTGTGTTAGGCAAATCCAACATCATGGACCTGTTAGTGGCCTTTATTGTTGCTTGGAGAAGTGAGAACTCCTCATTCCAGAAGTACTTCTGTAGGTTTCTGAGTCGTTTGTGTGCTCTCTGATAAAATCTGTTCCTAGTCCTCTTTATCTGAGAGAGGTGAAGGTAGAAGTGATAAGATTATGCACAACGACAGATTCATCATCTGTGTCTGATGTTTTTTGCTTAATTGATTTTCTTTGTCCCAGGAGAAATAACTGTTTTGAAAAGACAAATTTTTAGTTTAAAAGAATTTTTTAAAAAAATTTAAATTAAAAAATTTCTCTTCCTCCTTTTTGACAAGGAAGTGTTAGCCTCCCCCCCCCCTTTTTTTTTAAAGCAATCAGAGTTAAGTGATTTAACCAGGTCACACCACTAGCAAACATTTGAGGCCTCATTTGAACTCAGGTCCTCCTGACTTCAAGGTCAGTGCTTTACCTACTGTGCCTCCTGGCTGCCCCAAAGTGTTCGTTTTTTCTATAGATATTTTACTATATCAGGCCTTGTGTTTAGATAACCGCTTATGAGTTTTTGTCAGGATATATTCCAAATATATTATGTTTCATTTTTGTCATTCCACAATCATACATTAAGATTGGTATTGTAGAGGCGTTTATAGCTTTAAATGTAGTCTTCCCATCAAATTCTGTTTTCAGGATTCCAATGTCTTTTTAACATATTTAGTCAGAGCTTTCTCCTCAATAGTTTTGTTCTTAGTGTATCTTGCCTGGAGGAAGCCGAAGTAGTTCTAAGTACTACCTTTGTCCATTATTTCGGTTTGACTGCTGACTTAAAGCTTGAAATCTTGGGTCTCTTTTCCTCTGCCTCCTCCTCATTCATTATCATCACCACTTCCTAACTGGGACAGAAACAATCACCAAAGATTGTCCTTTCCACAGAATCCAGGAAAAGCATATAGTCTGAGCAGAAAACAAGAGATTTTGACTCCAAAAAAATTGGATTTGTATAGGTAGAAATGAGTGCCAAGGGCATTCCAGGCTATTCAAACAGCATAGCCACAGGCAGGTAGGTGAGGATTAATATGCTGGGGGAATGGGGGGTACAGAAAGTGAAGAAACTAGAGAGATGGATTTATTTAGGAAATAGTAAGAAATGAATTGGGGCAGCCAGCTGGCACAATGGACAAGAACACTGGGCCTAGAGTCAGGAAGACCTGAATTCAAATCAGGCCTCAGTCACTTACTAGCCATGTGACCTTAGACAAGTCACTTAACCCTATTTGCCTCATTTTCCTCATTTGTAAAATGAGCTGGAAAAGGAAATGGCAAACCTCTCTGGCATATTCGCCAAAAAAACCCAAAATGGGTTCAAGAAGAGTCAGAAACAACTAAAAGAAAGTGAGAAATAAAACTTAATAAGTAGAATGAGTCCAGGATATCCACAGAGATCTTAAAAGTGAAGTTGTTCAGACTTGATTTAGTAGATAACGGGGAATCACTGGGAAATTCTGAGAAAGGATGTGACCTGCTAAAAACAAGACTAATAAGGTGCTTGGTAAACTACAAAGTACTCTATAAATTTAAATCAGAATAATTTTAAAGGTCACCTTTGACTTGAGTATTTTAGGACTCCAGTCCTAAATTTGATTAAATTTCCCATTTTGCTCAGGATCACAGCCCCTTTCCCAACACTCTCCCTTCTCCAGGAACAAGGCAATTTTGACAGATCCTGGGGGTGGAGGCTGGCTTCCCCCAAACCAGAGGAGTTTCCCTTTTTTCTTCTTTTCTTCCCTTTTTTCAGAATTATACTTTGCAAAGTAAGTAAGACAACAGGAAGTTCCAGGGCTTCCTCTCCCGGGTATTCAACCACCGTAATGTGCTTACCACAATGATAACAGTAGGGGAAGAGAAAAAACACACCCACCACACCCGAAAAACATGACCCTTTTCTTGACTCTTCCTCCCTCCCTCCTCACCAGTTTCATATCCCCTCTTTTGCCTAAGGCCTTGATGCATGCGTGTTCAGGCCAATTAAGGTAACACCACCTTTGGACCAGATGTATCTAGGGTGTGTGGAAGCCAGCTCGGACCAGAGAGTCAATTAAATTTCAATGTGAGCATTGACACTTCAGAAATTGGCAGACACTACAAATCAGGACTAGATTTGTTGCTTTGTTGATTGTCCAGACTCAAAAAAAAGATTAATAATGAATATTAATCTTAAAAGTGTGTCCTGAACTCATTTTTTCCAGAGAGCCTTTTGTTAAGCATTTACCCAAACACTACTGAGATGTACATTTCTCCCAACAATACCGTTCCCTTAACTGCATATGGCACCCTCATAAAATAAGAATTTATGTAATATTCCCTCTTAATAGGGAATGTACTCAGGATACCACTCCAAATAGGAAAATTTACAAATACTGTGATATACTTTATGTCCTTCTTCAAGGAATCACATTTATCAATTCGTTGAGCTCCACGTAGTCAATAGAGTGAAACTAGACTTGTATTTTCCCCTTTTGCCCAGGTCTTCTGGCAACAAAAAGTTGTATTGTTGGGGG
>CM053588.1:166385007-166418355 GCA_028646515.1 Pseudochirops corinnae | reverse complement strand
CTTTTGCCGTTTGAGTTCATCTATTTTTTAAGGTGTTATTTTCTTCAGTCAGGTTGTTGTCAGGTTCATGATTTTCTTGCATCATTCTCATGTCTCTTCCCAATTTTTCCTCCACTTCTCTTATTTGGTTTTCAAAATCCTTCTTAAGCTGATCTATGGCTTTTAGACAGTCTTCATGTTTCTTGGAAGCTTTTGGTGCTAGTTCTGACTGTGTTGTCTTCCTCCCATTGCATGCTTTGATCCTTCTTGTCCCCAAAGAAGGAATCTAGAGTTTGATTGCAGTTCTTACTTTGCTTCCTTTGCCTGCTCGTGTTATCCAATCAATGATTTTTTAGCTCTGTGGAACTCTGCTTCCAGAGGGGAAAGCTCTGTCCCAAATTGCTGGGGGTTTTGCAGTTGTGGGAGCTATTAGGGGGATGCCATTTTTTTGCAGCCCCCACTAGCTTTGGCTCACTGAAAATGCACCCCAGGACCACCACCCAAGACCACAATCCAGATCCAGGCCGCTCAACACAAGAGCACTTAGCCTCTGAATAATCACTTGGCCCCTGCAATCTGCAGGCCGGGAGGTCTGAAGCAGCCATGTGGAGGTGGCTGCAAGGCCGCCACTTCTGCCACTTCCTTGCCCTGGAGGTAGTTTGGCCAGACTATTTTTCTCCCCCAAGTTTAGCTGAGTTCCACTGACCTTTCGCTTAGTCCTTGTTTCTTATGGCTTGATAATTCTGGAAACTTCCACAGCCGCTGCTGATCCACTCTCCTGAAGGCTCCAGCTGTGGCTCATCCTGGCCACCAGAGGAGGGGAGGGCCAAGCCGCGGTTTCAGCCTGGGCTGGTTTCGGCTCCCAGCACTGAGATGATACCTTCCTGCCGAGCTACCTTAAGCAGGGGTTATATTATTGTGAGTTTTGGAGCCCTAAAATTTGTTTAGAGTCATATTTTATGGGTATTGGAGGTGGCTATGTGGGAGCTGTGGAACCTTGCTGCTCCTATGCTGCCATCTTGGCTCTGCCCTGTCTTCCTTTTTCTAAATGTATCACCAATGTATATAGCACCATACTTGGCACAAAGTAAATACTTATTAAGTGTTTTTTTTCCATTTCTTCCCATTTGAACTAATCTTAGCTTCCCTTTGAAGCGACCACTTAGATTTGTTCCAGCAACAAACAATATAAACAACAATAATATAATTGCTGCCCTTTCATATTAAAGATTTTGTTCCTGACCCAATAGTAGGAGGATGGGCACTTGGAGGTTTTCTTTCCCTGTCGCAGTGATAGGTTTGTGTTCAGCCATCCTTATTCTATTGCCCAGCTCCATGAACATAACCAAGGAAGTTAAATAGCAATGACAACCACACAGTAAGAGGTGACCATTTCTTTCCATCAAATTTTATAAAAATTCTTTATGTGGCTCTGTATCCATAAGAATAAAAATAATAATGGTAAGTATCTGGGATTTATATAGGGCTCTAGGGTTTACAAAGCATTTCACAAATGTTATTTTGTTTCATCCCCACAACAACCCTGTGAGGTAGGTACAATTGGTATGATTATTCTCATTTTTCAGAAAAGGAAACTGTGGCTCATTTCATGATCACAGAGCTAGTAAGTGCTAACTAAAGTCAGGTCAGATCTTACTTACTCCAAGGCCAGTGTCCTATTTCCTGAACTATGGTGTTTGGAGGGAGAAAGGAATAGAGACCATTTTCATCTTTCTCCTTTCCCTAACTCACCAGATGTTATCTGGCTCATCATTTGCTATTTTTTCTTATTGTTTTATTGTTGTTCAGTTGTTTCATTTTTTATTTTTCAGTTGTTTCTGACACTTCATGACTCCATTTGGGGTTTTCTTGGGGTTTGCCATTTCCTTTTCCAGCTCATTTTACAGATGAGAAAACTGAGACAAGCAAGGTTACATCACTTGCCCAGGGTCACACTGATA
Source organism: Pseudochirops corinnae (assembly GCA_028646515.1). Lineage (NCBI taxonomy): Eukaryota > Metazoa > Chordata > Mammalia > Diprotodontia > Pseudocheiridae > Pseudochirops > Pseudochirops corinnae. Next base: position 166,416,415 of record CM053588.1, on the reverse strand, counting down.
ATAAATTTGGGCCTGGAATAGACATAGGAGGTCATCTAGTCCAACCCACTCAGCTGACTCACTTTATTTTTAGCTTAGAAAGGGTTTTCATATGTATAGATTACATTTTCCTCAGGGTCAGTAAATGGAGGACCAATGGCAACGGCTCTTTACAACTTGCAGCAGGGGTTTCTTAAAGATCAGGAAAATCACAACACAGGCTACAAGCAGGGTAACGCAGGTGGGAAGGATGAGTACCAAGTAGAGCAGACCAACGTCCACTCTTTCCCACTTACAATCCTGGGATATATTCTCAGACACTTCCACCACACGAAATATATTGGAGGAGAAGTTACAGGTGACAGCTCCCTCATCTGCAATGAACAGTGTCTTCAAGCTGTGGAGGGGACCCCAGCCCTCCAGCCAGCAGCAATCATATGGATTCTGGCTGAGGTAGAGAACACGGAGGCTCTTTTTGAGTCGTTCAGAGCTTGCCCACTGAGGAAGGGCTGTGAGTCGGTTTCTACGAAGATCCAGGGTATGTAGCTCTAGTCTGCCCCACAACTGTGGCAAGCTGGTCAAGGAATTTGTCGACACATCTAAGAATCTCAAATTCCCAAACCCAAAGAAATCCAACTCCGTACCATTCAGATGAAGGCCAATGTCCCTGAGAGACAGGACCTGTAATGTGGGGGCAATGTCCTTGAGAGGAGTGATGCCCCCCAACAGAACGCCATGATTACTGGACAGGTCTAAATGAGTGAGAGATGTCCCTCTGAAAATGCATTCTTCCAAGGCTGCCAGTCCACAGTTTTCAAGAAAGAGGCTCCTCAAAGATGTAATATTTCGAAAATCAACACAGGTTGAATGGCTAACCTTTTCTGAATGGGGGCAAAGGGTGATTTGATTGTGACTCAAATCAATTGTAGTGATGTTACTGGTATTGGTGAAGAGGCCAGGGGGGATTCCCTGGAGCTGATTGGAGCTAAGGTTAAAGTATCTGAGGTTCCTTAGGAAGCTAGTCAGCCTGGGGGCCACCTGCAGTTCTGAGAGCTGGTTTTGACTGAGGTTAAGGTCAGAAAGGGAGTGAGGGGGATCATTCTCTTGGATGTAAAGTGTCTGTAAGCAGTTCTGATTAAGGTTCAGGTGGGAAAGAGAAGTCATGTTCCTTAGGAATCCATCTGGTAGGTACCTGAGCTGGTTCTGACTAAGGTCCAAGAAATGAAGGACAGAGAGGTCACTTAGGGCAAATTCCTCCCAGAGGTTGACAGTGGTGACATTAGTAATATTGCCACTAATGACGAGGAACTGAACCACCATCTCCTTTGGGGATGAGGCATTGTAGAGGTCCCTGTAAAAGCCTATCTCATTGTCCATTAACAACAGGGTTTGAAGCCTGTTCTGTTGAGGGAGAAAGGGAAAAAACAGCAGCTGATTGTGGGAGAGGTCCAGGGTCTCCAGCTCAAAGGCAGCATCTCCACTGTCTGCTATGAACCACTCAAGGATATTATAGCTGATGTTCAGCACCTGAAGCCGAGTAAGGTCAAAGTTCACGATGCAGGGGAGGTGATTAAAGGCCAGATTGAGCCTCCTCAACCACTTCAGGTGGTCAAAGGCACCACTTTCAATCTCAAAGATGTAGTTCTTTTGCAAATCAAGCTCTTGCAGTCTCCCCAGGCTCTGAAAGATAGCATCATCAAGCCTCATGATGGCGTTCCTTGCCAGAGACAAGGACTCCAGAGAAGAGAGGTTGAGGAGCATCTCAGCCACCATGTTCTCAGTCAGGGAGTTTCCTGACAGGTCCAGCTTCCTCAGTCTCAGGAGAGATTGGAGAGCAGCTCCAGACTCTTTGTAGTTCACTGAAAGGAAATTGTCGCTCAGGAACAAAGTATGGAGGTAGCTGCTCCCCTGGAATGTATTTCTGCCAATGCACTCCAGTTCACAATTACCTAGACTCAGGCTCTCCAAGTTGTAATAGTTTAGGAAGGAATGATACTCCAAGGTCTTGATGGGGTTGGCATCCAGAACAAGCTTCACTGAATGGGCTGGGAGGTCACTGGGTACGGAAACCAGGTGTTTTCTTTGGCAATCAGCAACTCGGTCCACCTAGGTTTGAAAACATATGAATGAGCAATGCCAAGGAGCCAAAAACCTCTTCCTCTAGCCTTTTAAAAATGATTGTAATAGGGGTGGCTAGGTGGTGAAGTGAATAGAGCACCAGTCCTGGAGTCAGGAGGACCTGAGTTCAAATCCAATCTCAGACACTTAACACTTACTAGCCATGTGACCTTGGGCAAGTCACTTAACCCCAATTGCCCTGACTTCCCCCTTCTAAAAAAAAAAAGCAAAAAAAAATTATAATAGTTCACGTCTTGTATATATATATATGTTTGTATATGCATATGTGTATAATGTTCACTTTTAGGATTGTCTCTGGCATCTACAATCTCAGTCATAGCCATCCCTACTACCATCAACATCAACTTCTGACCAGTTACCACCAACTGCCAGGTGAGCCCAAGAGACCTAAGGGTGGCAGCACACACTCTTCCCCCCTCACTGGTCCTATTTCCATACCACTCACCATAGTCATTGTCTAAGGAAGCAGCCCTTTTAGACACAGCAACTGCTTCTTTATGTGCTACAGCCCCCAATTCCTCTTCATAGCTACTGAATAACCAGAAAAAAAGTGCTCAACACTAAAGACCTTGGATCTGTCAAATAGTTCAACAGAGGTGATTCTACCAATGGAAATGACTTTGACTAAGGGGGATGCATTACCATCTGCCTTACCGCTTTACATTTAACTTGCAGTTGGAACTTCCTATATGTTTTCTCCTATTAGAATGTGAGGTTTTTGAGAGCAGGAACTGTCTCAAATTTTCTATTTGTAACTTCAATGCTTGACATAGTACTTTACACATAGCACTTAATAAATGTTTTTTTCATTCATTTATTCATTCAGGGCCTCTAAAGACCACAATTTTTTTTTGTCTTTTTTTTTTGGAGGGGGGAAGGCAGGGCAATTGGGGTTAAGTGACTCATCCAAGGTCACACAACCAGCAAGTGTTAAAGTGTCCGAGGTCAGATCCAAACCCGGGGCCTCCTGACTCCAAGGCCAGTGTTCCACATACTGTGCCACTCAGCGGCTCCAAGACCACATTTTTAACAAACAATAGAATATATAATACGTAAAATTGGAGGCACAAGGTTGCAATTACTTAAATCATCTGAATGTCTCAGCTCACATTTAAAACAAGTGAAGTCTGGACACTTATTCAGACAAAGGACAAGTACTAGAGTTGAGACTCATGAGTTTCCCTTACAAATGGGTCTCAGTATAGAACCAGGAGAACATTGTACACAATAACAGCAACATTCTCTAATGATCAACTCTGATGGACTTGGCCCTTCGCAACAATGCAAGGAGATAAAACAATTCCAAAGGACTCATGATGGAAAATGCCATTCACATCCAGAGAAAGAAGTGATGGAGGCTGAATGAAGATGGAATCATCTTATTTTCACTTCGGGTGTGTGTGTGTGTGTGTGTGTGTGTGTGTGTGTGTGTGTGATCCCTTTTGTTCTGTTTCTTCTTTCACAACATGACAATTGTGGAAATATGTTTACATAATTGCACATGTATAATCTATATCACATTGCTTGTCATCTTGGGGAAGGGGAAGGAAAAGAGGGAGAAAAACTTGGAACTCAAAAATGTTATATAAAATGAATGTTTAAAACTATCTTTACATGTAATTGGGAAAAAAATAAAATCCTATTTACAAAAAAAAAAAAGATAAGAGAAAAAAACCAAATGGGTCTCAACAATCAGTTGATAAGTTTTTGAGGGACAACTCTGTGAAGGCACCATGCTAGGCACCAGAGAGAGATACAAAGACAAAAATGGAACAATCCCCGTCCTCAAGGAGCTACATTCTATCAGATGCAATAACATAGTACATATGAAAGTTAATACAAAGTATAAATAAGATAAAAGGCAATGAGAAGAGACACTGCTAGCCTGGAAGACTAATTTCCTATAGGAAATGACACTGAAGGGGAACTTTGAGGGGAGCAAGAGATTCTAGAAAACAAATATGAGGAGACAGTTAACTCCAAGGCCTGGAAGGCAGTCTGTGCAGAGGCACAAACAGGGGAGATGGAATGTTGTGCATAAGGAGCAGCAATGGTCCTAGAGTGTGTAAAATGAAACATGGTGATGTGTGATAAGCCTTGAGGAGGAGCTAAAACTTCATTGGGAAGGGTTTTAAATATCAAACAAAGGTATTTGTCCCTTGGATAATAGCCTGTGGAGCAGGAGAGACATAAGCAGGCTTGTGCTTGAGGAAGATCAGCACTCCATAGCTGACAGCTAGCAGCTTTCACTGGCTGCAGGCCCTGGGAGATGGCCGCTCCTTCTGCACAGGGCAAACAAACAAGTTACTCAATAGGTATCATTGAGATCCGGCAGTCCTGGGTGGTAGTGCTCAGAGGCACCTCAGAGGTCACCCCGTGCAAACTCTTCACCTTACAGATAAAGTGACTAAGGCCTAAAGAAGTAATAGAGCTACCATGAGGTCTTTTGACTGTCCTCTTCCCAATGTATACCATGCTGCAGTTCTTCTAAGGGCATTGTGATATCTGATGGCAAATTAGGTAGAATAAGGTCTGCTTTCACCTCCAAAGGAGCATTCACACCACTTGCAGAAACATTTAATGCCATCCACTGTTTTCCAAGTCTGATAAAAAGGAGGAGCCAAAATGAACCTTAGCCTTGAGTCCCCAAAACAGGGTGAAGAGGATAGAATGGAAATGAATTTCAGTTTAAGGAGTGTTTATTAAGTACCTATTATGTTGAAAGCATTACACTAGGCTGATGTTGGAGAGAATACTATGTGGTGGAATTGTGTTAGGCACTAAAGTGTTTAAATAAATTTAATAAAGTTGGAATAGACATGGTCCCTGAACTCCTAGAACTTACAGGCAATAACATCTCTATTAATAGATTAGTTATCAATCATCTAACTTTCTCTGTTACCTAAAAGTATTACCCAGATTCTGGTAACTTGCTCAAGAACCCCAGAGAAAATCCTTTCCTAGAACATTTCACCTGAATTATAGAATCTGCCAATAATAGATAAGGTTTCTAGAAGTCTGGCAGTTCCTTTTTACCCTTATCATTTACATCTGTTTCATCTTAAAGGTTAAGAGCAACTGGTATTGCTAATCTCTGTAGAGCTTTTTGAAAGTGAAACAAACACCTATCTGTCAAGGAAAAATGAGGAATGGTCTTATACCAGGACAGGCAAGGTATGAACAAATGGCCTCTGTGGCTAATAGCACAAGACTTCTTTATCTGGGCTATGAAAACTCTAAGACCTCTCTAGCAATAGGAGTTGAGGCAGAGCTGAACCAAACTAGACTATTTTATATCCTTTAATCTCAATATTCCATCTTCTTCCTCCATGCATTTTCACATGAAGTCTCCCCATACCTGAAATGCCCTTCTGCTTCATCTCAGACTTTCAGGGCCTTATTTTCCAAATAAGCATTGTGGCACAGACCTTGAATTCCAGCTACCAGGAAGGCTGAGGTTTGTGGACTTCTTGAGCTTAAGAGTACTGAGCTTCAGTGGGCCAAGTGAATCTGGTATCTACACTAAGTCTGGCATCAAATTGGTGAACCATCAGGCTGCCTAAGGAGGGACAAACCTTCCCATATCAGTAATAAGTTTGGGCCTCTGATTATCCCTAGGCTTCCACCTTCCAGTTTGATTCTTGGTGGAGATTGGGGGGGGAAGAGAAGGGAGGAAGAGGAGAAGGAAGAGGAGAAGGATGATAAAGAAGTGGAGGAGAAAGAGAAGGAGACAGAGGAAGAAGAAGAGAAAGAGGAGGAGGGTGAAGGGGAGGAGGAGGAAAAAGAAGGAGGAAGAAGAAGAGGAAGAGGAAGGGAAAAAGGAGGGGAAGTAAGAGGAGGAGAAAGGGAAGAAGAAGGAGGAAGAAGAAAAAGAGGAAGAGAAAGAAGAAGAGGAAGAGGAGAAGGAAGAGGAGGAGGAGAAAGAAGAGAAGGAAAGGAGGAGGAGAACTTATAAAGCATGTGTTCAGCTGTGTCCCTATGTTGCCTCTATGGTTTACAATCTGCTAACCTTCCCAATGCACCAATTCATTCCCTGGCCTCCTGTGATGGCAGGAATAACTACGTATTTAGGGTTCTGCAGGGCAAACTCACCAGCTTACAAACCCCTTGGTATTCTGCTGCCGCCATCCTAGTTCTGTCCTGCCACTCTACAACCAGCACAATGAAACTCAGGGAGAACCAAAGAGACAGTAACTCCATTTCAAGAGCAGCACTGTAAAAGAAAAGGAAAGAGAAATAAAGTTAAGGAAAAAAAAGATATCTCTTTGTTAGCTGTGGTGAAAGGACACATGGCCTTGCAAGTTGACAGATTATACAAATGGTATCCTTAAGTTATAAAATGTTTTGACTTATTTTTAAAAATTTATTATTCTGAACTTAACAAACACCAACACACATAGTCAAAACCAAAAACCACACAACAAAACCCAAACCAAAAAGCAAACCAATCCAAATCCACACATTCACCATGTCTAAGAAATGGATGCCTCATTCTGCCCCACTAGTCCATCACCTGAGCAGATTGGGAGCATTCTTCATCATTAGTCTTTTGGAGTCCTCACTGATCATCATATTGACAATAGTTCTTAAGTCTTTCAAAGTTTGAGGGGTTTTTTTTAATAATGTTATAGTAATTGTACAAATTGTTCTCCTGCTTCTGTTTACTCCACTCAGCTTTAATTCATGTAAGTTTTCTCAAGTTTTGCTAAATATTTTGCTTTCATTATTTCTTATAAGACAACAATATTAATCTACCGTAATTTTTTCAGTCATTCACCAATTAATGAGTATTCCCATAGTTTCCAAGGGTTTTTTTGTCACTACAAAAAGAGCTACTATGAATATTTTTGGAAAAATTGCTTTTTGCCTCTTTTTAAAAATCTCTTTAGGATATATGCTTAGTAGTAGTATTGTTAAATCAATGTCACAGTCTAATGACATTTAGAGGATAGTTTCAAATTATTTTCTAGAATGACTGGGGAAAAAAATTGCAATTCCATCAAAAGTATATTATTGTGCCTATCTTTTCTCAGTCCTTCCAACGACTATCCTTCTTTTTTTTTTTTAACCCCTTCTGGTGGGTGTGAGATGGAAACTCAGAATTTTTTAAATTTGTCTTTCACTTGGTTTTGGCAATTTGCAGCATTTTTTCATATGGTTGTTGATAGATTGGATTTCTTCTCTTGAGAACTACTATGACTACTACTACTACTACTACTACTACTACTACTACTACTACTTCTACTACTATGTCTACTACGTCTACTACTCCTCTTTGTGTGTGCATGTGTGCATGTATATATGTGTGTATAGGAATGACTTTTGTTCTAATATATTCAAATCAGTTCCCTTTATAGCATGTATATCAGATCTTTAACAGAGCAACTTGCTACCAAGATATTTTTTTCCTCAATTAACTGCTCCCCTTCTAATTTTAAATTCATTGGTTTTTTTCAAAAGATTTTCAGTGTTGCATAATAAAAGTTGACCATTTTATCCTCTGTGATCCTCTCTATTTTTTTGTCAAGAACTCTTTCCCTATCTGTGGTTTCAAAAGGCACCTCCTCTCCCAATCCTCTAATTTGTTTGTAATGTGACCTTTTATATCTAAGTCATCTATCCATTAAGAGTTTGTGATGTGTTTTTTCCAGACTGTTCTTTAGTTTTCCTAGGCATTTCCTTTTGTAGGAATCCTTATCCACTGTGTGGGGCTCTTGGATTTACTGAAGGCTATGCTAGTGTGTTGGTATCTTATTTGCCTGACTTGTTCCATCAACTAACTTTTCTGTTTGTTTGTTTTAACCAGTCACTAAATAGTTTTGATGACCATTCTTTCATAGTATTCTTTGAATTCTGGTACTCAGAAAGGTATTCAGTCTTTTACTAAAGAAATTGTTAGAGAACTCAGAAAAGAGAAGCAAATTCATCCTTTTAATCACAAACTGGTGTCAAGGTAAAAACAAAAATAACCATTCTTTGCTCACACACACACACACACACACACACACACACAGATATGAGAGAGACAGACAGAGACAGAGACAGAAACAGAGACAGAGACAGAGAGAGAGAAATCCAGAAAACCTGGCATCCTTAAGGTATAAATTTTTTTTACTTATTTAAAAAAATTTATTATTCTGAACTTAACAAACACAAACACACACAGTCAAAAAAACAAAAACAAAAACAACACAACAAAACCCAAACCAAAAAGCAAACCAAAACAAATCCACACATTCACCATGTCTAGAAATGGTTTCCAGAAAATCTGGGTTTGAGTCCTAGCCCTCAGTTATTATTTCTACGACTTTGGACAAGTCCCTTAACGTCTCTGAACCTCAGTTTCTTCAACTGTATAATGGGAGTAAAATATTTACACTACTTGGACACTGTGCCTGTTTTCAAAGAACCAGCCTGGTTAAGTACAGAGACACTCACCACCAGTCTCTGGCCACTTTGGGATGAAATCTTTGACTATAGCAAACAAGGCTACCTTTTATTATTTAGATTAAATTGTAAAGTCAGGGACTAAGGTGGAATGTAGTCTTTTTTGGGGGGGAAGGCAAGGCAATTGGGGTTAATTGCCCAAGGTCATATAGCTAGTAAGTGTGTCAAGTGTCTGAAGTCACATTTGAACTCAGATCCTCCTGACTCCAGGGCCCACACTCTCTTCACTGTGCCACCTACCTGTCGTCTTAAAAGAGATCTTAGCCTAACTCACTCATTTAATAAATAAAGAAACCAAATCTCAGAAAGATGAAATCCCAGCCTTTCCTATTCCTTCTTAATTCTGGTTCTTTCCCTCTGCTAATTATCTCCAGTACATACTGTAACTATCTTGCTTGTACATGGTCATTTATATATTCACTTCCCCATTCGAAAGTAAGCTCCTTGAGGATAGAGACTATCTTTTGCCTTGCTTTGTATCCCCAGTACTTAGCACAGTGCTTTGTACATAAGGATCACTTAATAAATGCTTCTTTCGTTCATTTATTTTCATTCATTCATTCAGCATAGTTTATGTGTGATATTTGATGGCAGATCTACATTTCAAAAAATTAGAAACAATCTAATAAATGTCCCCAGGTTCAGCCTCCTACCCAGGAGAAGACTGCGCAACAAACCTCAACTTTCCCCTAAAACCCAACTATTAAAAACCATCTACCCTGAAGAGTTCTGTTTACGGGAGGGATTGAGCTAAACCTTCTCATCATGCTCATTTAGATTCCTTCCTCTTTTTCTTATGTCAAAGAAGCTGACACATCTGGAAGACTAATTTTAACTTGCTAGAAAGATTTGAGTAGTCACAAGTGAAAAAGCACTAACAGAAAAGTTAAGTGAAACTATTTTCATCTCCCTTGATCTCCTGAATCAAGCTGTCATTTCACTTTTTATCCAGTCCAGAGTTGTTCTCCTGACCACATAGGGTACTGCTAGTTCAACATCCAAAAATGACTTGATACAGGCTAGGAATTCTCCCTTGTAGGCCTTCCCCTCCTAGGATGGAGCTACCATGTGTGTGGATCATGCAACAGGCCAGGACAGCAAATTCTCAGAGAAATTATTTCTTCAATGTACCTCAATACCTTCAGTGTAAGGTATAGCTATTTCCTTCCCATCCCCATCCCCATCCCCATCCCACCAGTGCAACCCATATCTTCCCATAAATCCTCCATAGGGGATCTATCTAACATTCTGAAAGCCTTTGTCTGGTTCTTCCCAATACATAGTACCCCAAAAGTCTTAATCAGTTATGAGGCTACTAAAATTTAATAACTAAAGCTATTAAAGGTTAATAACTACACTAAGACTTTTAAAAATAAACCTTAATAGTTTAATAACTGCACTAGGATTGGGGGGTACCCCGTATCTCATAGTTAGCAGTTCAGGTTATCTTTCTGAAACCCTTCACTCTCCCTGTGTAATTAATCTAACTTTTTCTTGTCATATATTGCTTTATAATAATTGATAACATGTAATCATGTCTATAAACATATATATATACAAACTTTAAGGTGCTATGTATATCATATATGATATATACACGTGTATAAAGTGAGATATATATACAAACTTTAAAGTTTGTAAAGAATTTTACATGAATTATCTCATGTGTGCCTTACAACCCTATAAAGTTGTTACTATAGATTACCATTATCCCCATTTTACAGATGAGAAAACTGAGGCTTGGGGGGGGGGGAAATTAAGTGATTTATCCATAAAAATACAATAAGTACATGGAGCAAGATTTGAGCCCAGGTCTTCCAGACTCCAGATCCAGTACCCTAGACTATGATACCCCTTGATATGTTATATGCCACTTGTCATGTACATGTCACTATTGCTACCATGCTGGCAGCCCATTTATACCCACCAGGAACTTTTCCATTGCCCTTTGGGTCTCCTACAATTTTGATTCTTTTGAAACAATGGTGTTTCATGATGCATAGTCGTATCATGTTACTGAGACTACTGGTATTTTTTTAATGAGCTTATGGCCCCAAAGACTATAAAACTGTATATACCAGTGGTTCTCAACCTGTGGGTTATGTTCAATTTGTAACAATTAAAATACATCCTGCATATCAGATATTTACATTACGATTCATAATAGTAGCAAAATTACAGTTATGAAGTAGCAACAAAAATAATTTTATGGTTGGGGGTCACCACAACATGAGGAACTGTATTAAAGGGTCATAGCATTAAGAAGGTTGAGAACCACTGGTATAGACCCTTTGACCCAGCAATACCAATATTAGAGCTATATGCCAAAGAGATCAAATAAAAAGGAAAAGGAGGTATATGTATAAATAGTTTTATAGTAGCCCTTTTTTGGTAGCAAAGAATTGAGGAGATGATCATCAATTAGGGAATGGCTGAACAAGATGTGGAAATATAATTGTAATGAAATACTATTATGCTATAAGAAATGATAAATAGGATGGTTTCAGAAAAACCTGGAGAGATTTCTATGAACTCATGCAAAGTGAAATGAGCAGAACCAGGAGAACATTGTATACAATAACAATAATATTGTAACAATTATCAACTGTGAAAGACTTAGCTACTCTAACCAATACAATGATCCAAGACAATTACAAGGACTCACAAAGAAAAATGTTATCTACATCCAGAGGGAGAAATGATAAACTCTGAGTGCAGATTGAAGCATACTTTTTTTCACATTCTTTAGTTTTCTTGCCTTTCTTTTTTGCAACGTGGCTAAAATGGATATGTTTTGTATGACTTCACGTATATCACATTGTTTGACTTCTCAATAGGTAGGAGAAGAACTGGAGAGAGGTAAAGAATAGGAAATTCAAAAAAGTTTCATATGAGTGTTAATATAAATTATAGTTATTTTCAAAAATAAAATAAAAGATATGTCAGAAAAAATTGAGTTCATCTAGCAACAAGCTACTATATGATCTTTAAAAGTTCAATGCAATGCCTGGAATGCAATCCAGCAGGAAACTGAGGACATAACTCACACATATATAGCAATTAACTCACACTAATCATGTGAAAAAGATAGTGGTTAATAATTATCCCCATTTTACAGATGAGAACATTGAGCTGAAGGACATTAAGGGATTTATATAAGGTCACAAAGGTAGTAACCATCAGAGGTGAGATGTGAGCCCAGGTTCTTTGACTCCAGCATCATTGCTCTTTCCCTTGGGGCATAATGTTTTTTGATTTCACATCCCTCTCTCTTGTTACTATACCAGGCTGATGGAAAAAGCAGCCAGATTTTGCTCCAGAACCTTTAACATCCTACACTTTGAGAGTTGTGTGACCTCAAAGTTCATCTAGTCTAACCCCTGATTAAAGGAAAAATCTAGTCTTATGTTCCCCAGCAACTCTCCTAACTCTAAAATCACACCAAAACTACAATTCATTTTACCCCATGGAGCAGGGCTCTGGAAGGAAAGATAGAAAGGAAAATTCAAGCTCATACAACAGAGCGGCTCCACCTGATTAAATATTCCATCTCTTTATCGGCAGATTGTAACTGCACACACACACACACACACACACACACACACACCTTCATATACGGAATAAATCTGTATAAGAAGAAGAAAGCATTCAAGGAGACAGATGTGACATGCCAGAGACTCTCATCTAAATCAAATCAATGTTTGAGAATTTCAAAGATAGCTCCTTCACCCCAATCAGCCACACCTAGAAACCTAATTCCATATACCCTGAAAGAATCACTTCCTTTGATAGACTCCAAGCACTACAGGAGTTGATTGCTAGTTTCACTTAATTGTTTCAGAATGGAGAGGAGGGGAAAGGTCATTCCTTTATTCCATAATTGACTTACAGCTTCTTTTGTTCAGTCATGTCTGAATCTTCATGACCCCATTTAGGGGTTTCTTGGCAAAGATACTAGGGTGCTTTGCCATTTCCTTCTCCAGCTCATTTTGCAAGTGAGGAAACTGAGGCAATCAGGGTCAAATGACTTGTCCGGGATCACACAGCTGGTAAGTGAGATTAGATTTGAATTGAGGAAGATGAGTCTTTTCAGATTTCAATCCATGGCACTCTATCCACTGAGTCACCTAACTACCCCCATTACAGCCTTTCTCCTACCCTGAAGAAGGTGTGGACTAGTCAATTAGTCAATCAATCAATCAACAAACACTTATTAACTGCCTACTCTGGGCTAGGTACCCTGGAAATGAACACATTGACTAGAGTGAAAACAGTTCCTGTCTCAAGTAACTTAAAGTAGCAAGGAGAGAGAGACAATATCATGGACATGCTAATAAATGTTTTAACAACTAGCTCTCATTTTTAAAAAAAATCTATGCATGACACACTTTTAAGTTATGTTTGCATTATTAGCATTTTCTCCCTCATTTTTTCTTAGACAATCGATAAAACAAATTAAATACTGATTTTGTAGCATTTTCCAATTTCCAAGGTGTAAACACTCAAACTGAAAAATTGACTTTGAGCTGACTCTAGCACACTCTAGACAATAGGCACATGTTTTCTATAATTATATACAAAAATAGATACCCTGCAATTTGGGAGGAAAGGCACGGGCTGCTGGGAACAACAGGAAAGGTCTCACATCGAAGCTGGTGTTGGAGCTAAACCCTGAAGGAAACCAAGGATCTTGAGTGATGAAAGGAAAAAGGAATATATTTTAGGCATGAGGGATAGTCAGCATAAAGGCATGCAGCAGGATAAAAACGTGTGAGAGAAAAGAGAAAAAAAAATGTGTACATGTGAATCAAAAGACCCTGAGAGATAATTAGTCAACTTCCAAAGAACACAGAATTCCAATGACTAAGAATTCACTGCCTCACAAAGCAGTGTACTTTATTTTTTAAATATCTTTAATTATTTAAAAGTTCTTTAAAATGAGTGAAATCTTCTACCTATAAATTCTACTCATTTACCCTAGACTCTTCCTCTGGAGCCATAAGCAGATTTCCTCTTCTGGTTGACAATCTTTCTGATATCTTAAAATTGATGCCATGATTCCCCCAATATTTTCACCTCCAAATTGAGTATCCCCAGGGCTTTCATCCCACACACAAGTTCAAGAGCCTCCCACCCTTCTGGTCCTTCTCTTGGATTCTCTAGTTTGTCCTAACCAGGGCTGTGCTGGAACCAGCCCAAACCGGCTTTTGAGAGCCAATGGTTAAATTTTCAGTGCGAACATTTCTGTCTCAGAAATTGTCAAATGCTACAAGTCAGGGCTTGATTTATTGTTTTGTTGATTGCTAGACTTAAGAAAGTGATGGGAAAATGTTAATATTGCAGATTAAACTTAGAAGTGTTATGGGGTACATTTTTCCCTCCAGAAAGTCAGTTGTTAGCTATTTCCCAGCACACTGCTGAATAATTCTCTCAAATCATAGCACCTCAAACTGAATACAATATTCTAAATATGGTCTAATAAACACAGAATTAAGGAGGACCTCTCTTGCTCTCAACACTCTATTTCTATTAATATAGCTTAAAATGACATGTGTTATGGGAATCAAAGCATCCCATTGATTTATAATTGAACTTGTAAGCTGAAACCCTTAAGCCTTTTCCACATGAAGGGTTGCTAAGACACATCTATCTCCCCATTCTATACCTGTGCAGTTGATTTTTTTTTTAAATTGAATGCAAGATTTGTCTCCATTAACTTTCATCTTATTAGATTTTCTACCCATTGTACTGGCCTTTGATATCTCTTTGAATTATGATTTTGTCATTAGTATGTTAACTGCCCATCCCAGTTTGATTTCTTCTGCAAATATTGGGGGGAGGGGGGAGGAAGGGCCTCTATGTCTTTAACTAAGCCATTAAAAATAGAGAAGCGAATAGGACTTATTAGAAAACCTTCACAAAACACCACAGACCTTTTCCAAGTCTGATACTGACCACCCTGACCATTCTATCATTTCTCCATACATTTTGTACACAAGGAGACACATGTACTCATTCCCATATTTATTAAGTGCTTTAAAGTTTACAAAGTATGGTTTTCACAACGCCCTTCTCACTGCTAACATAGCCTCCCCCTAAGTTAAGGCCTCATCACCTCTTGCTCGGACCACTGCAATATTTCTTAATTGGTTTTCCTGCCTCAAGTCCTCTCACCGTTTTTTTTGCATTGCTGCCAAAGCGATTTTCCTTCGATAGACACCTAAACATGTAACTTCCCCACCCAATGAACTCCAGTGGCTTCCTATTGCCTCTATGGATCAGTGTGGGTGGGTACCACATCCAATGATGTAAACCACAACCTCTCCATGCCTGAGTAAAGCATCTTTTTGAGTTGTTGCTACCAAAATAATTTATCAAGTAGTGGCCAAGCTTCTGGTAACAGCCTCTCTGGATTGAACTAGGCTGGTCCTTGAGTGATCAGTCAGGCCCATGATCAAAGCTTCTCACACTTAGCAAGACTTGCCAAAGCTTTATGCTCCACTAGGATGGCCTTCAAAATCCAAAAGCCACCACTACATTCTGGTAAGCACTTCAGTGTAGTGGCAATAATCACAGTAAATTAAAATCAAGGCTACCAACAATGAATTTAATAGCTATCATATTCAATTCACAGACAGCTAGGTGGTGCAGCGAATAGGGCATCAGGCCTTTAGTTAGGAAAAACTGAGTTCAAATCCAGCCTCAGACAGTTCCCAGCTGGGTGACCCTGGGCAAATCACTTAACCTCGTTTGCCTCTGTTTCCTCATCTGTAAAATGAGCTGGAGAAGGAAGTGACAAATCATTCCAAAATTTTAACCAAGAAAACCCCAAATGGGGTCACAAAGAGTCAGATATGCCTGAAATGACTGAGCAATAACAAAAATTCAATTTGCAAGTATTTATTGAGGGTGAGTCTACTGTGTGCAAAGCATGTTCTGAGTGTTGGGGGAAATATAAAGCTTTGCTCAGAGTCCTTGTCCTCATGGAACTTACTATTATGTATCTGGAAGTATATTAACAAGCAAATAATTATAGGAATATGATTTCATTCCATAATGCTAAAACATAAAAGATAAGGGCTATGTGTGTGCTAATAGTTGTTTTTCTGTATGGGAACTGCGCAAAAAACCACGTATTATCTAGTGACCAAGTTTCCAGGAAATAGAAAAAGGAGTTTGACATTAAGGTTCACAACCTAGATAAGGAAGACAGCTTAAAAATGAAGATAAGAGATCAAAGATGGGCATCACAACTTGGAGCTCTCAACTCAGATATCACACCAGAGAAACGACAAAAATTCATATAGAGGAATTATTCACCAAAATCTGGGCAATGTGGATTGAGACCTTTATATAAAAAGATGGAGTGAAATGGTGTCTTTGGAGTGAGATATGCATACACACTTGTCAGCCTTTCCCTTCTCCATGATGTCATCCGAACCTGGCTCTTCTTTACATGAACTTACTTGGGTGGTGAAGGTCATGTAGTTGAAGACACAAGATGTAGTGGAAAGAGCAGGGTTATCCCTTCCACATGGCTGGGGTTGGGGTGTAGCGCCCCACAACGCACTCTGGAAAAATGCACATAAAATTTTTTGACCCTTGTACCAGAGAAGAAGCCTGAATTATTGTCATGTTAAAAGAGAAAATATGTTGATATTACACAATGCTATACATATATCTTATGCATTTCTGAGTTTCTAAACTTTTTCTGTGTTATCGGCTGGCCTTCACATGTCATCTATAGCCTCCACAAAACTCCCCAGAATTTTCATTTAATTCCTTATGCTGACCCACAATATACCAAAACCTCAACAGAAAAAATCACAGTGTAGAAGGGGTAACTGTACTTGTACTTGGAGTTAGAAGGCCTAGGGTATGGTCTCTGCTTTGCACTGCCCTGGGGCTCAGTTTCTTCAGTTGTTGAATGAGGAAGTTATGTCTCTTCCAACTCACGTTCTGTGACAACTATGAATTTTATGTGGGAACAAATCTTTGATGTTTGAGGTATAAATAAATGAACATCTTTATGTCTGGGAATGTCTTACACCTACCAGCATTAATTGAGCTTTTTAGTTCATAGATTCAGTAGTTAATTATGGTTGCTCAGCAATGTCCAATTCTTTGTGACCCCATTTGGGGTTTTCTTGGAGTGGAGTGGTTTACCATTTCCTCCTCCAGCTCATTTCACAGATGAGGAAACTGAGGCAAACTGGATTAAATGACTTGCTGAAGGTCATACAACTAGTCAGGGTTTTCTTTGTCAAGACATTGGCATGGCTTGCCATTTCCTTCTCCAATTCATTTTATAGATGAGGAAACTGAGGTTAACAGGGTTAAGTGACCTTGCCTAGAGTCACACAGCTAGAAAGTAACTGAGACCAGCTTTAAACTCAGAAAGACGAGCTCCCTGACCCCAGGCCTGGCATGTTATCCACTACGCTACTTTGCTGCCCTCAGTAGTTAATAAATCTTTGCAAACAAAAATTCCATGACCTTCACTTTGTCCTAATGTCTTCTCTGATCTCAGAACATTGCCAAATTTGGGGTGGCACTGCTTAGACAAGTAGCAGTTCCCCTCCCTGCTTCCTCTATCTTCAAAGAGACGAAATTGTCAACAAATCAAGAATTTATCAGATGTCCTGCTTTTACCAGAATAAGATATATAGAAGACAGTGAAATAGCTAAAGTCATATGTCCCTACTGTTGGTCTCTGTCTCACTTTTGAGTTTTACATCAGGAAAGCATCATTTGTATCGACCATCTGGCCAAGACGTCTGTTCAATACTCCCACAAGGTCTGTTGAACCATGATTTGTTGAAATTTCACTAACATTTTTTAAAAGGTATGAGTATTTTCTGGTTTTTATTGACTGTTTCAGTGACTCAGCATAAGTCCTCCAATGAAACATTGTACTCTCAATCCCATGGCCAAAACTTTGTACTGAGAAATTTTCTGAAAGTATCAGACACTTCTCTGTTTCTACCCATCCTCAGGAAGATTATTACAGTGGAGAACTTCAATTCATAAGTGACTTCATGAAAACAAAGTTCTGGTGTTCATCTATTCCACACCATCCTTTGATGTCCTGTACTGGCAAAGTGAATAAACTATTGTCCCATAGAAAAAGACTTAGACAACATGGTCCAAAAGAGTGGGCAAGACTGGGCAGGAGAACTAGTAAGAAGAACTATAAGAACTTCTACCATTTGAACTACCAACCATGCCAACCCCTTTACAGCAAATATTCAGGCAACTTAGGAAATTTTTAAACGACTTCTTTTTAAAAAAAAATTTATTCTTAATATTTTATTTTTCACCAATTACATGTAAAAACAATTTTAAACATTAGCTTTTAAAATTTTAAGTTCCAAATTCAAAAGTCTTCTTTCTTATTCCAAGCAGGTCATTTAATTTTTTCAGTTTTTAAATGATTTTTTTCAATCATCAGTCATTTCTTTTTCTCCTTTTGATACCTCCTTACAGAAAAGATAAAAGAAAAGGGAAAAGCATTTGCAATAAATATAATGGAAGCCTCCAAGCTGACAGGCTGGGCATGCCCAGGACAAACTCTATCACACAAATATTCATAACTAAGCAAAACAAATTACCATATTGGCCATATCCAAAATGTTAGTTCTCTTATAAAGACCTGAAGAAAATAAAGTACTGATATTGTTCTACAGGTTAAATTGTTATGGGAAGATAACTGGTAATCCTGGGGGGAAAAAAACTTAATCTAGCCTATAAGAAACCCCACCAGTAGATGAACAAGAGCTTACTAAACGTCTCATGCCTGGAACGATCTCCCCCAACACCACCTTTTGGTTTCTCTGGCTTCCTTCAAGACTCAAACCAAACTCAATTTTATGCAGGAGGTCTTCCCCAGTGCCCTAGCTACAAGCACCTTCGCCTCTGAGATTACGTTCCCTCTACTCTGTATACACTTGTAAGCACCCAGTTATTTTAATTTTGTCCTCCCATTAGAATGTAGGGTCTTGGAGGGCAGGACTGTTGTTGGGTTTTTTTTTTTTATCTTTCTTTGTATCTCCAATGCTTAGCCCAGTACTTGGCATATAGTAAGCAGTTAATAAATGCTGGCTGATTGACTAATACTCCCAGCTCTCCTGTAAGCTTCAAAGTTGGGGAGTTAAATGATATTTTTAAAATTTGGGGAAAAAACAGAGCATTGATTTCAAAATAAATAGAAAAAATCTCTTCTCCCTTCAATTCAACAAATTTTTATTAGATATGTGTGCAAGGCACTGAAGACAGTCCCTGAATTCAAGGAGTTTTTACTCTAATAGGAGGAACAAGATAGTAATACAAGGAAGAATATAAGACCAAAGGAGATACTGAGATAAAACATAAGACCACTTACAGGTGGGAAGACTAAGAAAGGCTTCATGTTGGGAGGACTAAGGAAGGCTTCAAAGCTTTGGGCTTTGAAGGAAAAGAATGATTTCAACAGGGGGCTCTGTGGCAAGAGTTAAGTTCCAGGCATGGGACATAGCCAGAAGGAATCCAAGGGAAGATGAGATAAGGGAAAATGCTCATATTCCAATTTGGCCAGAATATAAAGATTGCATGAAAAGGAGTAATGTGAAACGGTCCTGGAAAGATCAGTTGGAACCAGATTATAAAGTATCTTGAGTGCTAGGATAAGAAGCTTGTAGATCATCCTAGGGGCAACAGGGAGTCCCCAAATATTCTTGAATAACTGAATGACATGGTGAGATTTGCATCTCTGGGAGATTATTTGGGCTGCTGCGTGAAGAGCAAATAAGAGAGAGGGGAGCTCTGAAGAAGGAGAATTGTTACAAAACTATTACAGTATCCCAGCTGAGGATAAGGAGAGCCTGGAGGAAACTGATGTGAAAGACCGTTACTCTAAATATTATGGGATTATCTATGATCTAAATCAATGAGAGAAAAAGTGAAATGGTTTCACAGAGGAACACAGCAAGGAACTGTCCTGGCCAGAGTGTTTCTTTATTGTTTCAGAATTCAAGCCCAATCCTGTGACTTTCTTGCTGCCTTTGACACTGAGTTTCCTAAGAGAACAATGGATATGTGTACAATGAGTGCTTATATTAGCAAAGATTGATTTATTTTAGTGTTAGGATTCACACTTGGGATTTTAACCCACATTCCTGACATCTGGGTATCAGGAGATGATGACTCTAACTCAGTTCTAGGGAGCCTTGGTAACTGACAAATTGGGCTATGACACTTGCCAACTATGGGCAGTCTGACTTTTGGGTGATTGTCCCCTTATCAGAGTTTGGTTCAGATTATCAACAGGAGTGACAATTGAGTGATGTAGTTTCTACGTAAATCCAAAGTCCTTTTTTCTTTCTTCATCCTGTTTGAACACTCCCCAGCATAACATTGTGGACCATTCTCTACTTCTTGATATTCTCTTCTACCTCATCTTCTCCTCTCTCTCTAACCACTCATTCTCTGCCTCATTCCCTAGCTCCTCACCCTCCTCCCAATCCTTCTGGTGGAGAATATGGTTGTAGTGTTCCCCAAGGTTCTGTCTTTGGCCCCCTTCTCTATCCCTACTCTTTCCTTTGGTGAGTGTTTATACTTTCTTCTTCAATTCTCTTTGATTTCTTAGTTCAATTATGCCTTCTATGTAGGTGATTCCCAAACTTATATCTCTACCCTAACCTTTACCCCCATCCTACACTCTTGCTCAGAGTCTTTAACTGAAGACTGGATGGCCACTTTCTGGATTGAAGAGGAGATTCTCCTTTAGGTGTAGGTTAGATTATGTAGCTTCTGAAGACGCTTCCAAATCTGAGATTCTATGATTTCCATTTGCCAGCTGAATAGCTTCTTCTGGCTATTCTACTGTCATCTCACACTTGATGTATACAAAACTGACCTTAAGATCTAACCAAAACCTGCCTTTCCCCTTGATTTCACAATTTGTACTGATGGCACTAGTACCCTCTAAGTCACTCAGGTTCAGTTTTTGCTCTTTTCTCTCTCACCCCTCATCTCTAATCCCTTGCTAAATTCTGTTCAGTTTGGTTTCATAAAAATCACTTGTATCTGTCTTCTTTTTTCCATTCCCACTGTAATTCTAGTTCAGCCTTCATCACTTCTCACCTCTACTAATTCCCAGCTGGCCAGCCTGCTTTCAGTCTATACCTTCTCTAATCTATCCTACACACTGCTACCTGAGTAATGTTCCTAATGTACTCATATGGCCATGTCACTCTTCAAAGACTATCAGTGGCTCCCCATTGCCTAGGATAGGGATAGAAACTAGATTTGTGATGTCAATGGTATAGAAAATCCTCAGGTGAAGGAATTCTTTTACTAATGCAGATCAGCACCTTCTATGGAACTCTAATTGCCTAGGACACTGACAGATTAGTTGATTTGCCCAAGGTCACATAGCCACTGTGTCAAAGATAAGGCTTAAACCCAGGTCCTGGCTCTAAGGCCATGCGTGCTACCTCTCTCCACCAGACTATCTCTCCTCTGCTGACTACTAAATACTTATGAATTCCTGATCCTCATATACAAAGTGCAGCATAATCTGGTTCCAATCTCTCTTTCCTATCTTATGGTCTTCCTGTTCTCCTCTACTGTGGCTCTTGTTCTAGCCTAGCCCTAGACTACTTCCACCCTTTCTCTATGCCTTTACTCACGTGACTCATTGAATTATGTGAAATCTGATCATATTTACTTTATCAGAAAATGGCTTTGTGTGTATGTGTGTATACACAGTGTGTGTATGCGTGTAATGTGGATAAGCCTGGAATGGGGCTATGATCTGCCCTTCTAGAGGGGATAGTCACACCAGTGAAATTCTTTGGAAGAAAGAGACGGATTAATAATGACATTCATGTCACTATCAATAATCACCTTTGCGTTACATTGTTGTTTGCATGTTAAAATTAAACAAATATGTTGGTACCCATAGCTTTCGATAATAGCAGACATTTATACAGTACTTTACCTCATTTGAGCCTTGTGGCAGCCATGGAGGTAGGTAGTACATTCTCCTCATTTCACAAATAGGAAAACTGAGGCTCAGAAAGAGTTAGTGACCTGCCCAGTTGGGATCACACAGCTACTAAGTAAGTGTCAAAAGAGAGATTTTAATTCAGTTCTTCCTTTCTCTAGGTCTGGCTCTCTATCTCTTCACACTGCCTTTTAATAGGAAGAGGTGATAATTATGTACATTTGAAAAGGTTTGAAAAGGCATATCTTTGCCCAAAGGAGAAAACATTATAGAATGTGTGTGGTATGAAAAGTTGAAGCAGTGTGGGCTCAACAAGGAGTTAAAAGGAACTCCGGCTTTTGAAAGGAAATAGGTCTACACAGTTATGTATATGATCTGGACTTACGATTACATTGATGTAGGGCATTGCTCGTCTAGAAACTCCCTCCACTTATACACATCAGCAATTGATCTAATTCTAACTAATTTCAAGTGAATTTAATCCAAGTAGTAGATTTACATCAAACTAATAATGTAAGTTAGGGCGTTGTGATGTTACAGGACTTGCCCGTGATCATGTAGTCA
This sequence comes from Pseudochirops corinnae, assembly GCA_028646515.1. NCBI lineage: Eukaryota > Metazoa > Chordata > Mammalia > Diprotodontia > Pseudocheiridae > Pseudochirops > Pseudochirops corinnae. Next base: position 166,394,301 of record CM053588.1, on the reverse strand, counting down.
GGACACATCAGAGGCAGGATTCTAACACACATCTTCTGAATTCAAATTTTGTTTCGCTATCCACTAACCCATGCTCTCCCTCACTTCTCTTCTATGTTTGATGATACATTAGATTAAAGCTCTGATCTCTTTAAGGTATATATTTGAGGTCCACTACTACCGTTAGGGTTTTCTCTTTACAGCAGAACTTCATGTAACCAGTAATCTGTGTGGTCCCACTTTAAATTGCCGCGGAACATGAATGAATAAACGAAAAAGCATTTTTAAAACACTTACTATGTGCCAAGCATGAGTGGCTAGGTGGCCCAGTGGATAAAGTGCTGCAGGGTTAATGGAATATAAGGTCTTCCCCACCCATTAATAGGCCTATGTGACCACATGTTCCCTTTTTTCCTTGGAACAGGTGCTGTGTTCCCAGGTCTAAAGGTACACAGGTGTACCTTTCAATCACAGATGTCTTGCTGCTTTGAGCTCTGGCCCAGTTCACAGCTGTAACACATCTTGCATCACATAAAACCTATATATGTATATATTCAGGGAGATTTATATTGCCTTGGGGGAGGAGCTTGCTTAGGGGAAGCTTGCTTGCAGGAAGGTTTTCACACCTTTTGGTACTGAGCCAATTAGGCACTGAGTCATGTGGGTTGTGATGCCTTCTGGGTCTGAGCCTATTAGTTGAAAACTATATATATTCTGGTAGGTTGGTATTTTGCTTTGAGGCTCACTCATGGAATGCTCACCTGAGGTCTTTGTGATTTGACCAGACCAGACTCTGGGTAGCTGTTGTTCAGGCTCCCCACCCCAACTTTGTGAACCCAGATGTTGGTACTCCTTGGTCTGGTGATTATGTCTCTATTTCTTTGTTTAGACAGTTGGAGCCCTGTCCGTTGGATTCTTGCTTGAATACCCACTTCTTTCTACTTATCTGTCTGCATGGTTAATTAAAGTAAGATTGTTGACCCCTTTGAATCTATCTTTCCTTTAGACAAGCAGATCAAAGAACCTGTGCTAGCAGCCCTTCTGTGTGCTGGTGTGATTGTTCTTACACCTCCACAGCAGCTGCAAGAACCATTAACATACAAGTACCAGGCCTGAAGTCAAGAAGACTCATTTTCTTGAGTTCAAATATGGACTCAGATACTTCCTAGCCATCTGACCCTGAGCAAGTCACTTAACTTTGTTTACCTCAGTTTTCTCATCTGTAAAATGATCTAGAGAAGGAAATGGCAAACCAATCCAGCATCTCTGCCAAGAAAACCCCAAATGGGGTTACAAAGAGTTGGATATGACTGAAAAATGACTGAACAGCAAAAAATGAAGTTAAGTTCCCACCTGGGCCAATTAACTTTTTTAAATGGTCCCAGACTCCTATTTTTTCTTTAAGCCTGGCTAGAAAATGCATCACTTTTTCCCAATCCAAGAGATTCATTCATTTTGCTTACTTTTAGGAATAATAATTACAGCTTGTATTTACATACAGCTTAAGGTTTGCAAAGCATATGACATATGTTTTCCTCATTTCATCCTCATGACAAACCTCTGAGGCAATCTATTATTGATCCCATTTTACAGGCTAGGAAACTGAAGCAAACAGAGGTTAAGTGACTTGCCCAGGGTCACACCACTATTAAATATCTGAAGCAGGATTTGAATTTGGGTCTTTCTCACTCTAAGTGCTCTACCCATTATACCTCCTAGTATAAGATAAATGACTCCCTGACACATATTTTCCTGGCCTGTGTGCTACTTTTTTTTTTTCCAGGAAGTTGTTGAGAGACCTTCATAGTTCTAGTAATCTATCACCTGCCCCAGGTCAAAGCCTGAGGTAGTACCCAAGTTCTCAGAAATTATAGTACAGCACTATAGGAGTAAGTGTCAGCCTAGGCCTGGGCAAGGAAATAGATTGCACTAGCAAGAAAAAATAGTGCCCCTCCCCCAGAACAGCTCCCCGTAAGGGGCTGGAGAAGGTATTAGCTGCTCAAGAGTACCCAGAAGAAATTGTTTAGTGCTTGGAACCTGTGTCAAGTTAGTTGTTTTGCACCTCCCCCTCAAAAAAGAGTTTGCACCCCAATGTTCCCTGACAGTGTAAAGATCAGTTATGTCCTCGAACCTCCATTCAGTGTGCTGAGCAACAATGGGATGGAGAACTGATCGGGAAGAAAAACAGGGTCAGCGAGTCCTAGGACTGCAGGCTTTGGAAGAGGGTCCTATTCAAAACACACACACACACACACACACACACACGCCATCTGTTAGCAATAAAAAGTCGCTCCAGGCAAGCAACAGTAGGAACCTGGCTGAAGGAGCCTTCTCTCGAGGGGACGATGCCCTGATGTTTTCATACTGTGTTTAAACTCAGAATCAACATAGGGTAAATTCTCTGGTGATAACTCCTTTCCTGCCAGCCCTGCCTTCCCAGACTGCCTTCTCCAGTTCACTTTCTCCTTCTAGTCACCTTAAACTAACTCAGAAGCTAAGGTCACTAATGGAGGTAAGAAATGCGGAAGCCTGGGTCCCTGCCACTGAACAGATGAGTGCTCTTGTGGTTTCATGAATCTGAACGATATTAACACACATTTGCCTACCCTCCTCTCCCTGGGCCTTCAGAGGGGAGCCCTGGACTAGAAGTCCACAGCCTTGGCTGTAGTTCTTAACTCTACCATTTGTTTGATCTTGAACCTTAGTTTCTTTATTCGTAAAACAAATATGTAAGCCCTCAGAGTACTTGAGAAAACCAAAAGAGATCCTGGAGGTAAGGTACTTTAAAATCACAAAGCACTTAACATATGCTTCCTCATATATCCCCTTTTTACAAGTGAGGAAAATGAGGCTAAAACAGGTTAATCAACTTGCCCAGGGTCACACAGCTAGGAGGTGTATGAGGCCGAATTTGAACTCAGCTCTCATCCTAGGATAGAGGTAAAGGACTCCCTAACATAATGTTTCCCTATGTGCTTCTTTTTACAAGATTCCATGCAAATGGCAGGTGATAGACACGTCAGGGTAATGAACTTGGAGTCAGGAAGATCTGTGTTCAAATCCTGCCTGTGACCCTTACAAACTGTGTGACCTTGGGCAAGTCTAATCTAGTAAAATCTCACATAATTCCTTCAGATTAATCTACTAATTCCTAGATGAGTTGGGGGAAGGAGCCAACTCCTTCTAGTATCTGTTTTCTTATGTTAATCAGTACCCTACACACACTGGATAGACTGGCATTTATTTGCTGCAATTATTCTGATAATGTTAAGCCCCACACTTTAAAGGAAAAGATTTGTGTAATAAATAGGGAAATCCACTCTCAGCAGAAGCTTTTAAAATGCATCCCATATGGTTAATGTACAGTTTGAGAATGATTGTCTTGACAGCTTGTCCTTACATGATATTTTTAGATTTTCAGGGCCATTTATAGAAGAGATTCAGAAAAGTGAGTGGCTTGCCCAGGGCCACACAGCTAAAATGTGTCAGAGTTGGGACTTGAGCCCCAGGTTTTTTGACTCTCAACTAGTTTTCTACATTGTAGGCTCAGCTGATGAGTGGGGTTAGTTTTCCTGAACTGCTTTCTCTTTTACCTTGCTCTTTCTTTTGGATTCTTTGTTAGAAGCAATATCTCTGCATAAGAGAAGGAAGAATATATTACAAGTGAAAATAATCTCTGGAATTGATATCAAATCCTTGCCTTTTCAAGGAAGGGGAAAAAGGAGAAAATTTGGAACTCAAAATTTTTTTAAAATGAACATTTAAAAAATTTACATGTAATTGGGAAATATTTAATGAAATAAAACATATTGGGAAAATAAAGATGATGTAAAAACCAATAATAGCAATAAAAATTAATTTTTTTAAAGACCCAGGCTTGTTCTTCTGCAATCCAGTGCCTGCCTATTAATTGTCTCATTTCTTTTTCTTCTTAATTTCTAAGCGTATCTCCTAGTCAGCACATTCTTAGGAAGAAAAAAAATGTTATAGAACCACACTCAAGTAATCAGTGTCAGAGGGGGAGGGAGGGATATAAACAAAATGTAGACACAAACCATATCTGGGGGCACATTCAATTGTCTACAAGAAGGTCCATTTGGCATTCTGTGTGCGAGAGCCAAGTGCGGCTGAGAGGAGCCCACTTCAAAGCACAGTGTTCAACTCTTTCCTGAAAGAGCTTAGTTGTATGTGTAAGAGTTTTCAGAATAAAGTTAAGCCATGCCTCTGATGACAATTATGAAGGACATCAATCCTCACTTCTAGAAGGGGTCACTATTCAGCTACAGTAGTGGCAGGTTATCTTCAATGTCATGTCTCTACCCACATCATTCGGTCCTTATTTTCATTAGAAAAGCCAAGAAGTGAAAGCTTTACCTAGGGATAGGAATGTTTTGGGGTTATTGTGTGTGCTTTCTTTCCAACTTGACCTGAAGGTAGGGTCATGAGATTTTGTCCAGGGCTAACATCCTTCAATCTCCTCTAGAAACGTTCAGAAAGACACATGTAGAGCCACAGAAGAGAGGATTATAAAGCCACCAAACTGCTACTACAAATCTGTATGTAACAAGAACTTGTTCTCACTACCTTGTAGGCATGCTTTTGTGAGTACCCACATGCACGGGTATAGACCCATGTGTGACCATTTAGCCTGGCATCACTTCAGAGCATATGCAGTTAGAGTATCTGCATGCGGTCACAAGAACAGTTAGGGTAACTTGCTCACTCTTGGGTAAATGAGAACTAGAAAATTATGGAAACACAGATCTTTAGACACTGAATATTTGCAGCTCACCAAACAGCCAAAGCTTCTCAGGAATATCTAACTTGTGGCCTGGCTTCCAGGTAGTCTAGTCAGTTAGATTCTTAGAATTCTCTATGGAAAGGAAATAGCACAACCCAATTCCACCTTTCACACTGGTAGCTCTGAACCACTCTGGCCAGAACTCCTCCTGGGGGAATTCCTTCTTAGATAAGACTAGAGACCATTCGGAGATGAAGTGTCTTTTGCCTCCCTTTTCTAATTATGGTTATTTCAGAAAAAGGCTCACTTCTCCCTCAGTAGAAACCTGGTTAAGGGATGAGAAGGAGCCAGCACTCCCTCCTTATTTACAAGAAGACCCAGAAGCATTTTGGTGGCCTTCAGTCATTTGGTTTTGCTGGTTGTTACCCTCTACTGTAACACCAGTCTTCAGACCTGCATGAAGAGCCTTCCAGCCCCGTGTCTTGCAGATCCCAGTGGCAGGCATAGTGGGGGTTCTGTAGGATTCCCTTTTCCCAGCACACACATTACAGGAATCCACCGAGTTCAGATGGAGTCAGTTAAGACTTCCCTCTTCCAGCTTTCAGAGCTGTGGCCCCAGGTCTCCAACCTCCTGGCCTCACAAGACTTTTCCTTCAGCTTCTCTAACCCCTGCAAAATCATCCAAGATTTGAGAGAAGATACTCACAGCTCCAGGTGGCCCAGGCAACTCCCCAAGGTTCATCCTCTCCAAAGGGGGCTGCTCTCCCAAGACCTTGGTGCTCTCCTAGAGAGCAGAGAAAGCAAAGGGCTGCCGCATCTCTCTCAGGCATCAGATTAATTTAGCACTTGCGGAAGGAACTGACGGAAACTGAAGTCACATGGAGATTGAGGGTGAGCAGCAAAAGATTCAGTACTTACAACGGCCTGAGGTTTGCATACTGCAGGAAAGAAGGAACTGGTGGTGGGGGAAGGGAAGAAGCACAGGCAAAGGTCAAAGCTGGGAAACAACGGTACTGGACATACCATTGGTTCTGTACCTTTATTTGGCAAGGAGTTGATTGCATTTGACAACCTCTCAGCAATGAATGCATACTAAAGCTTCACTCCAAAGCATCTCTACTTACAACCTGGGACAAACCACTCCTAAGGAAATGGCTTTGGGAGGAGATACCTCTTTGAGTCTCAGTTTCCCCAACTATAAAATGAAGGAGTTGGGCTCGATGACCTCTAAGATCTCTTCCTGTTCTAGGTCATGTCTTTTTTTTTTTTACTTTTTTGGAGGGCAGTTGGGGTTAAGTGACTTTCCCAAGGTCACACAGCTAGTTCTTGTGTTAAATGTCTGAGGCCAGATTTGAACAAAAGTCCTCCTGACACCAGGGCCCGTGTTCTATTCATTATGCCACCCAGCCGCCCCTTAGGTCATGTCTTTTCTCTAGGCAGGGCTTCTGTGATGATACTTTCTGTGCCTTCCTGCTACACCTGAGTCCAGTTTTACATGAAAGTTCCATTTAAAGGGAAAAAAACCTGCACCTGACTTGGATTTTCTGAATAGGCTGGACACAGTTCTTTAATCGTTCAATAGATATTGACGAGGTATGGTCGTCTTGCAAAGCACTCTGGTGAAGGCACAAAATTTAGATAAGATATTGCCTCTGCCCTAACAGAACTCAAGAATCTTAGATAACTACAGTACAGTCTGAGACAGCTTTCAAGCCTGGGGCATTTTGTTAGCTGCTGCTTAGGCCTTCTATAAGATTGAACAAGGTAATTTTGATGCAAGGCCGTGTACCTGAGCAAGGAGTAGTGTTGGAATGACAACTTTGGAAAAGAAAAAAATATATTTGTCTGCTTTCAAGAGAAAAGATATGTGTTATTCCAGACTCTCTTGAGGACCAACTATAGGCATGCGGAGGAAAAGAGAGACAGATTTTGTAAGTGACAGACATGTAGGGGAAACCAGTTCCTCAGTGTGTCTCTGATTTCCAGCTTACCACCCTAGAGTCTTCAGGCAATTTCTCCATGAAACTGGGGATACAACATAATTTTACATGTTGGGTTCTTGCATTATGTGAAGTTTAAAGAAGGAGATTATTGACCACAGGAAGAATAAGAAAAGGTTATATGGAGAAGGAGTGATCTGAACTGAGTTTTAAATTACTAGTAGGAGTTCAATAGGCAAAGAAGGGGAAGAACAAAATTCTAGTTTTGAGCACAATGGATGAGTGAGCCTAGGGCGTGTTTAGGGGCCAGAGAATAGTCCAGTTTGGATGGTACTAGAAAGTATGGAGGCAGCAAAAGAACCCTGGAAATGTAGGGCTCTGCCCAACTGATACGGTTGATTGGCCAGTGAACTCCTGGTACAGATTCAACTGTCAGGAAGAGATTTTGGTTCGTTTGTTCATTCGCTCATTCATTCAGAAAGTGATTATTATTCTATGAGGAACATAAAGAAATAGGAGAGATGATTTCTGTTCTCAAGGCACTTATAATCTATCTGAAGAGCAAGACATAAACACATAAGCAATTCTAAATAAGAATCTAGAGCAATAATACAAGAGATGTTATGAGGCAAGTTTCTTAACTTGCCTTTAATGAGTTCAACCTTTAAAAGATGGAGGAACCTACATGGGGAATTTTACTCTGCATCTGATTCTCACCAACAAGGAGGAACTGGTGGCTAGGTGGAGAACAAAGATGGGAACCTTTGGGGAAGGACCACTCCATCTTAGAATGTATGATATAGATAGAGAGGAAAGCTGGAAATAGTCTGACCTATGCTTGGCCCTGAGCTATTTTTCTCAATGATTTATGTAAAGGCATGGATGGTATGGTCAACAAATTTGCAGAGGAAATAAGACTGGAAGGAGCAGCCGATACGCTGGATGACAGAATCAGCTCTTGACAGTGTAGGATACTTGAATGTAATCAAAAGATCAAAGTCAGTAAGAATAAATGTAAAGTCTTACATCTGGGTTCAAAAAATCAACTGCACAAGTACGTTATGGGAAAGGCATATACACATGCATATACAAATAAATATACATGATATGGTGAGAGATACATTTGAGATATATCTGTGTATAGGTATGTATATATATATATACATATGTATACATGTGTGTATGTATATGTGTATGTGTGTGTATGTATTTATCTGGGAAAATAAACCTGAGAGTTTTAGTGGATTGTCATATCAATGAGTCAGCAGTGTGACATTGAAGCCAAAAATACTAATGAGATCTTGAGCTACATTAAGAGAAACACAGCTTTCAGGAATAAGAAAATAATGGTCCTTCTATACTCTGCCCTAGTCAGATCACATCTGAAGTATTGTGCTCAGTTTGATGCATCACAGCTTTAGAAAGACATTGATAAAGTTGAGAGCATCCAGAGGATGGAAACCAGTCCGGAGAAAGATCTTGACACTGTGTCATATGAGGATTAGATGAAGGAACTAAGAATGTTTCAGTTGGAAAAGACACAAGGAGGACATACTGTCTTCAAGTACTTGAAGAACCATCATAGGGAAGGTAGATTAGGCTCCTTTTGTTTGGTCACAGAAGGCAGAACCAGGAGCAATAGGGTAGAAATAGCATAGAGGTCAATTTAGCCTTGAAGCTGGGGAAAAATGTCCTCATAATTAGAGCTATCCAAAAAGGGGCTGTCTCAGCAGGTAGTGGGTTCTCCCTCAGAAAGTCTTCAAGCAGAGTCTGGATGACCAGTTAACAAATCGCACCTTTTGAGGCATAATAAATAAATTTCTGTTGATTGGCTGATATTAGTGGGGCTTCCTTTCATCTCTGGACTGGACTATATAGCCATCGAGGTTCCTTCCAATGCTAAAATTCAATGATTCCATGACTCTTAAGAATGAAATTCTGAAAACAGAAAGAGAAACAATTACAAAGAGGAGGAAAAGGAGGAGTTGTCTACAGAGACTACTGTGGATACACAAGGAACTCACCAAATTCTTCTCATTTCTTGCTTAACTCAACATGACTATTTCTTAGGCATATGCTTCATGTGTAAGTCAGTAGGGTAAACACTGAAGATACAGAGATAAAAATGAAATGGTCACCACCCTCAAGGACCTTATATTTCTGAGAGTATTTAACACATACAGAGAGAGTAGAAAGAGAGAGACAGAGAGAAAGAGAGAGAAAATGAATATTATTACTGCTGCTGCTGCTACTACTGCTACTACTACTACCACCTCTACTACTACTGCTGCTGCTACTACTACTACTTCTAGTACTACTACTACTATTACTCATACTGCTGCTGCTGCTGCTACTACTTCTAGTACTACTACTGCTGCTGCTGCTACTACTACTTCTACTACTACTACCTCTACTACTATTACTACTACTGCTGCTGCTACTACTACTACTACTTCTAGTACTACTACTGCTGCTGCTGCTACTACTACTTCTACTACTACTACCTCTACTACTACTACTACTGCTGCTGCTACTACTACTACTACTTCTAGTACTACTACTGCTGCTGCTGCTACTACTACTTCTACTACTACTACTACTACTACTACTGCTGCTGCTGCTACTACTACTACT
>CM053588.1:166356382-166384507 GCA_028646515.1 Pseudochirops corinnae | reverse complement strand
ACAATGTGAAAGTATTTGCAGATCCTATACATGATTGCACGCCATCATGGGGCAGGGGGAAGGGAGGGGAGAAAAATCTGAAACTCAAGTGATTGTGGAACTGAATCTTGTAAACTAAAAGTAAATAAACAAGTCATTCAAAAAAAAAAAAAGAATCCTAATTAGTGTGAAGTAAAGGAAAAGGCATTGTGGAACAGAGTACCCCAGAAAGATCCAGAAGTAATAGAACACAATAGCTAAGATCCATTGATGATGAAGGAAGATTTAATCTTTTATGTACATACGTACATACATACATATATACATACATACATAGATTTTTATTGTTTCTGTTAAGTTGTTTTAGTCATGGCTGAATCTTCATGTGCTCATTTGGGATTTTCTTGGGGAAGATACTAGAGTGGTTTGCCATTTTCTTTTCCAGCTGTAAAGGCAATGTAAATGGAAAGATCTTGGGAAGAGTGGAGCAAAGCTGAGAGGAAGTTGGTCAGAGCAATTAGAGCTGAGGGAGAGAGAGGAAACAGGCAGTGAGCCATGAGTGTTCATTTGTGGGAAGGTTTAGCAGGCTTAGGGATGGTGATACTCCCTGCACTGTTATTGTATATGGATTTCTTTGTTGCTATTATGGATTTGTCTTTCTGGTGTTTGAATAAATGTTTTGGTTCTGTCTTCCATGTGGAGAATCTGTTATATTTTGCTATTCAGAATTATGCCAGCATATTCATAGCCACCATAGGTACTGTCAATATCATGTTGGTATACCAACTCATTTTACAGATCAGGAAACTGAGGTAAACTGGGTTTAGTGACTTCCCAGGGCCATACTTAGCTAATAAGTTTCTGAGGCCAGATTTGAACTCAGGAAGATAAGTCTTTCTGATTCTAAGTCCAGTGCTTTATCCATTGTGCCACCTAGTAACTATACATACATAGTTAATTGTTAAATAAACCCAAGAATACAAATCACAAATTGAAACAATTCTAATGTTTTGCCTCATATCCAGAAAATTAGAAAAATAATAATGATTAGAAAAAGTGAATGTTGCAGCAGCAGCAACATATTTACATAATGTTGATGATGAGAGTGTAAGTTCCTTGAGAGAAGAGATTATTTCATTTTTATCTTTGTACCCCCAATGCTACCTGGTATATAGTTGCTGCTTAATAAATGTTTGTTGATTGATTGGTGGGGGCTGATTTAATCCCACTATTCTGGAAAACAATTTGAAACTAAACTAAAAAGGCATCTAAATTGTTCATATCTTTTGACTCCTGTTAGGCATATACTTTAAGGAGGTCAAATATACAAAGTATATCAATATATTTAAAACAAAACTTTTTGTAACAGCAAATGTTAAAAAAAACCCACTTAGAAACAAAGTAAATTCCCATGGATTAGAGAAAGGCCTAATGAATTATGATATATAAGTGTAATAAATTATTGCACAGTAGGAAATAATTGTGGGCAATGACGTAGCACAGTGGATAGAGTTCCGGGCTTGATGTCAGGAAGACTCATGTTCTTGAGTTCAAATCTGGTCTCAGATACTTTAGCTAAATGACCTGAGGCAAGGCACTTCACTCAGTTTGCCTTAGTTCCCTCATCTATGAAATTATTTGGAAAAGGAAATGGCAAACCACTCCAATATCTCTTTGAAGAAAACCCCAAATCAAGGCACAAAGAGTCAGCCAAGGTTGAAATGATTACACAACAACAGGAAAAAATGTATATGAGGAATTCAGAGAAACTTGGGAAGTCTTGTTTGCCTAATAGAGAGTGAAATAAGAATGAAGAGAACATGCACAACAATCACATTTATATAAAGAAAAAAAAGCACTAAAATACATCAGAATTCTTTGTTTTTCAATGATTATTCTTGACCTCAGAACACTGAAGATAAACACATGCCTCTCCTAGATGGACGTGGCAGATTGTGAGTGAAGAATGAGATCTATGGTGTCTGACATAGTCGATATAGGAAGACCAATTTGACAGCTGAGTGGAGAATGGACTGGAGTGGGGAGAGACTTGAGCAGTCTAGGCTTAAGGTGATGAGGGCCTGCAACACAGTGGTTACAGTATTAGAGGGGAAAAAATGATGCACATATGATAAGGCAAACGGTAGAAATGACAGGACTTGATAATTGATTAGGGTTGGGTGAAAGGTAGGAGGAGTCGAAGGAATCACCTAGGTCCTGATCCCAGGTGACTGGGAGAATGGTGGAACTCACAGTAATAGGGAATTTAGAAAGTGGAGAAGATTTGAGGATGAAGATAATGAATTGTTTTGGACTTGTTGAGTTTAAGATGTCAGTGAGACATCAAGTTCAACATGTCTAATAGACTGTTGAAGATGGACAAATAGATCATAAAGTCGTCTGTATAGAGAAGATAATTGAAACAATTGGAGTTGATGAAATAGTCTAAAGGGAGAAAAGGCACAAAGCCTTGGGGGATCTGCATGGTTAGTATATGTGGATGAAGATTCAGCAAAGGTGCTTGAGAAGGAGGGGGCAGACAGGTAGAAAGAGAACCAGCAGAAAGTGATGTCATGGAAACTAGAAAAAAGGCAGTAATGAGGAGAAGAGGGTGTTTGACACTATTAAAGGTGGAAGAGGGGGTGGCTATGTGGCGCAGTGAATAGAGCATCGGCCCTGGAGTCAGGAGGACTTGAGTTCAAATTTGGCATCAGACACAACACAAAACTAGCCATGTGACCTTGGGCAAATCATTTAACCCCAATTGCCCTACCTCTCCCCTCCAAAAAAAGAAAAAAGAAAAAAATAAAGGCTGCAGAGGTAAAGCAGGATAAGGATTGAGAAAAGGCCATCATATTTGTCAATTAAAAATTGGTAACTTTGGAGAGAGTAGTTTTAGTAGAATTCAAAGGTTGGAAGACAGACTGCAAAGAGTCAAGAAGAAAGGAAGTGGAGACACCTATTATAGATGGCTTTCTCAAGGAGTTTAACTACAAAGGGGAGGAGAAATATAGGACGATAGCTAAAGAGGATGGATGGATGAAGTGAGGGTTTTTTGAGGATGGGGGAGAAATGGGCATCTTTTTAGGTTGTAGGGAAGAAGCCAGTAGATAAAAAGAGGTTGAATATAAGTGAGAAAGTGGGAATGATGGCGGGGGCAATCTGTTGGAGGAGATAGGTTGGAACCAGACCACTTGTGCATGTTGAGGGATTTGCTTTGAGTAGGAGAAGGGTCACCTCTTCATGTGAAACAGGAATGAAGGAGGAATTGAGGCAGATGAAATCTGGTTAATGTGAGATGGGAGAAGAGGAGCTCTTTGTGAATAGTTTCAGTTTTTTCAGTAAAAATGAGTTAAGCTGAGAGGGTAGGGGATATGTAGGAAGCTTGAAGAGAGATGAAAATATTTCATTGTGGGATAGTGAATTGATTGGGGGTGGTGGTGTGTAAAAGGATCACCTTGCTTTGGTAAGGTTCTAGTTGAAATTATATGACATAAATTTGTAGTGTCAGAGTCTCAATAAACATTGATTAACTGCCTACTATGTGTCCCGCATTGGCAATGCAAAGAAAAGGCTCAAGACAGTCCTTGCTCTCAAAAACTCACAGTCTAATTGGGGAAGACAAGACATAAAAAGAAGCTGAAAGTGATGGGGAGGTGACATGGGCAGGGGACATGATGAAAACCTGCAATGGGGTAGGAAGTGATGTAAGAACATATTAGTTACAGCATTGATTTCATCCTCCTAAATGCTGAGTTTCTGGAGATCGTCCAGGTGATAAGAGGATATGGTTTCATGATTTTCTTTAGTTTCATTTAGTAACACATGAGTAAGAGTGAAGGCAGTGGTGGGGAGGAGTAATCCAAGACTGAAGAGTATGGTAAGACAAGATCTTTGAAAGGATAAAGAGGCAAGACACTTGAGAAAAGGGGACAGTGTAGAGTTGAACTGGTTCACCAAGGGATCAAAATGGGAAAGGGAAGAGATGATAGGCAGTGTAGGGGTGATGACCTGGGAAATAACTGAGGTTATATTGGGAGGTCTTGGTGAGGGCAAAGAATGGGGTTTAGAGCTGCAAAGGGGAGGTGGAATGACAAGAAATTATGATCAGATAAAGGAGTTTCAGAATTGAAACCCTAATACCTAACTCTAAAATGGGGCTTCACTTTGTGTATGCCCAGATCATTAAAGTGGAGGCACCCACATGGAAAACACCAAAGACCTGCTTCTAAGAGAAGACATTCTACATTTCCCTGTCACATGGGTAGGAGGAGTAGCTCCTGTTCATTGTCTGCGTCACTGGAACAGGTAGCATCTTTATAACTAGGAGACTGGGACTGTCATTCTCTCTTTCCAGCTATGTCCAGGAAGGGTAAAGGTCCTGTCTCATTCACCCATTGAATGGGCATCATGAACTAAACCAAATAAGGGAAGTACTTCCCTTCCTTCCACCCTTTTAAGTCTTGTAGTTGTGAAAAATGAACTTGAGCCTTTAGTTCAATCTGTTTTATTTGTCCTTTTCAGGTGCAGGGGCTGGTATTCTCACCAGACCTAGAGTCAAGTCACAGGGACCGTGAAGCAGAATTCTAGGTTGGATGTTGCTGTCAGACTAACAAAGAAGCATTGAAAAGCTAGAGTGCCTGGAACTTGAGCTCAGCAGAGACTTCAGACTTGGAATTTGGTGTGACTGGGCTATGTTGTTGTTCAGTTGTGTCTGACTCTTTGTGACTCTATTTGAGTTTTCTTGCCAAAGATGAGAAAACTGAGGCAAACAAGACTAAGTGACTTGCCTTGGGTCCCACAGCTAGATGAGTCTTCCTGACCCCAGACCCAGCACTCTACCACCTAGCTACCCAAACTGGGCCATAAAGGAACTGAACTAAGCTGTGAACATAATCTCCTTCTTTTCATCACAGTTGTTGTTGTTTGCTTTTTGTTCTTTTTTCTTTTTTTGCCTTTTTTTTTAGGAGGGGCAATTGGGGTTAAGTGACTTGCCCAAGGTCACGTGGCTAGTAAGTGTTAAATGTCTGAGGCAGGATTTGAACTCAGGTCCTCTTGACTCCAGGGCCAGTGCTCTATTCCCTGTGCCATCTAGCCACCCCTAAACTGGGAATGAATTTTTTTTTTGACCCTTTGTTCTTAAAGAGGACCATGACATCAGGAAGGACCTGCAAGTGAACTGGATTTAAGTGAGAGTGAGGTAGTGTAGGAAGGGAATTATGCCACATATATTTCAGGGAGGAAAGGAGTGATGTTTTAGTATTTCTTCTTGTTACGCCTTTCAAGTAAATATTCCTTTGTAAAAGCTACTCTGCCTGTTAGTGGTTAAATGGAACTGGGGTGAACCACTAGAATTGGAGTAACACTACTGATGAAGGCTTGAGCCAATGGAAGGGAGACAGGACACCCCCAAATCCCCTTAATGGCACTGGAAAACCCTGGAGAAGGAGAGAAAAGTAAACTACTTGGCTTCTTAGTCAGTTTGGGGCAGGGTAACCACTGTTACATATATAAACAATGAGCATCCATTATTTTCATTGAATTTTAAAGTAGATTTTTATTGATTTCTTTTTATATCATCTACATTTTCCACTGTAGCATTCCCTTTCCTCTCTCCCAGAGAGCCATCCCTTATAATAAGAATTTTAATTTAGAATTTATTTAGAATTATAATAAAGAATTTTATTTTCATAGAATTTTAACTCTTGTACAAGGACTTCCTATAGGAGAAAGAAGGTCCAGGGTAATCTTTTTGAGATTATTTCTTGAAAGAAGAAGTGGTTAGACAGGTAGGAGGAGAACCAGGAGAAAGTAATGTCACAAAAACCTAGAAAAAAGAGAGTTATCAAGGAGAAGAAGATGTTTGACAGTGTTAAAGGCTGCAGAGAAGTACAGGAAAATAGAGATTGGGAAAAGGTCATTAGATTTGGAAAGGTTCTTTCTGAACAGCTCAACTTTATGCTTACAATGTCTCTGGATAAAACTTATCAGAGGAGTTTAATTGCAGTGTAACCTGTGACCCAGGGTCCCTCAAGGAGTGGGTTCACATGGATCCAACACAAAGTTAGCAGGCTTCCCCAAAAGGTAAATACACTCACATCTTCATACTCAGAATTTACCACAAGAACTCTCCAAATATCCTCATGTTTTGGTTTCCAGAAATGTAGGAAACAACATCTATAGCTTCAGCACAAGAAACTCAAAGTAACAAATGCTTGTTGAGTAGGGGACTATTTATTTTGGCCCACAAAAAATGCAAAAGGCAAAAAGGATTCATAAGCCATAAATCAATAAAGCACTCACAGTGACCTGCAAACTCCTTCAGAGTCAATTGGGGTTGCCAATTGTCATAGGCAAGGTTCTAGAGCAGTGGTTCTCAACCTTCCTAATGTCGTGACACTTTAATACAGTTCCTCACGTTGTGGTGACCCCCAATGATAAAATTATTTTCGTCACTCCTTCATAACTGTAATTTTGCTACTGTTATGAATCATAATGTAAATATCTGATACGCAGGATGTATTTTCATTGTTACAAATTGAACATAACCCACAGGTTGAGAACTGCTGTTCTAGAGTCAGCTCCCTTATAGTTTGGGTTTGATGTGGGGATGAAATAAGGCACTGCAAGGGACTGACCAGTTAACAAAAGAGGAAGTTTACTTTACCCTAACACTGAGGGTATGTACACCAAGGATACAGGGACACTTAGATTATCTGAACAAAGATAATCTTGTCCTCCTCATCTCCATCCAGAAACTCACTTTGTCAGTTAATCATTAGGGTAGAGTAGTCTTTGGCACCCGCCAAGTCTGTGAGGTCATGATTACGTGTGACTGGTTGGGACCTCTATGTCCTCCTGACCAGTTGCATCAGGGAAGTTGGGTCCAAACAAATTTCATGAAGAGAGGAAACTGTTGGGAAGTCAGGGAAACTTTGTCAAGAAACCCCTGGTCCTATTACCACTCCAACATTCCACTGAATCCTTAGCTAACCCACAAGGTCCTACACAGGCATCCCAAGACTCATAGTATGATCCTTTAATTTGTACTCCTCTCCCAGCTCCCAGAAGACCACACACCTTGTGGCTCCTGGACAAACAATTCCTTCCCATGAGATTGACACTTTCTGAATCACTCACCAGTGAAGCACAAGTCTTCTGCTGTCTTTTATAATGTGGCTTTAGTATGTTCCTGATTCATGGACAACTCTCTTCTCTTTCCAAGAAGTATAATGCTCAGAAATTCCTCTCTCTGGGCCAGGTTCCCAAATTCTTGAACCTGGGGTCACTTGAGGCAATCGCCAAGGCAGATGCTGCCCAGGATATCTCCCTGCACAGTTAGAACGCTATTTGTAGGGTCATGCTGCCTAGGGAGTTACCCTCCTTTATGCAGGAGTTTGGTACTTGGGAACATTGAACACAAACTTCTCTCTCAGATCCGTGTGGTTAAACCTGTTTCTGCCATATGCACCTATAGGTACTCTTGAAACTCACCATTACTGAAGCTGCTATCATCTCTTGGACCTGAAAAGACCACATTCAATTTTCTGGTCTCGGAGGAAGGGAGACAGAAAGGGAAAAGGCCAGGAATTCTCCTGACATGTAGGGCTCCTGCTTCTTCTCCAAAGCAGTCATTACTAGATTCTGGTCTATATGTGTAGGCGGGGCTGGAACCAATGGGGTGGGGCACATAACCTGGTTTCCCCCTAAAAGAATCCAGGTAAGCTTTGTGGAACTCTAGTCTGTGCTCCATATATGCCAGCTCAGAGAAATATCTCCTCTGACAAGAGTTTTTCCTCTTAAGAATACTAGCTAGCCAAATGATGTGTGTGTGTGTGTGTGTGTGTGTGTGTGTGTGTGTGTGTGTGTGGACAGGTAGGGGTGGGGGATGCTGCCCCAGTCACTAGAACTCATCTCCTAAGAGATACCCTGAGGGAGAGACAGAAGGTAGCATGTTGCTACATCACCTTGACCATCATCTCCAAAGGAGATAGCCCAGGGCCTTTAAGAGCCTCAGGCACGACAGTGACACCTAAACCATCAGACCTGCTTCCAGTTCAGCCCCCACCTCTCCACAATGATTCCCATTTTCCTTACTACTACCAGCAACAACTGCTGACCAAGTGAGACCACTGGTCCTGCTTCCAGTTCAGCCCTTCCCCCTCCCCCAGTCATCATCCAGGGAAGAGACTCCTGAGGAGGAGGGGCCAGCTAACCCCAACAATGGAAGGACAGGAAGAAGGAAAGAAAGAAGGAAAAGGACAAAGAAAGGAAGAAAGAAGGAAGGAAGGAAAGAAGGAAGAAGAAAAGCATTAAGCTCTTATGTGCCAGGTATTGTAGTAAATATTGGTGATACAGATACAAACAAAAAAGAAAAATAGTACCTGCCCTCAAAGAACTCACATTCTTTTTATCCCCCCACTTAACAGTATTTTATTTTTTCCAGTTACATGTAAAGATAGTTATTAACATTCACTTTTACAATATTTTGAATTCCAATTTTTTTCTCCCTTTCTCCTCTCTCCCCTCCCCAAGATGGCATGCAATTTGATATAGGTTATATATGTGCAATCATGTAAAACATATTTCCACATTAGTAATATTGTGAAAAAAGAATCAAAACAAAAACCATGAGAAAGAAAAAAAAGTGAAAATAGGATGCTTTGATCTGCATTCAGACTCCATAATTCTTTCCCTGGATGTGGACAGCATTTTCCATCATGAATCTTTTGGAATTGTCTTTGATCATTGTATTGTTGAAAAGATCTAAGTCTATCAAAATTGGTTATCACACAACATTGCTGTTACTGTGTACAATGTTCTTCTGGTTCTGCTCACTTCACTTTGCATCGGTTTGTGTAAGTCCAGATTTTTGCGAAATTCTCTTGCTCATCATTTCTTATAGCAAAATAGTATTCCATTACATTCATATACCACAACTTGTTTAGCCATTCCCCAGTTGAAGGGTATCCCCTTAATTTCCAATTCTTGGCCACCACAAAAAGAGCTGCTATAAATATTTTTGCACATGTGGGTTCTTTTTCCTTTTTTATGATCTTTTTAGGATACAGACCTAGTAGTGGTATTGCTGGATGAAAGAGTATGCACAGTTTTATTGCCCTTTAGGTATAGTAAAGAGCTCACATTCTAATAGTGATGTTTTAAAAAATCTAGAAGTCAGGAATAGGGCCAGGAAGGGAATGAACAGAAGCAAGAGCCCCTCTAAAAAGTGGGGTTCCAGGAAGAACTTACCAATAGAAAGAGGGAAACAAGCATGTATTAAGTGTCTACTAAATGCCAGACTAGATTTTTAAAGTAAGGGCAACTAGGTAGGGAAGTGGATAGAGCACTGGGCCTGAAGTCAAGAAGACCTGAGTTCAAATCCAGCCTCAGATATTTACTAGCTGTGTGACCCTGGGAAAGTCACTTAAACCTGTTTGCCTAAGTTGCTGTAAAATGAGCTTCGAAGGAAATGGCAAATCACTCCATCTTTGCCAAAAAAATGAGTTCCCAATAGAGGGCCCAAATGAGATCAAGAAAAGTCAGACATGACTGAACAACAATAACAAAAATGCTGGCCACTCTATCTTATTTGATCCTTACAACAAGCCTGAAGAATAGGATCTATTATTATTCCCATTTTATATTTGAAGTAACCGAGGCAAGCAGGTTAAATGACTTGCCTGGGGTAGAAGAGCTAGGAAGCATCCAAGGTCAAATTTGAACTCGAGTCTTCCTGACTCCAGGCCCAGCAAGCTATCCACTTAGCTGCCCCTCTGATAGGAGAAGGGGGGGGCCAAAAAGAGGGATGTTCCAGGTGAGGAGGCCCCGGGTGCTGAGAGAAGTTTCTGGATATGACAGCATGGTTTGGAAGTCTGGAAGCCAGGAATAGGGCTGTGAGGGGACTGAAGGCCAGAGGGGGCCCCCTGTACAAAATCTGCAACCAACTGCCTCCCACAGGGTAGGAAAGTCAGCCAAAGCTGAAGCAGTAAGGCACTCTGAGAGAGAGACAGGCCCTGCCAGGCATATGACCTCCCCTCAACCCCTAACAGAGAAAGCCCAGGATCCTCAGCCCAAGAACCTCGGGAATAGCAATGCTCAGATCTCCCAGTAGGAAGAAACCTACAGCTTGGCTCTTGAAGGTGCTATAGCCACAGCCACTAAAGACCCAGAAAAGAAAATTCTGGTCACCAAAGTCCTTGGCACTGTCAAATAGCTCAACATCTGATGAGATTCTATCAGTGGAAATTACATTACAGAAGAAACATTACCATGTGCTTTGCTGCTGCACCTTAAGGACCACGGGATCTTCTTATCCTTCTGTCCTGCAGCTGAAACCTTCCCCTCTTAGAATGGGAGCTCTTTGAGACCAAGAACAGTCTTGCTTTTCCATTTGTCTACCCAATGACCATTAGCACGGGGCTTTCCACCTAGTAAGGGCTTAATAAATACTGCGTTCATTCACTAAGCAACAGCACCAACATCAACCAATTAATTTTGGGGCAACCCTGATCCTTGACACCTAATCAGGAGTGATCTTCGTCCCCAGAATACAACTAAGGGGCCTGAGCTGCTCATCCAAGATCCCGAACAAAGGCTCGTTGCCCGGTAAGCACATCAAGTGGAAGCTGAAAACAGAAACAACACTATGAAGAGAACAAAGAAAATCCACAAAAGGCTTACTGTGGCAGGCCCTCCCTGCCCTCTCCTCTTCAGCCCAAATTCAAACAAGCCTGCAATTGAAGGCCTCTGGGTCCCTCCAGGTGGCTGGGATAATTTTAGACTCCTCTGGGGATGCAAAGATTTGCACCGCCTGCTTTCCTTGGGTGGGGGTGGGGGGCGGTATCCTGGTCTCCAACCAACTTCCATAGGCTTTTGTTTGTTTGTTTTTGGATTTTGCTGTCAGACTAGGAGAGCTGCTCCTTACTCTCTCGCGCTCAGGCTTCTCCGGTTTCCTTTATCTCCCAGTCCCACTCCATGCCCCCCTCCGCTCCCCTTTTTTCCTTCTCGACCCCTAAGGGATACTTGGTTAAAATTAGGCTTTAGTGATTTTTGACACGCCTTCTCCCGGGACATACCTATTTCTTGGGATACTCCTTTAGCGGGGACTGAAGCGGAGACATTTAGGTTTTCTCTCTCTCCTCCTCCCCCAAAGGTCACACTTATAGAAAGGCGGGAAGGGACGTTAGAAGTCACCTTCTCTTCCCGGGTCTAAATCCTCTTCCTCTCCCCCCTCCCTCCCAACAAATGACAGATGAGCAATCTGAGTCTCAGTGAAGGGAAGAGTTTTCCAATTTATTGAATGGATAGATGGAGAAATGAAACAAGGAATAAAAGATGCAGGCAGGAATGCATGAAAGAATGAAGGAGGAATGGATGGCACGTTGGTTGTTTTTTTTTTTTCCTATCCCATTGGTCCAACTTCTCGCAAAGAAAAGGGCTCAAAAGGACTGAAGACACTGCACAGGTTAGGAAAGAGGGAGGAGGCGGCAAGGGGCCCTGCACGGGGGTTTGGCAGGAAGGGAGACGAGCGCTCCGAGAGGGCGGCAGGGGCAGCATCCAAAGGGGAAATGGGAGGGGCGCCAGTTTTGCCTTTGCCCACCCCGCTGGGACCGCCCTGGGCGCCCCTGCCTGGAGCGACTGCTCCCTGCCTGACGGACTCCCGTCAGGATGCCCCGCGGAGCACGCCGGGTAGGCAAAGATGCAAATCACCCCGCGCTAAAGGAAAAAAAAGTCATCCACCGCAGCCGAGTGTCCGTGGTGGAGGCAACCAATAAAGCTTTCTGAATTTGAAACTGAAAGAACCGGCGGCTGGGCTACCGAAAGCAGTCCGACCCAGAGAGGGCGGGTCCGGTCGCTAAGAGGGCTGGCAGAGTAGCGTACTTACATACTAAGGCGAGAAGGGAGGAGTGGAAAGGGCTGGGTGGGACGCCTGCGCAGAGCACACAGTGGGGCGGGGAGGGGCGGGGCCCCCGCAGAGGGCGGGGCGGGTAGCGCGCTTGCGCCAAGCGTGCGGCGGGGAGGGAGGACTTGTGTGTCTGTGTTGTTGTTCGGCGGCGGCGGTGGCGGCGGCGGCGGCGGCGGCAAGATGGCGGCGCACGGGGGCTCTGCGGCCTCCTCGGCGCTGAAAGGGTTAATCCAGCAGTTCACCGCCATCACGGGTAAGAGACGCGGGCACGGGAAGGCGGAGAGCGGGCTCGGGAGCGGGCAGCCGGGTAGACCCGGGCTTCCCCCCCTAGTTCTCTCGCTTCCACTCTGGGCTTCCCCCTCGGCTCCCGCCCTCCCTCCGAGGCGGCGGTGGCTGCAGTGACGGGGTCCCGGGGTGAGGGCGCGGGCGCAGCCTCGGCCCCTCCCCAGCCTCGTGCCCCCCTCCCCCCGTCCTTCCCCGCCGCCGGACGAGGACGCGGGGACCTGCTTCTCGTCCCGGGGAGTCGGCGCATGGGGCTTGGCCGCGCTCGGCGAGCCGGGGCCCCGGGGGCGGAGGGAGGGATCGGGCCCCGCACCCCGCCGGCCGCCGCCCTCAGACTCCTCTGGCCTCGCGGGGGGGCCTGCCCCCTCCTCATGCCCCGCCACGGCCGCTCCACACCGGGAGGGCGGCGGCGTCCGTCCTCCCCCGGTGACTCTCCAGAGCGGCCCCCCAGACCTGGGGGGGCCCGGGCCCCAGCGCCCACGTCCCAGACCCCGGCTGGCGCAGGCCTCCGCCGAGAAGGTAGTGGGGGAGGGGCAGCGATGTGAAGGTGGGGGGAACCACCGGGGAGGCAGGTAGCGCTCCCGGCTTGGGAGGAGAGGGGCAGCACCTAGTGACCCTTCTGCGGGGGACCCTGAGCACTGAGCAGGGGGTGCCATGAACCTCCCCCCCAATATAGCGACGGAAGGATAAGGATGATGGTGATGCGGCCTTGTGCTGCTCAGGGGAGGCATGGCTGCAGGAGCTTCTGCAGAACCAGGGAGCCCTTTGCAGAGTGACAGTATCCACAGCCCCTTATCCTGGCTTCTGCTGCGGGTCTGCACCTCAGGAAAGGACACATTCGGGTCCCCTTTTGCCAGGGGTTAAGAGACATTTGCCGTGAAGCCAACCGTCCGAGTCCTGTTCCTTTCTAATGGTGCTGAACTTTTTTTTTTGCATGAGTTATTAGAGGGGCGGAGCAAACGGGGAAGTTCTCTATAAAGTGATTTGAGGGAAGAGTGACTCCATGTGCCTAAGTGTAATTTAACAGTTCTAGGGATTTTTTTTTTCATTTTGGAAGGAGGTCAGACGTAAGTAAGTCTCTTCGGTCTGTGTGAACCGGCTAAAGAGATGTTTGCAGTTTTGAAATTGTGTTTCCTCAGGAGACATATATTGAAGCTTTAGTTGTCAGACGGATCTTACCACCAAGAAAAAAGTGCCCGTTGTTTTGAAATTTGGAAATTATCAAACAGGTGTTTAGAACAAGTTTTTGAGGATTTTTTTTTTTTAATTTTCACCTTGTTGATCGTGACTTTAGAAAGTCGAAGTCGATTATTTACTTTGTGGTATGACTTCAGTTTTCATCAAGTAGAATTTGTAAATGAAGTAGGTCTAAGAATGAGATTTATCTACGAGTGATGTTATTGTGATATTAGTGATTATTTGTGATAAATATTTGAGAAAAATGTCTTCCAAAAGTATTTCTTTTTAAAAAAAGGCATTTTGAGACAAAGGGTAGACATAGTGTGTCATATGTATTTGCAGACTGTTTTTGTATTGAGTGGGTCTGGTCTGAGTTAAGGCAGCTCAGCTAGGTGGAACAGTGAATAAACTTCGTGTCCCTGAAGTTTTGAATTTAAATGGGACCTCAGATACTAGCTGTGCGATCTTGGACAACTTCTCAGTCTGTTTCCTGCAGTCAGTCTGCAGAATGGGGATAATAGCACCTATCTCCCTGGATTGTTGTGAGGATAAAATGATAAAAAAAATCATTTGTAAAGTTCTTTGAAAACCTTGGAGAACCATATAAATGCTATAAATTGGATCCAGGGATGATTTGATCAATTATTAATCATTTTCTTATTGAGACAGTGTGATCTAGTAGAAAGAGTGCTGGATATTGGACGCCAGACACTATAACTTAATAGTGGCCTTGGGCAAGTCATTTGATTTCAGTTTCATCATCTGTAAAAACTGAGTAATTATACTCTCCTAGGTTTTTTTTTTTTATTTTGTTTTAGAAAAATGTTTTTCAAACCTTAAATGTAAGTAGTTGTCAAAATTTCTTGGTTTAATTGTAGATGTTACCTAAGTAATTTTAGGTGTCTTTATTTTGGGGGATCTCAAAGTGTTCTTTCTCAACATCGTAGAGTACTGTATTAGTTACATATAGGTTAACAACACATAGTAATTTCCTAAAAGGCTGGAGCATTGGCAAATGACTCATGTGACCTGGTCCTTTTTTCAGTACTGTCTCTTAATCTAATAAGTGTCAGAAACAGTATAGGTATGAAAGGGCTTTGACAAGCCAGAAGAGTATGCTGCTGATGTAATGTTGTAAAACTGTGATGTTTGGTTATTTTATTTCCCAACTATGATTGTTAGATCATTTTTGCAAAGTTTTTAGGTTAGTTATGAGTATTTTTGCTGCATGTATGAGAATCTCTATTACCAAGAGCTTGACATAGTTGTATTTAACAAAAATTAGTTCAATTTAGTTTAATTCTGTGTGTATTGTGGATTTGTTTTTAAATAAAAATGTTATGGGGTGGCTAGGTGGCTCTGTTAAGTGAATAGAGCACCAGCCCTGGAGTCAGAAGGACCTGAGTTCAAATCCGTGCTCAGACACTTCACATGCACACGCCATGTGACCTTGGACAAGTCACTTAATCCCAATTGCCCTGCCTTCCCCTCTCCAAAAAAAAAAGCAAAAAATAAAAATGTTACACTTATTGTAATAAAGCAGTCATTTGTATTAAATATTAAGTTATTAGTAGTTTAAAAAGAACAAAATAAATTCCCTTCGCCCTGGGAATTTAAAATACTGGCTTTTGTAGCTAACTTAGTCTTCTTGCTGAAAAGACAATAGTAGTATTTCTTTTAAAGATTTCTTAATGTATAGTGACTATATCCAAAGGAAGAAAACATTTTTATATACTTTAGAAATTACTTTCCTTAAATTATCACTTCGGTAGTCTTATGTAGCCAGGATGCTCACACTGTAGTTACCTTTTCCTCAGCAGTTAAAAATTGGTCCTTATACCATTTGTCAAGAAAATGACCTAGTGACAGTGCATATAGTCTTTTGTGATATAAAAATTTTCTTAAAGTTGTGCACTTAAGGTAAAAAAAAAATCAGCTGTACAAATACAAAATAGGGAAGCTGATCAGCATTTCATATGAAAAAGACTAGAGATTTTAGATGATTGCAAGCTCAATATAGGTCAGTGTGACATACTTGCCAAAAAACAGTGATTATAAATGTATTATCCAGAATGAGCAAAGTAATTGTCCCTTTGTACTTTGTGCTAGATAGAATATGTTTGGAGTATTATGTTCAGTTCTGGGTACCAGCTTTTATGAATGATGTTGAGACGAATTGTGTTTAGAGAAAGATGACCAAGATTGTGAAGAAACTTAAAACCATATGATCATATAAAGATCAGGTAAAGGAACTGAGTATGTTTCTAGTCTAGAAAGAGATAAGACTTGAGAGGGACTGTGATAAAGTGGTAGCTTTCCTCATTTGTAAATAGACATTATAGTCTTCACAGAATTATTGTGAAGAAAGCTTGGTCCATAATAAAATGTCATAATGTAAGCTATTATTAATAATTATGTGAATGGAGAAGCTCTGTTGTTCAAACTCTGAAGTTGGAACAGCCAGTTGAGCTCATCTGTCTTTCTGTTTGTGAATATATAATATGTGTGTGTACATACCTACATACTGTGCAGATATTGTAGATGGAGAGAGGACTGGATTTCATTTGGGAACTTTTGGAGGGCATTTCAAGCTTCTTGAAACAAGGTTCATACTTTCTGTTTTCAGATTTTTATTAATGATCACCCTCATTTCCAAAAATACCCTCCCGGCCCCCCTTTAGGGAGTTATCCTTTATGACAAAGGGCTCATGTTAACCAAATTCATGGATTGCCATAATCTCTGAAGATTTAAATTTCCGGGCCACCCAAAGCTCAATGAAGAAAGGGACATGGTGGGCATAAAAGACTGTAACCACAGTATTAATAAGTAATTAACACAGGAGAAGCAGGGTAAAGAATATCATTAGAAAGCTATGACTAAGGGGGAAAAAGTAGACCAATTAAATATTAAGAATGAGGAATAATAGAATTGGATACCCCAGATATTACATTGGTGTTTACCATAAATCTAGAGAAAAGCCCCCAGCATGTTGAGTAAACCCCTTGTGGTATTCACAAGACAAGAGTTGGATGGGATTAGGTGTGACTGGGTTAATAATCTATGCCATTGGTGATAGGATGTATCTCAGTGGATCTGTGAGTCCATTAAAGAAGTATTACAGGAAGGGAAATTAAACTTGTTCCGCTTGGCTCCAAGAAGACTGGAGTATATATAACTGATATATGAGGGGCATATTTCAAAAGGTCACAATATAAATAAGAACTTCTAACACTTAGCAACATCCAAAAATATATTGGGTTTCTTCATGATCAACCAGAGACTTGTCTTGATTTCATAAGGTTCGTTTGTGGTTCAGATAGATGTTGGAGTAGATGACCTTTAAACGTCAATTCCAACTCAAAAGATTCTGTGATCCCAGAGGAAAGCAGCAATAAAGCTATAATTTGGGGGAGTATTGAATAATCTTGTTCAGATGTATCTTCCTAATTGAGTTTTGCTTAGGCCGTTATTTTAGAGTGAGTCCCCATGCCTTGAGCACATAATTTATGACTAGGGAAGGGACTATTGCTAGGGAAGGGATGGCATTTTGGAATTAAAATTGGCTGTGAATAATCAAGTTTCTAAACAGATTAAATGTTTGTAGAACAGAGAGAACAATAACCAAAGCTCATTTGTTGGTAATTATTTTTGGAGCCATTTTGAGTAAAATCCTATTCATCAGCATTTGTGCCTTTTTTTTAAATGAAGGCCTAGCTTTTAAGTAAAAAAAGATTGCCTAGACCTAAATGTTTAGTATTCTCAAATACTGAATGACTTGTAACAAATCACATCTATATTTATTCATTGAATTCCGGAAGTCTCATTTATGCTTACAAGTACAAAAATTCAACCTGACTCTTATGATCCTATTTTGTTATAGCCGCTCAAGATGATAATATTTCTTCATGGAGTTAAAGTGAGTGCTAGAGTGTGTTGAGGTGTTCTTTGAAGTTTGAAAATAAGAGAATGTTTTGAATGGTGCCAGAAAATTAGAGAAATGTGACAAAGGTGTCAAAGATGATTTGATTGAGGGCAAGAAAATAACTTATAAGAAGGCTGCTTCAACTTTGATTCAATAATTACCTTGCAGAAGTGCAACTTCTGCCATATAGTCCAAGTGATTAGCTGCTATACATTTTTTGCACCTTTATGAAAAAAAGGTAAATGACAAGAAGTCAAACATAATGGAATTTATTAAATAAATTTAAAGGTATGGGTTGATACAGATTTCAGAGAAGTTCAGTATTCCAGACTATGTAGCCACAAATATTCACTAGCATTGTGACCCTGGACTAGTTACTTAATCCCTACCTCAGTTTCCTCAGCTGTAAAATAGGAATAACAGCACCTACCTCCTAGGGTTGCTGAGAGGTCCAGATGCTATAATTTTTGTAAAGTACTTAGAGCACAGTACCTAGTGCATAGTCAGTGCTTAATAAGTGCTTATTTCCTTCCTTCCTAAATAACTGATCAGCTAAAAAACCTTTTGTAAATAAAAGATATTTAATGTACTGTTTGCTAATTATAATATATTTTATAAATATTTCCTTTCCAAAAAGGTTTAAAATGGGTCGGCTAAATGGCGCACTGAATAGTGCACCAGACCTGGATTCAGGAGGACCTGAGTTTGGATGTGGCCTAGATACTTAGCACTTACTAACTGTGTGGCCTTGGGCAAGTCACTTAACCCCAATTGCCCTACCTTGCCCCCTCCAAAAAAAAGCAAAAAAAAAGTTTAAAACAAACATGATGACAATTAAATAATAAAGCTTAAATTACTCAGAATGCCCGATTTTTGTATTACCATGTGTTTAGGTACATTGACTCTTCAGTTAAAAACGAGGTGTTAGGATTAGCTCCTATTCTAGCTGAGTTGACAATTCTGTTATTTTTTGTAAAAATTAAATCTTTTTTTCTCTTTTCGATGTAATATATAATGGATTTTAGCTGTAAAAGGGAGCTCTCTGTTGATGTGATTTCATCATTGTGGTATCACATATGCCCCTTGTGGAATTTTATAGTAAAGCTAATTCAGCAATGAAATGGTAATATTTTTTCAGTTTGGAAAAAAGTGGAGATTCTTCTAGTGCAGAGTGGTAGTAGGTTTGGCATTTTTCGCCAGCACCCTTACACATCAGTGAGATTAAGACTCCATTCCAAGAAAGGGAAACCAACAATTTAAATAGAAAGATTGGACATTTTTTCATTCCAGTTGACGTGACTATGGAATATGTGTGAAACTTTTATTCCCCCCATTTTCAATTTCCTGTTTTTTGTACTGTTTTGTTATTGATGAAATATCTTGGAATCTTTGTATAAAAACCTGCTTTGATCCCATTCTACATATCCTTAGTCTTCATTTAAATTACTACAATATATATTTGTAAAAATATTTAGAAATCAGTTTAACTTCCAAGATAGATTAGTGTTGGTCTAGAGTGCTCTGATGTAATCTCAGAGCTCCAGGCACTATTTTTTAAAAATAAATTTTTATTGCTATGTTTTGTGTTTAGGTCATTTTTAATGTCATTTTTCAGTGTATCCTTTCTTCTCCATACTCTCCCAGAGAGTTAGCTCTTATCGTGATTTAAAAAGAGAGGGATAAAGTTTAGTGAAACTAAGCAACATATTGAAAAAGTAAAGGAGGAAGTGGGAAGAGAGAAGAGTGACACATGATGAGTGGTTTTCGTGACATGGGACATTACTTCTGGTTTTAATTAAAGGCATTTTTATAGTGTATACCTACTATTCTCTCAGAAAAGCCAATTTAAAGCTTCATAATATGCCTCTTTTTTCCTCATAATTAACTATTAATTCTTTTGTTCCTTAGAGATAATCTATCCAGCCCCTAACTTATCTGTTTAGTGTCTTCATTTTCTTCTGTTCCAGTATGTCAGTGGTTCTCAACCTTCCAATGCCGCGACCCTTTAATACAGTTCCTCATGTTGTGGTGACCCCAGCCATAAAATTATTTTCGTTGCTACTTCATAACTGTAATTTTGCTACTGTTATGAATCATAATGTAAATATCTGATATGCAGAATGTATTTAAATTGAACATAACCCACAGGTTGAGAACCGCTGCAGTATGAAATGAAAGTAAATTGTGTGTGTCTGTGTGTATGCACATGTGTGCACAGGTGAACATATTCAGTTAGATAAGTGCTTGTATATTCTGATCCATCATCTGCTCCCTAATTCTATTCCAGCAGTTTATTTATGCCAGAAGTTGGCAGTTTTTCAGAGATTGTATACCAAATCTTCACTTATTGAATGATACACAGGAGCTTACCAGTGCAATGTCATAGTGGGTAGAATGGTGAATTTGGGATCAGGAACTCTGCAATAGCCATTAGTTGTGTGGCCTGGACAAGTCATTTTAATTTAGTTCTGTTCGGTAAACATGATTGCCTATTATATGTCAGGCATTGTGCTAGGCTTTGGGCATGCAAAGACAGAACAAAACAATTCTTGAATTCTAGAGCTTACATTCTATTAAAGGGAAATATATACTGAAATTATTAATATTTTGACATATCCCCATAAATATAAAATATACAAAAATGTATGCGGAGTAAATTCAAGGTAATTTTTGGAGGTAGAGCACTAACAACTAGTAGACAGGGAGTGTACCAGATAAGGCTTCCCAGAGTAGGTGGCATCTGAATTTTGCTTTGGAGAATCTAAGGATTATTTTAAGGAAGAAGTGAGGAGGATAGAACATTTTGGGA
Organism: Pseudochirops corinnae; assembly: GCA_028646515.1. Classification (NCBI taxonomy): domain Eukaryota; kingdom Metazoa; phylum Chordata; class Mammalia; order Diprotodontia; family Pseudocheiridae; genus Pseudochirops; species Pseudochirops corinnae. Next base: position 166,364,427 of record CM053588.1, on the reverse strand, counting down.
ATGGAGGGTGCCCATGCAAAAGCATGGGTAGAGACAAAAAGAATGTCCTGTATGGGAAACACCTAGGAGTCTAGTGTGGTTTCATAATGGGATCAGTCTGGAAAGATCTTTTGGAATCACATCATGAAGGGCTTTATATGCCATTCAGAGGAATTTGTATTTTATTCTAGAGGTAATAGGGTGCCACTGAAGTTTCTTGAGCAGGGGAGTGATGTGCTCAGATACACTCTTTAGGAAGGGGACCATCTCCAGTTGTCCTGATCTATATATTGCCACTGGGCTCAGGTGACCCCAGAGGAGAAAGTGAGGCTGGTGACTTTGCACAACCCTCACTCACTTAAATCCAGTTCACTTGCAAATCTTGGCATCACCTTCTTCATGCCATGGTCCTCCTTGAGAACAAAGGACAAACAACAACTCTAGGAAACTTTCACAGAGTTGTGAGGGTCAAATGAAATTATGTAAAGAGTTTTCCAAATTTTAAAATGCTTTATAAATGTAAGCTATTGCTAGTATTTAAAATAATGAAAAGTACTTGCTGTGTTGGAATTGTGAATTACTTGTCGATAGTAAGAATTATTATGAGCTTTGTTTCTTCCCACTCCAGTTCAATTACTACAGTTACCAAGGTGATATTCCTAATGTACAGATCTGCCTGTATCAGTTCCCCTGCTTACTAAACTCCAGTAGCCCCTTAATACTTTTAGGACAAGATTTCTTACCATTTTTTTGTGTCAGATCCCTTTGACAGACTCATGAAGCCCTCTCAGATTTGAAATCCATAATACAAAATGTGTAGAATTGCAAAGGAAAACATTTTTATTGAAATGAATATATAATTTTTTCCCCACCCAACTACGCAGATCTCTAAAATTTCTCAACTAGGTTAAGAACTTCTGTCTGTGATCAAGTACAAATTCCTCAGACATTTAAAGCCTTTCCTAATTTTTCAGCAGCCTACCTTTCTGACCTTATTGTATGTTAATTCTTCTTTATGTCCTCTGTAGTCTAGCCAGACTGGCGTTTTTGCAGTTTCTGACATACACGTTAGATCTCATTCTTTGTATATAGCTGTTCCATGCTTGGAATGCTCTCTCCTCATCTCTGCCTCTCTTTTTTTTAGCTTTTTGGAGGAGGGAAGGTAGAGCAGTTGGAGTTGTGACTTGCCCAAGGTCACACGGCTAGTTTTGTGTTAAGTGTCTGAGGTCACATTTGAACTCAGGTCCTCCTGACTCCCGGGCTGGTGCTCTATTCACTGTGCTACATAGCTGCCCCATCTCTGCCTCTTAAACCATTTTTTTAAAAGTTCAGTTCATGTGCCACTGTATATGAAGCTTTTTGTTATCCCTGTAGTTGTTAGTGCCTCTCCCCCTCTCCACCATTACCTTGTATTTATCTGTATATACTTAGTATGCACTTGTATGTGTACCTGTTATATCCCTCTCTAGAGTATAGAAGTTTGTTGAGAGGAGAGACTTTTATTTATATTTTGTTATCTCCAGTGCCTACCATATTACCTGGCACGTAGAAGGCTCTTAATAAATGCTTTAGCACAGCTAGGTCCTTCCTATTCATGGGAATAACAAATACCAGAGTATTAAGATTCACACTGTTGAAGTTGCAACTATGTAAAATATGGTAATTGGTTGCAGGCCAATGATAGTAATACAGTGGGAATTTGAATAATGCCAAATTTGCCTACTTCTTTGGTGGTGAAGGAGAGAAGAGTGTAGAATTGTCTCTAGGATAAAAGATCTGCTAATAGGGGAGATTCCAAAGAAATTTCAGCTGTTTAACAGTTTACCCTGGAATTGACCCTGACAGTCAGTATCAGCTCTCTTTTGTGTACATGCCATAAATGATGATGATGATTATATTGATTATAATTACTGACATTTGTATAGTGTTGTGTAATTTACAAAGCTCCATAGTTTTCACTTAGTTCTCATAGGAATTTTGCAAGTAGACTATATAGGCATTATTGTCCCCATTTTATAGATAAAGAAATTAAGCCCAGGTGGTTGTTATTTACCAACATCATAAAGCAAAGAAGAAGCAGTGTTGTAGTTTAAATTCAGGTTTATATTATTGGCTCCTATTCTGGGCTTTACACATCTTTTCACCTTTCATAAGAGAGCATAGGTACAGCCAGAGTTAGAGTGTTCATTAGTAGTAGAATCCTTGTTTAGTAGCATTATACAGGCCCACAGCTTTGCTTTGTGTTAAAAATCTGGCATAACAATTACACTCACAACTCTCTTGTCCATTTAGCAGTCACTTTCTTTAAAGGAATTATGTATGGGGTTTTTTGTTTGTTATTTGCTACAGTAGTTCTGTATGATAACTACAGGAAAGTTACTCTCTAGAAATCCCCATGAAAAGAGAAATCTGGATTAGATACACCACCATGCTTCCAAGTCATCTAGTTTTACTACTTTGGCATTAGCCTTAATTATTCACTCTCCCATACTACACATCGACTGGATTGTCAAATCCATTTCATTTTTGTCTTGGTATCCCTAGCACCTAGGCTAGTACCTTGCACATAGTGCTTAATAAATGCTTATTTGATAATATATTAAGAATGTACTGTACCTGTTGGTTCAAAAGGGCCCCTGAACCTTCAGGGCTTTTGTTGAACCTGAGGTTTCATAAGGAACTTGTTGAATAAAGAACAACAGCTGCTTTGCAATTTACAGTCTTAAAAAGGTGCCTGGGACACTGAGAAGGTGATTCTTCTAGGGTCACAGAGCCAGTGTGTGTCAGAAACTTGAATATAGATCCTCCTGAGCTTGATCCCAGCTCTCTTCAGTCTGCTATCCTGGCACATTAAGAATATACCCCTAAAATGACAGCTCTGTGAAAGGAACAGAAATTAGATACGTCCTAGAAAATTTTTTTTTACCAAGTACAGGCCACAGTCAGGCTTTTTAAAAGCTGGATTAGGTGAAAAGACAACCAGTATTTAGCCAATAGTGACTCAATCTGATGAGACAGTCCTTGAGCTTCTATACTTTTTGTTTAGTTGCTAGTGTGACTTTGGGCAGGGTAACTTAATCTTTTTGGCCCTCATTTCCTTATCTGTAAAATGAGCAGATTGGGCTAGCTTTTTAAAGACCCTTTCTGGAGGAGGCTGGGCCAAGATGGCCGAGTAGCAGAAAGAAAGAGTAAGCTTCCTTGTCCCCTTAAATTCCTGCAGATAGATCTAAAAAAATGTACTACCCCGAATCCTGATTAGGAAATTCAAGGAGAGAAAAAAAATCATAGTGAGTCATTTTCCCAGCCCAGGTCAGCATAGGGAGAAAGACATAGAAGCCTGTGGGCAGGATTTGACATTCAGAACATTGTGCAGGGAGAAACTAGAGCAGTAAGATGTCTCCTCTTCAGGAACCTTGTGGAGGATGCACCAACTGGTGCTTGTTGACAGTTCTGTCACTCACTACCTATTACTAGATCATAGGGTATAGGCAGAACTAAGGAGGAGACCTGTATTTAGGGGTTGTTTTCCTGGGTGAGGAGCAGCTGTGAGCCCCAGGCTATTATTTGTTGTTTAGTTGTTTCAGTGTCTTTCTCTTTGTGATCCCATTTGGAGTTTTCTTGGCAAAGATACTGACTGGTTTGTGATTTCCTTCCCCAACTCATTTTACAGGTGAGGAAATTGAGGCAAGCAGAGTTAAGTGACTTGCTCAGGATCACACAGCTAATACATGTCTGAGGCCAGATTTGAACTCGGGTCTTCCTGACTCCAGACCTGGCACACTTGTCTCCCTAGTGCTTAGCACAATGACTGCACCACCTTGTTGCCCTTACTTTAAAAATCTAGTCCAATCTACTCATTTTACATATAAGGAAATAAGAGGGAGGCCGCTAGGTGGTGCAGTGAATAGAGCACCAGCCCTGGAGTCAGGAGGACCCGAGTTCAAATGTGGCCTCAGACACTTGACACAAAACCTAGCTGTGTGACCTTGGGTAAGTCCCTTAACCCCAATTGCCCTCCAAAAAAGCAAAACAAAAAAAAAGAAATAAGAGGGTTAAGTTACCCATCAAAAGGCTGTTACACTGAGCTATAAAATAAAAGCAAGATAAGAAGTGAGCAAGCAGCTTTGTGGCTTGGACTTAATTCCAACTTCTACCTTCAATCTGAAGTCTTCAGAGGAATAACTAGGGCAAGAATCCCACATCAAAGGGAAGTCTACTCTTTAGTTTCTGTGAACATTTGCAAGGGACTTACTAATGCAGAGAATACTGATAAGCTGAGTGCATTAATAGCCCCAGTAGTCTACTGAAACTTCAACCAGGGCAAGCCAACAGTCCTGTTGCTACCTGCGTCTGGAACTTGCAAAGCTCAAACCAAGGAGGAAGCAATTAGATTCTGCTTTGGATTAGAGCATTTTAGGAACACTGACAATTTGCCAGATTCTCAGCCTAAGCTGTTCTGAGATCTTGGAATAACACAAAGTTTAATACCCCAAAAAGACAGCAGTAAGACCAGCAGACCTTCCCTCCAGAAGTCTTATAGAGCCTAGCCTAACACACTCTGAAATCAGAAAGTAGTCTGGAAGAATGAGCAAACAAAAAAAGAATACTACCATTAAAAAGCTTTTGTGGTAATAGGAATGATTACAAAACATCTATAAACAAAGCCTTGAAGAAAACACAGGACACAAATTCAGCTAGAATTCTTGTAAGAGATGAAATGAGAGGTTCTTTTCTAAGAGCTTAAAGTATTTTGGGGTGGCTAGGTGGCACAGTGAACAGAGCACTGGCCTTGGAGTCAGGAGGACCTAAGTTCAAATCCAGTCTCAGACACTTAACACTTAGTAGCTGTGGGACCTTGGGCAAGTCACTTAACCCCAATTGCCCTACCTTCCCCCCTCCAAAAAAAAAAAAGCAAAAAAAACCGCAATAAAAGAAAACAAGTAGGGGTGGCTAGGTGGTGCAGTGAATAGAGCACCAGCCCTGGAGTCAAGAGAAACTGAGTTCAAATTTGGTCTCAGACACTTAACATTTATTAGCCGTGTGACCTTGGGCAAGTCACTTAACCCCAATTGCACCTGCAAAAATCAAAAAATAAAATAAAAGAGAACAAAGAAACATGTATAGCATAAAATCCAGTGCTGAACTGTCAGAAATAACTAAAGGTGAACTCAATCCTGTTTCACTTGTATAAGGTTATATGTTTTTCATCTACCTAGTGTCAGTAGAAGTACACATACATGACTCTTAAAATCATGTCAAAATTATTTCTTATTCTGAGTTGTCATATATCACCATAGGGAATATTTTTAGTGAAGGCAGGGAGCATGAAAGAGAAGGGTATATTTAAGGAGCAGAGTTCAGTTTGAAATGTGGAGAGAAGTAATACTAATAATAACTGACTTTATATACCACTCAAGAACTTGGGTACTGCTGTATATATATTATTCTGAATCTCAAGACAACCTTGTGAGATAACTTACGGTTATTATCCCCATTTTTTTCCTAGATGAGGAAACTGAGATTCAGAGAAGTTAAGCAGTTAAATCCATGATCACACAGATAGTGTCAGAGGCAGGATTTGAACCCAGGTCTTTCTGGCTTTCAGTTCATTGTCCTATCTCCTGTGCCAGATTTTCGGTGAATAACATGAGTTAAGACCAACATGGTAGCATGATACATAGTAATGAAGGACTGTGAATGCAAGGTAAAGATATTTGATCTTAACTGAGTAGGCATTAGGTAGCCTTTGAAGAATATTGAGCAGAAGAGTGACATGATCAGATCTATGTGTAAAGTATAGATTATTCTGAAAGCAACATGAGTCTTTGGATCGCAGAGGGAATTGAAGACATTTTAGATAGCAAGGATTTATTAATCATTGCTGTTTGCCAGGCATTGTGCTAAGCACTAGGGAGCCAAAAAAAAAGCAGCAAAAACTTGTTTCTTGGCCACAAGGAGCTCACTTTCTAGTGAGGGAAACATAAACAATGGTGTACTTAGAAGATATATGGAGAATAAATTGAAGATAATCTCAGAGGAGAGACACTACTAGCATTTGGTGAGCAGAAACAGAGGGAGAGGCTGGGAAACATCTCAGAACGTGAGATTTTGAATTGAATCTTGAAAGAAGCCAAGAGGCAGAGATAAGGAGGGAGAGAGCATTTGAGGAACAGCCAATGAAAAGACATGAAGATGGAACATTTTATGAAAGGAACAGCAAGTAGGTCAATGTGGCTGACTCTTCCATATTCTCCATAGGAGAATAAAATACAAGAAGAATGGAGAGGTAAGAAGTCCTTTCAAGTAGACTTGGAAGGCTATTGGTTGTTGAAGGGCATTAAGAATGAAGAAGATTTTGTATTTGACCCTGGAGTTAATAGGGAGCCATTGGAGTTTGTTGAGTAGGTTAGAATAATATGCTCAGTTTGGTGTTTTAGGAATATTAATTTTGGCAACTGAATGGAGGAAGTGCTGAAGTGGGGAGAGACTTTGAAGCAGAGAGACCAATCAGAAGGGTCTTAACCATAGTCTGCTGTGAGATAATGAAAGCTTGAACAAGGGTGGTCTCTGAGAGTTGAAAGTGTCTGTAGTAGAGATGTGAAGGTTGAAATGACAAAGACTTGGCAATAGATTGGATATGTGGAATATGAGAGAAAGGAGTTGAGGATAACATTGAGCCTGGTTGACTGGGACTTCTTTGCAAAATGTGTTGGTTTTTTGGGATAGGGTTTTCTTCTAGTGCTTCCAGCTATATTCCTAGGATTAGTATTGTGTGGAATTTCTCTCCTCCAATATAGTGTGGTTTGAGAGAAAGCACCAAAATAGCAGATAGTAATTAGAGATGGGGGCTCTAAGTCAGTTCAGCGTTGGAGTTAGAGAGAAGATAGAGATCAGTACTCATAGGATGGAGGGTTATAAACTGTTAGAATGTCTGTTTGCCACATCCTTGTTAGTTGTAATTAAGTACAAAATAGCAGTTTCTTTTTTAGTTTTTGCTACTCTTTGAAAGAGAAAATTATTATTCAGGCAAATTATTTGAAAATGGATCAGATGTGCTCTTTTCCTGCAGAATTATGTCTAGCAGATATGAAGAGAGTTGTCCTCTCTTCTAAGTAAGTCCTCTGGCTTTCTTGTTTTTGTGCCAGTTTTATTCTTTTAAGAGTTGTAGATATTTGTATTCATCATTCGGTTGGTAGCATTAAAATGTGCTTTCATAGCAATGCCTTTTCTCCTTTCCTTTTCCTTAATCAAGCTTTAGGCACATGGCTTCCCGTTTCCAGGTATTCATTCAGTTTCTTCTTAACAAAGTATAGTAGTGGTAATGGTTGACATTTATTTACTATTTTAAAGTTTACAAAAGCACTTTACATAATTTGAGGGTGCACATTCTGGATAATTTTGTTTCCATTTAATAAATGAGAAAACTGAGATTCAGAGAGATTAAGTGACTAAGCCTCAGTCTTGAAGATGCTTAAGTTTTACCTTTCCATGGTGTCCTTCTGCAGAGTCTGACACTTTAATGGGATCATATTTATGCAAAAAATTTTAATTTAATTTATTTTGTCATCTGTACTGTGCATTGATATTCTAACTACTTCTCTGTTTTCACTTGAGAATTACTTGGGGGGGGGGACGGAGCCAAGATGGCGGCGTAGCAGCAGCAATATATCGCAGCTCTCACATAGCCACCCCAAAATACCCATGGAATAGGACTCTGGACCAATCCTAGAACTTCAAAAGCACACAAAGATACTTCCCACTAAAGTCAGCTCGGCTATGAGGAACCATATCAGCACTGCAAACCGAAACCAGCCTGGCCTGAAGCCGAGGCTGTGCCCTGGGGCGGCGGGCGGGAGGTGCAGAGAAAGCTCTCAGGTGAGGGATTAGCACCAGCTGCCGGAGATAAGCGTCTGGCTGAAAGGTCTCCAGAGCGGAGAAGCAAAAGGTGGAGGTTTTGCACCCACCTCCACGTTGTAGCTTCCCACCCTCGGCCTGCAAAAAGCAGGGGGACTGAGCGATTGTTTTCAGACCAGTGCTCTCACTGGTTGAGCGGCCTGGATCCAGAT
>CM053588.1:166329818-166355882 GCA_028646515.1 Pseudochirops corinnae | reverse complement strand
TACCTGAACCCAACTATTATTTCCTCCTTATATCTCTTTGTTTCCAGGCTAAACATCCCTAGTTCCTTCACCTCATCCTCATATGGTGCTATCTTATGATCCATTCATGATTTGGAGGCCTTTAGCATTGTGGACTCTTTTCCCCTCATTTGCCAACAGATAGTTTGGAGAAGAAATGTATTCATTGTTCTCCTTTTGCTCATGTGCCATTGGTGACCTAGACTAAGATTCCTTTTTTTAAAAATGCATATATTGATTGGCATGAGAAAAACACTTTGTAAAACCTCACAAAGCACTATTATAAATTTGAGTTGCAGTTAAGATTTTTCATTCATTCACTGATCATTTATTAAGTACTTATTAAATTAGGTGATTAAGGACACAAAAATGTAATTAAGGCATAGTTATTATTCTCATACAGCTTACATTCCTGTAGGGGAAAGACCAAAATTTCTAAGAGCCTTTTCCTTACCTCTACTTACCTTTGCTTAAATTTGTCCTTTCTCTGAGATTGGTGCTCACTATAAATGGGTAAATAAGAGAAAAACTACATTACTGGGACATCTACACATTACACTGTGCGAGAACAAATTTCATAGTTTCATAGTCATGCATAAGTTATGCTCAGATTATTAAAAATAGACCCCTTAAATTCTCTTTCATCTTAATGTGGTTCTTCAAAAAAACCTCACTAGATGCCATTTTGATTGGGAACACTGGGAGGTACTCAGCAAGCCCCGAGTGCCAAAATATTCTGTCTGCTGCTATTATAGACATTAGAAATTCCATTTCTTGGGAAGGAGATGGACTTCATAACCTGGAAAGGCTTATACAAATTGATGCTAAGTGAGAAGAGCAGAACCAGGAAAAATTTGTACACAATCACACATGTATCGTATGTGTGATGACCAATCTTGATAAACTGGACTCTCCTCAGCAGCACACAGCTAAAAGACAACTCTACAAGTCTCAGGATGGAAGGAAATAGCTACATTCAGAGAAAGATCTAGAAAGACTAGAGTTTAAATGGAGACTGAAGCAATACATGCTATTGTTCTTTTTTCATGTTTGGTTTTGTTTCTTTTTTCCCCAGTGTTCACTCACTTGCTTCTATACAACCTGACTATTGTACAATGTGAAAGTATTTGCAGATCCTATACATGATTGCATGCCACCATGGGGGGGAAGGTAGGGGAGAAAATCTGAAACTCAGGGGACTGTGGAACTGAATCTTGTAAACTAAAAGTAAATTTAAAAAAAAAAGAAATTCCATTTCTAATCCACATTGTGAAACTCTCTCCTCCACAGGCCAAAGAGTGTGGTCAGATGCAGAACAAGTGGCTCATGATCAACATCCAGAATGTGCAGGACTTCGCTTGCCAGTGCCTCAACCGGGATGTCTGGAGCAATGAAGCTGTGAAGAACATTATCCGGGAACACTTCATTTTCTGGCAGGTGAGAATGAGACTTAAGAAGAGTTAGAAAAGCTCCTTTCTTAGGTTATAGGTGAAGGGAAATTACAGAAATTGATTGTGAATCAACCATTTCATTTTATAAATTAGAACCAATCCTGCTGTCATGTCTGAAATACCATGATAGGTGAATGTAAAATATGAGTAGAGTGGGGAAGAGAGAAACCAGGTATACCCAATCATCCACCGATACTACCTTACTCTCTTGGCAAAAAAAACCCCACTGGACTAAGAATCAGGAGACCTGTAATTGTAGTCCTATCTCTCTTAGTACTTTTGTGGCCTGGACAAGTCACTTAACCTCTCTGATGCCTCGTAGTTCTCATATGTAAAATACAGGAGCTGAAGTAGATAAGAAGTGTCTTAACTCAAGACCCACTGGCCACAGGGGCCTCCTCCTAAGGGCAGACAGAACCAAACTAAAATATAATTCAGAAATGTTTAACACAATAAATATGAAAATGGGGCAGTGGATAGAGTTAGGAAAATCTTAGTTCAGGTCCAGCCTCAAAACATTTATTAGCTATGTGACCCTGAGCAAGTCACTTAACCTTGTTTGCCTCAGTTTTCTCATGTGTAAAATAAACTGGAGAAGGAAATACAAACTACTCCAGTATCTCTGCCAAATCCCCAAAAGGAGTCATAAAGACTCAGACACACCTAGAACAATTAAACAGCAATGTTAATTTCTGGTTTTATATATCAGTATGTGGACTGCAGGGATCTGAGTTTGATACCACTTGCTTTAAAAGAAAGGTCCTTTTCTAGCTTTATAATTCCTTAATTGAGTTTAAATAAATTGTACAAAGATTCTATAATCTGTAATAGTCTTAAATGTTAATTTAAAGGCCTATCTTAGTGCTGCTTATAAGCATCCTCCCCACACCCCGCCGCCCAGCTTGGTTGTGAGTAGTATCTTTTGAATTTTTCAATTCTATCTTATTGCTGATTTCATTGTATGTCAAAGTACCAGTTGGTAATTTGTCTTTGAGATTAGCTAGCTGTTTAATATCTTATGGTTTGACAGGTGTATCATGACAGTGAGGAAGGACAGAGATACATACAGTTTTACAAATTAGGGGATTTTCCCTACGTCTCCATCTTGGATCCAAGGACAGGTAAGATAAGCATAAATTTATCAAGTCTTTCAGGTCAGTTCAGCAAGCATTTATTATACACCTTGCACATGCAAGGTACCATGTTGGGTGCTCAGAAATCAAGATTAAAATGGACATAGTTCTTGTCCTTAAGTGACTTATATTCTTACTGTGGGTGGTAGGAGTGGGTTGGAGACTGGGAAAGGGATATGCCTTGTATTCAAGCATAGTGTAAAGTGAGTAGTGATGATGCAAAAGAGGACCCCAGAGAAAGTGCTAGAAAGGTTTAGAAATTTCTGAGAATGGAGAGAAGACTTGTTGGGTGACTTGAGAGTTTGGGAAGGATTCTTAAAGGTATCAAGAAGCTTGTTTGTGATAGTCCAGACAGGAAGTGATGAGGGCTTAAACTGTAGTGAAGCAATGGTTATGTGAGTGGGAAAAGGGGAATAGATGCAAGAGATATGAAGAGATAGGGGTTAATATTTAATTGGATGATGTTGGGGGAGGAAAAAAGAGAAGGGATCAAAGATGACTTCAAGGTTTTGAGTCTGAGTGACTGAGGATGAAGGTAAAGAGAGAGGTATCCTTAGCAGATATGGAAACATTAAAAGGAAAATAATATCAGTGTTAGTCTAGTCGTGGTGAAACATCCAAGTAGAAGGTCCTTCTGGAAAGTATAAGTGACAAGATTGGAGTTTAGTAGAGCTATTGGTGCCATACTTATAGGTTTAGTAAGGTTCCAGATAGTGATATTGTGTGAGTCCATGGGACTAGGGGGACAGTATGCATAGAGATAGACTAAGAGAGAGGCCATACATAGATGTCAAGAGGAGAAAAAGAAGAACCAGGAAAGAGCAGTGTCATAGAAGCTGGGGAAGAGAGTAAATTAGGGAGAGTGTGCTGATGGGGATGTAAATGAGATGTGGCAGAAAGAAAGGAGGGTGAGGACTGAGGAAAGGCTGTCAGATTTAGCCACAGAGGGGGTAAATGTTGGCCTTTGAGAGAGCAGTTTGAATCTAGTGGAGTTAGAAACCATATTGCATGTTCTGCTTACAAGTTTTAGTAGTTGTAATAATCCAAGAATGCACTTACTAAGTTTAATACTACAACCATATTTGCATAGGTTCTCTATTTTTGACATTTTATCTTACGTTAATAGTACTGCTCCATTTTCTGAACTAGTTATCTGACTACTTTGCACTCTTCTGTCAGAAACTATTATTGCTGCATCAGTATACCAAATCTGTAAAGAGCATGTACTTTTTCACCTGGGGTCTTTGCTAACAGTGGCAGATTACCTAGCCTACATAAATAGTTTTGTTTAAGAAAGGTATTTAACACGGACTACCATGCTTGTATGACTATCAGGTGTGAAATTCCTCATACATTATATTTAAAAATGGGCTCATGTGAAGATAAAATCCTTAACAATGATTCTAAAAACGTTATGTATACATAATTCATAATTCCTTTTGAAAGGAAGATGGCAATGCATACCTTTCCTGGACCCCATTGAGCCTCCCTTGACATGAGGCCACACAGACTTTTCAACTTCAACTGAGAGAGAAAAATCTCTGCTTGATATGCCCACTAGAAGAGCAGCCTTCTCTCTGCTACAACCCTCAGAGAAGTGAGGCATCGAAATACTTGGTCCATCCTCCAGAAGATAAAAAAAGAGAAGACACAGGCAGAAATAGCTTGGCTCACTTGGCCTGCTAGAATGCAAAAGCAGTAAGAACAAAAGATCCAGAAAAGAGGGCAAAAGACCTGTGTCTTGAAAACCTAGGCAGGTAATATGGACCTCCAGACATACTCCTTTGCTCTTCAGTTTCTCCCCTTGAAGATTAGAAGCAAATGTCTTATTTTCTGCATTCACAGCTCTGCCCTATCTGAAGGTCAGTGGAGGTCAGTTCCTCCTTTTCCAAGGAAAAGAGTCATTTTTGAACCAAGTAGGTCTTTGTCCTATTAATGAATAAACACCTCCTCAGCTCAGTCAGTGTGACTCATTGGGGACCACTTTCCTGGCTAAAGATGAATGGAGGAAGGGTGATGTCTTTTGTCTCCAGCTCCAGATGACTAAATGGTAGCAGGTAAATGAATCTGGTGTGGTAGTGGCGGTCAATCAGTTAATATACCTATTGGTACTTGATGCTGTATCTTTTCTTCTTATCCAAAGGCCACAGTACCTGGATTTTTATTGATGCAGTGTCTGTATCTGTCTGCTGTGGCCTATATGATCTAGTTGTAATAGTAATTAATGCCTGATAATTTTGTAATACTTTATGGTGCTCTATTAAGATGAAGAAATTTTTCCTCAGCATCAATCTATATTCTGCAAAGGCCTAATACTGTAAGATTGTTCACATGGAAAGGTATTGAACATAAATGCTATTTTATATCTTAGTTTTTCTTCTTCAGGTCAGAAGCTAGTGGAGTGGCACCAGCTAGATGTGACTTCTTTTTTGGATCAAGTGACAGGATTCCTGGGTGAGCATGGTCAATTGGATGGACTCTCCAGCAATCCTCCCAAAAAGTGTGGCCGCTCTGTAAGTATAAGGGTTCAAGGAACTTTTAAGCACATTTGTACTCAACATCTTACATAAGATGCTTATTGAATTGTATTTATTATATGTAAGCACGTAGATGAAATTATGGTCTGTCAAACCAGTGCTTTGTACTATGGCCATAGTGAGTTTATCCACTAAAAATATTTCTCACCCTGTCAGCAAGAAACATTGAGTCTTAGGAAAAGATCACAGCTGGTACCAGTCACTGTGAGATGACCAGCCCAAGTTTTTCCTCCATTCTGTTTTGTGGTTTGTTTTCTATTCTTTTCATTTTGAGCACAATTTTACTCATACACACACACACACACACACACACACACACACACACACACACACACACACACACACACGGAGGGAGAGAGAGAGAGAGCTTTGTAATCAGCACTATCAAAACTATAGCAACCTACATTTCTGATGGTGCAAATATAAATATTTATTGGAACTAGACTTGTTAGCAGTTGTTATTCTCTTCATAACCCAAACACCCTCTTAAAAAACCAGGGGGATGGGGGTGGGAATTAGAACAAACAGTAGTGAGGAATATATAAATCATATTCCTTTCAATTATAAAGATTCAGAGGAAAAATTAGAAATCCAATCTGAGGTAATATAATATAAAAAGACTCCTATTTGTACAATTGTTTGGACTAGTTGTCTCTCCTCATCACCTTAACATTCCAGATTGTCAAAAGTTTTACTGGATAATTAACCCAAAGAGCAGTATTTTTAGGCTTGTAGTTGAAATCGTAGAGGAAGATAAAAATAGTAGGAAATTATCGTTCCTACTTTGACCGATCACGAGCTACAAGAAATTGTAGGACAGAGTTATAACAATTCTGCAAATCAGTTTGTGCTTGAGGAATTCAGTTTGGCATTTAAGTAGAGGATTTAGTTGTCTTGTTTTGGAATATTAAATTTTTCACTAATTTGTAAAAAATTAATTCGGAGAATGACTCGCTAGTATCAAAAGTTGAGGCGGTAACTAAATGTTCCTCATCTGCCAAGATCTTTAACATTTCTCTTTGCAACTGTGTCTTCCCACTGGTGATGGGGCAGGTGGGGGGGGTAATGAAAATGTTCCTTTGAGGGGAGCTCATTCCAAGGAGGTAGGGAAAGATTGTCTTCTTCCTTTAAGAGTAAAATACTATTCTTAACATCTTGGTTGCTGCATTTTTCACTTTCTTTTTAATTTGGGATTTATTAATTGTGTTTTTCCCTTCACTTATGTCTCATATCTGTACCTGGCAGGAGAGCCTTATAGATGCAAGTGAAGACAGCCAGCTAGAAGCTGCTATCAGAGCATCCTTGCAAGAGACACATTTTGATTCTACACAAGCAAAACAGGACAGTCGCTCAGATGAAGAGTCTGAATCTGAACTTTTTTCTGGAAGTGAGGAATTCATATCAGTTTGTGGTTCTGATGAGGAAGAAGAGGTAGAGAATCCTGCCAAATCTAGAAAGTCTCCACACAAAGACTTATTGCATAGGAAAGAGGAGAGCCGGAGGCCTCAGACTGAGCCCTTAGCAAGGACTGAACCTGCAACTGCAACGAACCACCAAGTAATGTCAGGCATGGATTCTGAAATATTGGAGGTGTTACCTGAGAAGTCAGATGGGCTTTCCGAAGGGCTGGAAATGAATGGTGAGTTAATTTTAGTTTCTTAAAATACGAATATTACGCTGAATCATTTGTCTTCATATCTTACTCTACACTCTGTATTCTCATATCTTTTATTTGTTTAGGACCAAAAGCACAGTTGATGTTGAGGTATCCAGATGGAAAGAGGGAACAGATCACTCTTCCAGAACAAGCTAAACTTCTAGTAAGTAAAATTAACTAGAACTTTTTACATGAGGCAAAGAAGTTATCTAATTAGAAGAATAGTTCTTTTAGAAGAAATGCTCCTCTGAAATAATACGGCAAATCATCTGAAGTATGTCATTATTTATAAAAGACAAGTCAAAGAAGACCTTGTTAACATATTACACTTCGTAAAAGTGAACCCTAAGTTACTTATTTAGTCTCATGTGGAGGGAAAAACAGACTAGTTTTAGCAACAGATCTAGGTTTTCTTTTTATCCTAGAGGAGCTGAGGTTATTTTCTTCCTTATATATTTTGAAATCTAATCTAAAATTGCCTAGAGAAGGCCATTCTTTCTGGTCACTTTCTTTTTTTCAGCATATAACGAAGTGACCTCTTATCAAGTTTATTTCCCCCATCAAAGCATCAAAAAAGATTTTAGATAGAAAATTTAAAATTGAAGTATGGTTTTCACAAAAATTACTTACCAAAATGATGAGTTTAAGGAACATGGAAGCTTAGTTGCTTTTAGCTCATCAAAGTGGTTCTTCTCAAATGGAGACTTCTTATATTAGCAAGGAATCTTAAAGATTTATATATCTCCTAGAATATATTTTATAAAAGTTAGCAAAATTATGTCGGTTTTAGTTCCATCAGTAAAACTGAAAACATTAATTTTAGGTGCCATATTATCCTGATTTGTCGAAGGTTGCTTTTCTAGTGACTTTCATTTTACAGTTTACAATTTACATTTACAATTTTACAATTTTACTTTCTGGTGTCTGTCACTGGTGTTACTCCCTTCCATTTCTAGATTTTGACATTGCTCTGGCCCTTCTGCTGCCCCCTAACTCCTTTTTTTTTTAACCAATACCATCACATTCCTATTGTCACTATTGCCAAAATCCTGAGAAGCATTTTAGAGCTTAGCACCATTCTTTACCTGGCCCCAACTCTGTTATGTAGGAAAACCAAAGTGGAATAGATGGTTCTGTTCAATTTCCCTAATGAAAGCACATTGAAACCCAAATTTTGTTGGGTGCAGATATAGCCCTTACTATCCCCATTTTAGGAGCTTTGGTGTATTGTATTGTGTCTTTAAGAGCCCTCTAGTTTTATTTTGGGGGCTTTTAAAGACAAGGCAGCTCCCGAGGCCTACAATAGAAACTAGGGACCTTTCCTGATTTATCAGGACCTCAGGGCTGTTGGATGACACTGTAACTGTGTCATTGTAGTGGAGGCTCCAGACATCTCAGTAGGCACCTTTCCTGTGACCTTTCTTCTTATCAGATAGTATTGTCAGGTGCAGAACTGAAGTTGACCCAGAGAGTTTTCCTATTCAGAATGAAGGCTTTGGGGTAGATCATTGAGATTTGTCTGCTAATGATAGACCCCAAACAGTTTATTTGGCTTAGAGTTAGAGCATGGACATAAAGTGTTTGGCAGAAAGACTGCCACAGAAGAAAGTGGTTCTGTGACAATAGACCCAGAAGAGGATGGCACAAGTGGCAGTGATATCAGGAGAAAGAGTCAACCCCTTGAGTGGCACAAAAATTTCTGGTGATGTTTAGTAAGCCACTTAACTTCTGAAAGTGCAGATATTGATAGTAGCAGTACCTACTTCAAAAGGTGGTTGTGAGGATTAAATGAGATAAAGTATGTAAAAGCACTTTATAAAGTATTATATAAATATGTACTATTATTAATTACTACTGAAGAAGATTAAGTAGATTAAAATCTCATGATTTTCCCTTTAGTTTCCTCATTGTGCTTTTTTAAATTTGAGTTTCAAGATAGTTCATCCAGAGTTATACCCCACAATCTTCAGTATTAAAATCACCACTTGTTCCTGCTTTTTGAGATGTTTTATTTTATTTTTTCACCATTGTAGTAGCCCTTGATGTGGTGAAAAGGAGGGAAAACTGAGCAGAAGTCTTAAATTTATTGTCTTCAATAAGGGAGATTCCTGGAGGTCCAGGACTGTTTTTCCTTTGTATCCCTAACCCCAACCTTTCCCTATGTTATCCCAAGTCTTTGAGAAGTGAAACTTAACTCTTTTTCCCAATAAAATGAGGAATCTGTTCTGGGATCTCACTGGACTCCTTAGCATCAGCTATTAATACCAGATTCTATATAACACCTTATGTTGATATAACTTGATGGTTTTCAGATACATTCTCATTCAGCCTTCCCAACAACCCCGTGAGATAGGCAGGGTAAGTAATGTCCTCTTATTTTTATTGATATTCAAAGAAGTAGCTGGTAACCTGGCCAAGATCAGCTAGTACATAATGGTAGATCCATCCCCACAACATGCATCTTTGGACTCCTAGTCCAATGTTTTCTGTTATGTTTCTTTACCTCCTAGAATCTTAGTTCAGTGTGCTATTATTGTCTTAGTTATCCAATATACCTTTTAAAACAACCTCCAAATACCATTGTTTGTTAGAAAAGAACATGGTTCTTAGTCTCAGGATTTAGCTTTTTGTTAAAGAAGGTCAGCTGTTTTAGGCTACAGCTATGGTTAATAGAGGAACAGCTGAGGCAAATGGAACTGAGGTGGTAATTATCCAAAGAATATTTTTATCTAGTTTATCTAAGGTAATCACAGTTTACTGTAATCCGGTATGTAGATTGGTAAAGAGGTCATCTGACTGATTTTTTTCACCTTCAGATATAAGTATAAATCCTAGGAAGTTCCAGTCAAAAATGAATTTGCATTGACTCTCATCTCTTAAGGTACCTCAGTGTAACTTTAGCACACTTGTTATATCTGCCCTAGAGAATAATGGGGCTAAGTAGCTAATACATAATGAGAAGCAGTGTTTTTTGAAGGGGGAGGGGCTGTTAGAAAGGGGCATACTGACAGCAGGAAGAAATTATAGGCAGATAAGAGGGGAACAAAAAAATTTTTTTTTAAATATGAACAAACTTTAAAGCATAGCAGAATGGGGTTATTTACTTTAGGGGCTAAGTACCTTTATACACTTGAGTGCCAGTAAAGTCATTATTTGTATTATAATACAGAATGGTAATTAATACTCATAATGATGACTGATCATGAAGAACTATTTGAAGTTATGTTCCTTTATTCTGACTTGCATTTTTTATTTCAAAAAGGAGTTTAAATTGTTTCTTAATGTTTGAGTACTTAGAATAGTTTCAGTTATCAGAGAAATTCCCTTACGTGTAGATCACCAAATTCCCTAATAATACCATCTAAAATGAGGCATTATTGTTTCTGATTCACTACATGCTAAATGTTGTTTCTGTCCTTCTCATCCGTTGCTTATACTCTCTCTCTGTTTCTCTCTTTCTCTCTCCCCTCTGCTCTAGGCTCTGGTGAAGCATGTGCAGTCAAAAGGATACCCAAATGAACGTTTTGAACTTCTCACCAACTTCCCTCGAAGGAAGCTTTCTCACCTTGACTATGACATTACATTACAAGAAGCAGGCCTCTGTCCTCAAGAGACTGTCTTTGTACAGGAAAGAAATTAGCACCGTGGCCTGACCTCTCTCAGCTGCCCCTCGTCCTTTTACTTGGGATACTGCGTCTCTGAGTGTGCAGTTTGGCTCCTAGGACCACAGAGCCAACTGGGCAAGCGGCCCCCACCTGCTCTTCTCTTTGTCTGGGCTCTCCTCCACAGTGTCTTTCCCCTGTTTTCTGTCCTTCCTCCTCTCTCCTCTTTCTTCCTTTTTCCCTCAATCTGGTGACCAAATGAAAACCTAAGTATACCATCTGTCCTAATACTGGTTACAGGAAATGCTTGTACCATTTGGGAAAGAGGGATGCTGTCTTACACATCACCCTCTGGAAATAAGAAAAATAATGTGACCTTGGTTTCCTGTGGCAGAGAAAAGGCCAGATTAAAAAAAAAAAACAAACCACCTCCCCTAGCCATCTTATTGGAAGAAAAAAAAAGGGTGTCTTCATTTTTTTTTTTTTTTTAGTTTCATGTAAGAAGTATCATGTAACAAAACAACCCAGGCTTTTGTTTATGTGGAGAAAAGCGCTCCTTATGATAGTTTGTCCAAAAAAAAATTTAAATTTCTCTTTCCCTCATCTCTCCTGTAGAAGAATAGGTCCATAGTATATGTGCTGTTGGGAAGTTGATTGTCAAATATGGGATGAGATAGATTGGCATGGCTTTCAGCATTCCTCCCTTAGACAGTTTTCTCCATTGCTCTTTATTTGGAATTATTTTATGGAAGCTGTTGATACCAACATACTAGGAGTGAATTTAGTGAATTCAGTGAAATTACTGAATCCTTTATACCCGTTTTCAAGCTAATGATATCTTAAGATTTTCCATAATTTCAAAAACTTCCTGTATTGGGAAAAGGAATGTGTTTACTCTTAGAACAGCATAACATTTCCTAGCCGCTTCCATTTTCTGGGTCCAACAAAGGGTTTAAGAATGGCAGGAGTTTTTTGTTTTTGCTTTTTTTTTTTTTTTTTTAGTTGTAGTTTTACAATCATGCAGTAAAATGCTAACTGTAAATTAGACATTGGTCTTGCTCTTGATCCTTTCTGTGGTGCTTTAGGGGCTGCCTCAGAGAAAAGAGAAAAGAAGTAACTCTGAATGGTGGGTTTCTTTAGGAATAATTCAAATTCATTTTGACCCCAGGGTAAAATAGTCTTTAAGAGCCTATACGACTAATTACTTTTAAGATTTTGGTTCTGCCATAACCTGTTGCAGCCAGAGGATGTTCAGTGGCATCAGAACTGAAAGCATCTCTTGAGAGAACACCTTTAAATTCAGTCCCTAAAGCGACATTTAGTAACTGGAGTGAGAAAAAACTGCTCTTAGTAATCTTCAACAGTTGTATTTTTTCCTGCCACTAGAAGCCTCATTTAATTGTATGTAATGTGAGAATTTAATATTCAGCTCCAAAGAAGTTATCTATTTAAAATTGAATTCAACACCATTCACTTACCCCTTCCTTATTTTGAGCTAGCAAGAGAGTAAAGTAGGGACTGGGGAGAAGATGGTAATAGAACTGAAACTTTTAAGTCTTATGTAAGAGATCATACTATAACCTGTACCTGGTTTTGTCACTTTTTTAGGCTGGTTCATTTCTGCACCTTAGTGGAAAAATAAATTGCTAATTTTGGAAATAAAGTACAAACTTTAACTTGTAACCCAAATTCAGGTATATTTTCAAAAACTTTTAGGCTTCCTGTCTGTTTTAAGAGATCTTACCTTTTAGCACCCAAGGGATAAAGGAGGAGGGGATTATCTTTTGTTAGTACACAATTGTGGAATGTGATTTCTATTGATTGATTGGTGAGGCACCCTCACTGAAGAATGAAATATATGTCTTCTATAGGGAATCATGGGAAAGTCTGTTTATTCTTTAATGGATCTTTACAATGAATGTCCTTACATTTCCTAAGTCTGTGTAAGTGCTTATGTATGAGTACATAATTGTATAAATATTTATAAATATATTTATATAATTACAGTTTCCTGTATGCGTTGAGTCAGAGTTATCTATCCAAGAAACAGCACCACTTGGGTGTTTCTGCACAGGATCCGCAGGTTCACCAGCAGCTTCTGATCCCTTGCAGAAACACAGCTTTCTTGGTAATCTCCGCAAATAATGTGTTGGAGGGCCTTAGATATGGGCACTTGCTAACAGGGGGGCATGGCATGTTATCAGTAGTGCACAGGGAGAAATGGTGGCTTGGGGTTAGAGGAGGGTTTAGAGACCTTGAGTTTTCAGGTGGCACAAGGTTAGGTGTCTTCTAGGACTAGGGGAAGTAGGTCCATTTGGGAGACACAGATTTGTGACCAGAGTGACAGCTGAGTATGTGAAACGTTCTCCCAGTAAATCACCCTTTGAACCCCCTGCCCAGTTCCTTTGATAGTCTCCTTTTTAGGAAAAATAGCCAGTCAGATGTAGTCCTTTCAAAGGTGGATTCCAGGCTTTCTGATAAAGCCATTCATTGTTGGGTGACTGTTTCTGTTTAGTATACTGAATCTTGAGGGCCTAAGAGAGGGTTGGAGGTAGAAAACTGAAAAATTGGCATCTTGAAAAGAGAGAAAGGATTGCCTCACCCTAAAGCACACTTTAGTCTTGAAGTTCAGAATATGGTCATTGAATTATTTTATCTCACAGGTAAAGACCTAACCATCCTGAGGTTGTTAGGGCTTCAGTACAGGCACTGAGCTACCACTCCCTGCATAGAGCATGTACTTTATCTGACATTGTCCAATCAGGAAAAATTTGCTGCTCCTCTGCTTAAAATTAATCCACTTCCTTTTTTTAATGCCTTCTTTTTCTTCAAGATTCTTTAAACTAAGTAAGAATAGTGATTTTTGGCTATTTTGGAGGCAAAGAGGAAAGTGTTATGATTTAGCTGTGAGGGTTTGTGTTGTGGTGGAGCTCATTAAAGTAGGTTGAAAAAGAAGCACATTGGTTGTACATTTCCACTTCTTTCAAGACTTTCCCTTGCTCTTTGAGTCTCTCTCTGGACTAAGAAAAGGGAGAGGATGTTGCGACTATAAAAGCCCCTTGTCTTGTCCTAGTTATGGAAATACTGTTTCTGGGAGGGGAATTGCTGAGAAGTGGTTTATATTAATTACATTAAATGGTTGTGTTATTGGTTTAAGTGGTAACTGGAAGTTAAGGGGGTCAGAGATAAAGAATCTATAGTCCAGTCACAGACTTAAGAATATCTGAGCACAGTCCTCTTACAGTATTTACTTCCTTTAGTTTGATGCTTTTCCTGTCCTGCTTTGATCTTCAGGGGAAAGCATTTTGTGGGGTCAGCGTCCAGATTCACAAAAGTATAACTTTGTACAACAATTCAACTGCTTCGATAATAATGGTTATTTTCTTCCAACGCACTGGGGCAGGATGGGAGGGTATTTAATAGGTGGGAAGGGCTGAGGGGGGAGAGGGAGGTTTGGGAAGGGAACACACCTGAGAAATAAGCCAGGCCAGAGGATTTGAGAACTGGTAGGGAAAGTGAGTTCAGGAGAATTTAAGATAAAGAGTATTTTTAATTTGATCCAGGAAGGACCCACTGAAAGACAAGATTTTTATAACCTGGGAAAGGAAATTGTTTTTAGTTACGGTAGTCAATTCTATTACAAAGGCTCATTCCTCCAACATTTACGAACAAAGCTTAAATTTAAAATTATAGGACTTAAATTTGACTTAGTCTATTAAAATTTGGAAATGAAAAAGGGGAAAAGATGGTGACAATTTTTAGAGGATTTGCTCTGACTACAGAAATTTCCTAATCATCTCTTGTGAGGGGCTAGCTTTTAATACTAATTAGGAAATTATTTTTAAAATGAGAACTCTGGTGAAAATATAAAAGGGAAAAAAGGACTTCACTTACTAGATTGTCAGGAATAAAAACAAAGATTCACACATAAATAGTATACTTAACGTCTTTAGGAAAGGATAGATTCTATTCCATTTTCAAATATCACCGGGCTCAATGAGAAAATGGCCTCAAGTTGAAAAAACTTGCCCATGATCACACAATGAAGTGTCAGAAGTAGTTAGATCTTCCCCAACTCTTGAGTTCAGCACGCTAGCCTCTACTCCGCTCTCTCACTTGACACAATTTGTTGAATCCTGACTGCTCTGTGCCCCATCATAGAAGATCCATGATGAACTTCTAAATGGAAGATTTTAAAAGGAAAAAAAAACCATAATATAGACCCTTGGGTCTCAAGGAACTTGAAATCTATTAGGGGGACACAACACAAATGAAACAATTAGAGAATAATTACTAAATTGCCTGTTAATAAATGTGTTGGAATTTCAGAGAAGATAAAGAGCAGAATGGACTATTGTCATTTAGAGAAGGCTTTGTGGAAATGGTGTTCCTTGTGGAATGGGTGGGCAATACAGGCCCTATTTTAATATAGTGACAAATTCCTTTATTCCATTTCTTGATGCCGCAGTTTATGGCATAATTGGTTGGATCCTTTTAAATTTTAATGTCAGTTTTACCAAGATTGCCAACACCTGGATTAGATTCCTATTCCTCACCTTGAGAACTATAATTTACTCAGATAATATCCCATATTTGGGATTTTATGAGAAAGGACTACTTGATAGAACCTCTAGTACTTACAACTTGGAGAAAGTTAGCCAAGCTCTCTGCTACATGCCATGTCATTCATAGATGCCCCTTTGTTTTGTTGTAGGTTGTCCCAGAAGATTTTAGAGTTTAGCTAATAAGTGTTTCCTTTGCCTTATGTTCAAGAACTGGTTTTTTGACCAATAATCAGTCCTACCTACTGAAATTCAGTAATGGTCCCATGATTTTTTACTCTTTAATTGTTTATTCCTGATCAATATTGCTTCCAAATAAAAGATAATTAAATCAACCCAGATGGTTCACCATTGCTATAAGGACATTTAACTTCTTGTTTTATAGCCTGTTCTTTTGTGCTAAAGCTTAAGATATTTATTGTCTGAGTATTTTATGGGGATTGGTTTTAGAGTCTAAATCTGTCTTTTTGGTTGTTTTTTGAGAAACTTTCCAAGACTCCACTAGGCTATAAGTTACAGAGAGGTTGCTGACCTATAGTAGTGGAGTGAATTTGCTCTTCCAGGGAGTTCCTTTTATCATAGACCCAGCTTCCCCCTCACCCCACCCCAACCACCACCATTCTGACCTATGAAAAGACAGAAACTAATAAAGGCATCTCTCTCTATGTTACTTTTTGTCATGCCATTCTCCCCAAGTTTTGCACTTTGTCTCTTAGAAGCATTTATAATGTTAGGTGCTCATCTCCTTTATTATCTTCATTGTTGAAAAGGATTGAGTAAGTTTATGAAGTTGAGCACAAATAGAAGAGTATGTCAGCCCTGTTAGGAACACAATGAATTTGTGACCATACTTGGTTTAGAGAATGCAATGGACACTGTGTGGTTTGCCCTACTCCATGAGTGGTAGGGAGGCTTTTTGTTTTGTTTTTGTTTTTATTAACTGCATATGAAAGCCTTTCCATTCCTCAACAGAGGAATGGCTTTTCAGTGCTAACAGTGTCAATGGAGTTTAACAAACAGATATGTCAGCCTACTGTCCTACAGGACTTTTGCCTTTTCAGCAATAACTTTCTCTGTCTACTCTTTGAGGCAGGACTGCTGTCAAGTACATTTTCAAAGTGAATATGATGGTTTTGAAGGTCTTCTGCCATTGAACTCATTGTATTCATTGAGTATGAGATTTATTGATACTTATTAAGTGATGTTTTTCTTCAAACAAACTCTTTTCTGTGTTCTCAATTTTTTAAAAAAAGATTCCTTTAAAATTAATTTGATTATTGCAATGAGTTGTGTTTAAGGGAGCTCATTTTCTAAAAAAACTTACTATCTGACTTATTTGTGTCATTTTTGAAGAAGTAGATAAGAAAACTTCTTTCCAGAAACAAATCAGAGGTGTGTTCTTGTTTTCTTCCCCCCAGCCACCCTCCCCTTTTTTGTAGAGAACCCTTTGCCTATAGAATTCTGCTTTCCTTAGAATAAGGTTTCAGCAGATACTGGAATTGCTACATTTCTGGGAGCCTGTAGAATAAGCAGACTGGCATTTTTTTCTTAACTCCCTTGTCAAAATCTTTGCTTATCCATTCTTTACTTGTAGGAGGGAGACACTGTGAAAGTTGTATGGCATTCTTCACAAAGCCATTGCTGTACCTGGCCCACTTAGTCAAATTGATAGCTATTATAATTTGTGGTTCAGGCTTTTTTTTTTTTTTTTTTGCCAAATGATGCTGTTTGAAGTGAAATTGAATTAACTAAGATGATCTACTTTAGTCAGAAATGTAGTACATCTGAAGAACTAATGGTAAGGCTTAAAACAGTAACAAAAGTCAGAAAAAGAAACATCTGTGGTGATCTTGCCTATGCATTGGGTTCATAGGTTAATTTATGAATATTACAGTTTGCTATTGGCTTTGGGCCATAGCTAAAGGCAATAATTAGTCCCCTCTAAAAAGAATATTATTTCAAAAGATAATTCTTGCTGTGACCTAAAATTGGTATCCTTGTTGATAAGGTCTTTTTAAAAAAGCGTAGAACTAAATATGAATATTTATTGATTTTTTTAAAAAGCATATTTTATTTTTCCTTGCCACATTTATTTAACCAGTGGTAAGTAAAAATGGAGTGTCTCACATAATACCTTGCACATAAAGGTATTCATTAGTTATTGACTTCCCATTTCAAATAAGTATAGTCTTGAAGTGGAATTCTCCCAGTGTTAAAATTCTTTTTTTTGCTTTCTGACAAAGTTGCCATTGGGTAGGGAATTTGGTAGGAATTTTCAGGAGGTAGACCTAATTTGTTACCATTTTTCTCTCTTCATGCATCTTTTCATATTTAAAGTGTGAGTTACCAGGATTTGTGCTTTATGAGTGGCATTGAAATCTAAATTTTTCTGGGGTACCTTGCTGGCAATGTTTGACAAGATCAGACAAATATGCTTTCTCACAACAATTATAATAGAGAAAACTATCACTTTGATAAGCAGGTATGAATCAAAACATGAACAGATATGTCACTTTAATCCATTCTTTCTTAACTCCTCTTGGACTCTTCTGAGTCTTTAACCCATAGATTAACCTCACAAGTAGTGACCACCAAAGAATTTCCTTATATTCTGGTTATCAGGAGGAGAGTAATTTGTACCCTCCACTTTTTAATATGTGAATAACAAGCTTGTGATATGATCTTGGAGTCTTAGTCTTCCTTGTTATTTTCCCATATTTGTACGTTAGATTTAGAAAACTTAAAATACTTGCTTGGGAAACAGGTAGTAATGCTTTGTCACAATTTTCTGTTAGTTCCTTTTGCCTGATGGGTATAGCACTGGATGATCAGTTGAGTTTAACAGTTCTAAGAGCTATAAGAGGCTGGAACAGGCAATTACTACCTAGAGCTTCAGTTCTCATTCATTAGGCAAAGTGCTTTTAGTTCCTTAAGGATTTTTCCTTTTTTTTCTTTTCTTTTTTCTTAATTTGAGGTGCTGGAGCAACAATAACTTGAAGTTTCCACGAACCTGATTTGGAGAAGGTATAAAGCTTGTTAGTGAATTTAAGGATGCCCAGAGTAATAAAGAGAAAGCCACCTATATTGGCAACCTGTCAATATGTATCTTTTACAAGGGAAAGTAGATTAAGTGAGCTTATGTATCCTATACCAGCTGAGTAAAAAGCAGCAATAGACTGTGCCTCCCAGGATCTCATGCTTGAATGCTTCTAAGTCTAATGATCCAACTGCCGATGCATTAGAGATTGACAAGATGAGTGTGTGCGCAGATCATTGATCATATATAGGGTTGGCTATGAGACTGATTATCTCTGTAGATCTAGGAGAGCCAGCTCTTAGGGATCACCCCAGACTCTATTGCACCGAGATAATAATTGTAGTTCTAATCAATATGTATAGTCCATTACCAACAGATGGAGATGTTCTGTATCAAACACCTGAGTAGGGGTAGTAATACATGGTCGTGTCACTGATGTTGACTAGAGGATATGGTGATGCTGTCCCTAGGAAGGAAATGGGCTTTATGAGTTGAGCATGTCTGATAAAGAAGAGTGTTATGATTGACCAGACCTATCACATCTTCTTGGCCTGTGGCTTTCTGAACAAATTATCTCATATCGAGAAGAGTCAAGTTGAGACGTTATTAACTCAATGAGGAAATCCATAGCAGTGCTTAAATATTCTACTCAGTTGAGCTCAGGAGCAATTTCATCAAGTAGGTATTGCTGTTCTAAATCTCTTTTCTGATGCCAAATACTATGAACATTGTTGCTTGTCTCAGCAGGGGTACATTGGATTAAAAACTGATCATCGGAAAAGGTCAACTTGTAAAGTTCAGCAGGAATGAAGCATGTAGGCTATTGACTTTGATATGAAGGGGGTATGTGAACAGTTGAGCCTTGACCTTTGAAGTGGTGTATTTGGTCACCACTACAGGTGTGAAGGTAAGCTCAAATCTCTGAGGCTAAGCAGGCAGCACCCTGATGATATAGCTGCTCTTATACAAATGCTGCAGTCATCAAATGAGAAGTATAAATGAGTAGGATGGTGGTTGAGTACAATTAAGACTTCTGCATCAGGCTTACAATAACAAAAAGTAGTCTTGTATTGTCTTGCCAGAGCTTGTAATTTGGGCTTTGGCAACCACCAAGAGCTGCAGAGATTGTCAGTGAACTCGGGAGTTTCTATACAGCCTGCATGTAAAAGGTTTGGCACCCATCTGAAATCACAATCTTGAAAGGCTCCCCCCCGCAAGAGGTGGTAATCTCATGTTTGCTGTACCTTCTAGCTTTGGCCTTGATCTGTTCAGTTTGTTGGCTAGTCATGTGGACAGAAGTTATATTAATGGAAGCCATAATTCGTGATATTTGGAGTTGAGCTAGTGTCACACACGTTTGCTTGAAAGGCCCAGCCAGGTGTTGTCACCATCATCTGGAGGAGGTGGAGATGAAGGATTTGTTGTAGGTGGCTTGGGTAAATCCTTGCAGGATGTCATGTAGGGGTTGCATGACAGGTCTAAGGTTCACATGACCTTGGAGAGCCATGGTAGATACAAAAGAAGACAGAGTCAAACTTCCTAATTTGGTTTCCATTGTCTTAACTCTTGTATCTAGTGACTTCAACATAGCTAACATCACTATTTTCCCTTATCCAAATTAGTAGAATATGGGATTCCTCGTCCTCCAGGTTCAAGCTTCTCGCCAGTTTCCTTAAGATATTCTCCAGAGGTGTTCTCTGCCCCCACCTCTGACTCTCATCTCTGCAGCTTCCCAGCACACTTGAGCTTTTTATGGAATGTCTTGTGTAGTCTGCATACTTAGATCCACCCCCATCTCTGCTGTGGCCATCTCTACTGCCTCCTGGCAATCCTTGTCCTGCGCAATCTTGCTCATCCTGACTGCATTCCTCCTGTTCTTCCTCTCCAGAACTACTCAAGCTCGGTTCTTCTCTGTTGGTTGAGGAAGCCTCTGCTTGCTTTTCCTGGACATCGTCTAAATCAGCGATTCTCAACCTGTGGATTGCGACCCCTTTGGGGGTTGAATGACGCTTTCACAGGGGTCGCCTAAGACCATAGGAGAACACGTATTTCCTATGGTCTAAGGAACTGAGGCACTGCTCCTCTATCCGTCTCTAGGCAGGTCCGCCCACATACAAATATTAAAGGATCGTGACATTAGGAAGGTTGAAAACCACTGGTCTAAATTAAGGTTGTTGGCTAGTATCTCCAATGCTCTTGCTAGACGTGGGCTAGACGTGGTTGTCGAGGGCTTTTTCTAGAGCTAACGACTTTCCCTTTGAGTCTTGCAGAATATTGGCTACATGGTCATCTGGGATGTAAAATTCTAGTATGCTTTTACCAGTTGTTTTTTAATTTATTTTCATGTTTTTATTTTCCTTGCCCTCTATGCTATTCTGAGATATTGATCAAGAAATAGAAATTTTCAGTTATAGTTTGAGTATTCTTTTTTTTAAATAACAAACCTAAGATGAATGTTTAATTAAGAATCCTTCTCAAGCAAATTACCAACAATTTAGAACTCTCTTAAGAAGTTGTAAATTCCATTATTCTAGGCAGAGGGAGTAGTATTACCAAATTCGTTAATTTAAGGAGAAGCTTCTATATTTGATTCCTAGGTTAAAACCCTATCCTATTATTAAACCTAAGCTGTTAGTAGACTAAAGTAGTGTTCACATAAGTGTTTCTAATGTGTCCCCTGCTAAAATGAACATGTTCAATTTTCTGGGCCTTTTATCCCATGGTGCTAGGAGGTATATTCTTTTTTGTGACTGTTCCAGGTGCTATAAAGTTCTGGGACTAGTGAGTGAGGGTCAATGAAAGGACTGTTAGTGTCATCATTTTGTTCTAAACAAAAGAACTTTTTTATAGATCTAGTAAGCGGTCCTTAAGGTATTGAGAAGGTACATGAATGTGGAAGGAAATCTAAATGAGGCAGAAAAAAGTGGCATTGGTCAACACATTCGTATCAACACATTTGTACTGTAACTGCTCACTAAAACTCCATTCATAGTTCCAGTTGTGCATTTAAGCCCACAGAATTTTTAGATTATTGAATGTTTACTTCCGTCTATAAACAATTTCTAAATTAGGCTCTCTTTCCAGTCGGTGGTGATCTAGCTTTGGCCATACCAAATTGTGAATATTCCTACTATGTTATACCCAGTTGCTTTATATTGATACTGCAACTTGAAATAGGGAGTTGGGGGAGGGGGGGGTGATCTTTTTAAGACATCAGCTCACTGTGCTGAGAGAGGGACCAAACTCAAGGAAACCTCTGATCTATAAACACAACTGCTGCATTTTTTTATAAATACATGTAAATGTCCTGTTGTAATATTTGATCTTGGAAATAAAAACAAAAACTGTTTTCAGTATTCACTTGTGTTTTGTTTTTGTAGAATAAAAATTTTCAAGGATAAAAGTTTTTCATTAATGCAGTTTTAAATTGAATTAATGAATTGCATCAAGGATATGGATCTTCTGAATTAGTGTAAAGGAGATTGTAATACTATATTTGGGCACCCTCAAAAATGCTCCAGAAATTGACATCTCTATATGTAGTCTCAGAGCTGGGAGTGAATGGGAATCTTAGAAGCCCTTTCTATTTACAGATGAGGAAATGAGAACCCACTCATATTAAGTGACTTCTTCAAGGACGTACATGTTCTATGTTCCTCAGTTGCTGCCACAATATAGAACTTGTGAAATGGGTAATATCTACTATTGTGTGGATTAAATAGGCCCTGCTTATAATTACATTATTAAGTAATTTTTAAAATGTAACAACATTGCCATCTTATAGAAGATATTAGATAATGTTGAACCCTCCAAGGAAAGTGAGACTTTATAATTGTGACATTCCAATAACATGCTATTTTCTTGGTAAACAGTAATGATTGCAATAAATTGCAGCTACGCTTAAACAATAAACAATTTATCATTGTTAAAAAATCAGTATAATACCTACATTTCAAAAAATTTAATAGTTGCTTATTCCTCACCTACCCTGCCCACCCCAAAAATAATTATAGTCCTAATACAAATTTTGTTGGGTGAATTATTCAAGGTCCTTGTTGTTATATACTTTTGTCTTGAGCTCCTGTGCTTACTGTCTGCAACCGAGTATAATGTCAGGAAATTATGAAATCTTCCATTTTAGGCATGAGCCTGCCAGAAACAATTTTTATGAATTTAGATATAAAATAATCTAAATATTTCTGCTTAGGTGCTAAGACCAAAAACCACCCTATGACTAAAGATCTATGTCACTTTGGAGTTATAGCATTCTTGGACAATAGACAATATTCCTACAATGAGAAAGGGCCATATAATTTTCACTACACTGCTAAAGGAATCCATGACATAAAAAAGGTCAAGAACTGTTCTCAGTCTTATTCATGTAGGCCTTGTGGAAAGTCCTTTTTTTCTTTTGATTCTCCACTTAGAGAGTTGCAGGATTATTTCTTCCTTTTGGAGGATTTTTGTAATAACTTTAAAAATATTTTTTCCCAATTACATGTAAAAATAATTAACATTTTTTTCAGATTTTCAGTTCCACATTCTCTCTCCCTCTCCTCTCCCCCCATTTAGAAGGCAAGCAGTTTGACATAGTACACACACATGTGTAGTCATAAAAAATATTATGTGCAAGTCATGCTGTGAAAAAAAAATAAAGAAAAAATATCTTTGATCTTCATTCAGGTTATCCTCATTTCTCTGGACATGGATGGCGCCTTTTATTACAAATTCTTCAGAATTGTCTTGGATCATTGTATTGTTGAGAATAGCCAGGTTATTCACAGTAGATCATCATACAATGTTGCTTTTACTGTTCACAGTGTTCTGGTTCTGCTCATTTTGCTTTGCATCAGTTCATGTAAGTCTTTCTAGATTTTTCTGAAATCTGCCTGTTCATTTCTTATAACAATTGTATTCCATTACATTCACATATCACAGCTTGTTGAGCCATTCATTCCTCAACTGATGGGCATCCCCTCAATTTCCAATTCTTTGCCACCATGAAAAGAGCTGCTATAAATATTTTGGTGCATGTAGGTCCTTCTTCCTTTTTTGTGATCTCTTGGAGATACAGACCTAGTAGTGGTATGGCTAGATCAAAAGGTGTGCACAATTTGGTTGCCCTTTGGGCATAGTTCCAAATTATTCTCCAGAATGTTTGGATCAGTTCACAGCTCCACCTACAGTGCATTAGTGTTTTAATTTTCCCAACATTATTTTCCTTTTCTGTTACATTAGCCAGTCTGATCAATAGGTATGTGGTGGTCACTAAGAGTTTCTTTAATTTGCATCTCTCAAATCAATAGTGATTGAGAGCATTTTTCATGTGGCTATAGATAGCTTTGATGGCTTTGTCTGAAAACTGTCTGTTCATATACTTTGACCATTTATCAATTGAGGAATGGCTCTTCTTTTCCTGTAAATTTGACTCACTTTTCTACATATTTGAGAAATGAGACCTTTATCAAAGAAACTTAATAGAAACATTTTTTTCACAATAATGATTGCCAACTATGTATTTTTCTCCATCCTTTTTTCCCCCGTTTATCCTACTTTCCCTACTTTGACCCTGTTCATTCTCAAAAGTGTTTTGATTCTGACTTTTACCTCCTCCAATCTGCCCTCCCTTCCATCAGCCCCACCCACTTGCTCTTATTCCCCTTCCTCTTCTACTTTTTTGTATGGTAAGATAGATTTCTACATGAAACTGTGTGTGTATATTATTCTTTCTCTGAGTCAATTCCAATGAGAGTGAGGTTCATGAGTTCTCCCTGCCCTTCCACCATCTTTTCCTCCACTGTAATTTGTTTTGAGGCATTATTTAGAGAGTTTTAGGGGAGAGTTCAGGTGATTCCTTGCCTTTCTCCACCATCTTGGCCATATTTGCACTAAGTTTTAATACTAGTTGCTATTTTCTTTGATTTTCTTACCTTTTTTACTTTAGCTCCTGAACTGGGGCTTTGTGTCAAGGCCAGCC
Source organism: Pseudochirops corinnae (assembly GCA_028646515.1). Taxonomy (NCBI): domain Eukaryota; kingdom Metazoa; phylum Chordata; class Mammalia; order Diprotodontia; family Pseudocheiridae; genus Pseudochirops; species Pseudochirops corinnae. The sequence goes on along the minus strand of CM053588.1, from coordinate 166,331,908 downwards.
AATTCCTGCTACATTTTGGGATGATCAGCCCTGCTTGTCTTTATTCTGGGTCTCCAGTCTTTTTATGCTGACTTCAACTTCTTAGGGTTAGGCTTCCTATATCTTTGAGGTTCAGAGCACTGGATCTTGAGGGCCCTCTCTGGAATCTCAAGACAGAGTGCTAGGGATATCCTAGGCTGAAAAGCCATTGCTGCTCCCTATGTGGGGCTTTCCCAAGGATAGTCCTCTGGTCTTGTTGCATCTGGATGCTACCTTGCAGGTTACCCCTGTTCCTGGCCTGACTGGTTGTACTGGTGCTTGCAGTTCCCTTTCCTACAGCCCTTAGGCTTTGGACTGACTTCTGCCTGACCTCTTGTCTCATTCTCAGGCTGAAGAAATTATTGTAGTTTCTCATTGAATTTGTTTATTTAAAATATTTTTCCCTATATATTTGTTAATAATTTTAGCATGTTTTATTTCCAAATTCTCTCCCTCCCTTCTTCCTCTCCCTCCTCATTGAAAAGGCAAGCAATTTGATATAAATTGTATATATGCAGTCATGCAAAACATTTCCATATTAGTCATGTTGTAAAAGAAAACAGACAAAAAAAAGTAAAAAAGCTTTCTTTGATCTGCTTTGAATTTTAAAAAATTTCAGATCTGAGTTCTCTCTGCACCCCACCTCACAACTGAGAAAGCAAGAAAAATCAAATTGAAAGTGTATAGTCAATCATAACAAATTCCCACATGGGCTATCTTACTGAATATTTTGATCCTTATTCCATTTTCTGTGAATTTCAGAGTTTTTCTGGAGTAGGTGTGTGGAAGCTGGGTAATCTGCCTACAGTTCAGATAGCTATCTTTTCCATAAGTTCATTTCCCTATACAAAGGCTAGCACTTTCAATACTATCTTTTGTGTATGGTGGGAGTTGGCAGTTAAAGGGTAAAATGATGTAAATCAAACCCCAGATATAATTTGCAATAGTTTTCCATTATTGAAGAGGAGAAAAGACTTCCTCTTCAGGGCCTAGATTAGATTTATAGCTATTTTGATATTTCCTCTTTTTTTCCCCTGTAAGGGAATGATTCTTCACCACCCACATCCAATCAGCTGCACTTGGAAACCCAGAGCTTACCCACAAAGTTACTGACCAACCTGTTCCCCTCTCTGGGAATGAGCTGAGTCAGTGGTCTATCTTGAGTGACTTCCTCATCTCTTCTTTCACCCGCTGACCAGTCAAGCCCGTTTTCTCAACTATGTCTTGTGCTAGACCCTACACACACACAGCCATCACCACCACCCTTTTTGAACATGTCTTATTTTCCCCTCATTCAAGAGCCCTTTTTCTGTAGGAAATCTTTTGTTGTTGTTGATACAATGAAGCCACTTTATTACAGTCAAATGCTTCCTTTATGAACACCTATCCTATTGGGCAACCTTCCTTTTGAAGATTAAATTCTAATTGAGAAATCCTGGTTCCTTTCTTTTTCTCTTTGTGAGTCCTTCCCTAGGAAATCTTTCATGGCATTAATCCAGAGTTAAAAGTTATTCTTCCATTCTAAGCCCTTTTGATGGTTTGCCCTGAACCTCTCACTCTCTACTCGTCCAGACAGATGACAGAAAGTAGTATCTGGAAGGCATAATATCCTGGTACTTTGCCAAAAAAAAGCAAAAAAAAAAAAACCAACCCCAAAACCTAAAAAACAACAAGTATTATGACCTATTAAAAAAAATGTTTGCCATGTCTCTTTGGATGTTAACTCTTGTAAAGATAGGTTTTCAATGATAAAGAATGTGTTTTCCTAGCAGGGATTTATTTTCATTTAGAATGTTCTAGCAGAGACTATTAGAACTGTAAGGGAACTTAAAAATAATCTCATCCAACCCTCCCCCTACTTCTTTTTACAGATTTGGAAACAGACCGAGAGAAGCTAACTTTGGCCACGGTCACCTAGCCCAATAGCTAGGGTTAAAACCAAGGTTAAAAGTTAGGTCTTCTGACTCACAATCTAATGCACTTTCCAATACATGGTGCCTCACCAGTTCTCTCACCGGCCCTGCCACAAAGCTTCTGAGAAAGCTGTATCTGCCCTTGGATTCTCACACTTC
>CM053588.1:166300260-166329318 GCA_028646515.1 Pseudochirops corinnae | reverse complement strand
TCTTGAAAATTTGCAGACTTTACAAAACTGCTTCTTACAATAAACTTTACATTCCTCAGGAATGTTGATATGGGAAGGTCAGATTCCCTTCAGTTAGAGGCCATGTTCATCTAGGCATGACCACATTCTCTCTCTCTTTTTTTTTTTTTTTTGCTTTTTGGAGTGAAATTGGGGTTAAGTGACTTGCCCAAGTTCACACGGCTAGTAAGCGTATCAAGTGTCTGAGGCCAGATTTGAATTCAGGTCCTCCTGACTCCAGGGCCAGTGCTCTATTCACTGTGCCACCTAGCTGCCCCTTGACCACATTCTTTAAAAAGAAATCTGAAAAAATTCTCTAGAAACTATCTGTCAAAACTGGGTCATAACCAGTTATAGTTGGGTTATGACCAATACAGAATTTTAAGGATTGAAGTTATACCCATAGTAGTCTGCTTGTATTTTTATTATTGTTCTTTTAGTCATAGCTGTCTCTTCATGACCCCATTTGGGGTTTTCTTGGCAGAGATACTGGAGGGGTTTGCCATTTCCTTCTCCAGTTCATTTTACAGATGAGGAAACTGAGGCAAACAGGGTTAATGACCTGCTCAGGGTCACACAGCTAGCTACTAAGTATCTGAGGCCAGATTTGAACTCAGGAAGATGAGTCTTCTTGACTCCAGGCCCAGTGCACTCTATCCACTGCACCATGTACCTTAAATGACTGTAGCATTGCTTTCTTATTCCTTTACCTTAAACGCAAGGGTCTTCACAGTGTGATGGCCATCCTACCTTTCTAGCTTCATCTCCTATCATCCCACACCCCACCATTCAGTCAGCAGGTCTTTATTAAGCACCTGCCATGTGCCAGGCACTACACCACGCTCAGGAATGCTGTGCCTTTTGAAGGCATGTGCTTTCTTGGCCTTCCGGCTTTTATTCACATTTTCCCCTCTGTCTAGAGTGTTGGTAGATTCCCAGGCTTGGAGAGATGGCCAGGCACTCATGCTCCTTCTCCAACAGGCAGCAGTTAAAGCTCTCTAAATTATGGGATGAATATCATCCCCATGACACCAAAAAGGGAAAACAAAACCTAGAACAGAATTCATCTCATTCCCCTGGGATGAGTTACAACAGGCCACATTTGCAATGGGATATGAAGAAAGGGAATAAAGAGGCTAATCATGGTTCCCTCAAGTATTTCCAGATAAAGGGTACACTCCTCTGGAATGCTAAAGTTTCCTCTGGTCGTAAATTGGCCTTCTCCATGATGATGTAAGGACCAGTATCCATGTGAGCGCCACAGGATAAATCTGCAACAATTTGATATGAGGTTGGAGTGTTCCTGCTTATTTCTTGAAAGAGATCCATTTCTGACATCTGTCTTGAAGTGAGGTCTTTAGAGGTTCCTTAATTATTCTTGAAAATTTGAGTGCTAATTGGTCCGATGGCATGTGCCTGAGCTGGAGCATAGTCTTCTCTGAATGCTAATTGGCAAAAGTTCATGTGCCTAACTTGGGAGCAGTCTTGTCCACTCTCAGGATTGGCCTTTGACCCTCAGCATCTTCAGATGTAGGCTCTTGATGTCTGGAGGAAACCTCTAATGGATTGGTTTCCATAATTAGCAGCCAGCAAGGTGGCACAGTGGATTAAGTGCTGACCCTGAAGTCAGGAAGACCCATTTAAATCTCGCCTTAGACATTTACTAGCTTTGTGACCCTGGGCAAGTCACTCAACCCTGTTTACCTCAGTATCCTCATCTGTAAAATTAGCTGGAAAAGGAAATGGTAAACTGCTCCAATATCTTTCACAAGAAAACTCTAAACCAAATTAGGGCTGAACTCATGGTCACTATAACTCAGGAGAAGGCAAAGGCATTATGAAAAAAGGTTCTGCTGTACCCAAAGAGTTATAAAACTGTGCATAACCTTTGACCCAGCAATACCAGGACTGTATCCCAAAGAGATCATAAAAATGGGAAAAGGACCCATATGCACAAAAATATTTACAGCAGCTCTTTTCATGGTGGCCAAGAACCAGAAATTGAGGGGATGCCCATCAACTGGGGAATGGCTGAACAAGTTGTGGTATATGAATGTAATGAAATACTATTGTGCTATAAGAAATGATGAACAGGTGGACTTCAGAATAACCTGGAAAGACTTATATGAACTGATGCTAAGTGAAGTGAGCAGAACCAGAAGAATACTGTACACAGTAACAGCCACATTGTGCAGTGACTAACTGTGATAGATTTAGTTCTCAGCAATGCAGGGATCTAAGACAACTCCACAAGACTCATGATGGAAAATGTTAGCCACGTCCAGAGAAAGAACCGTGGAGTCTGAATGCAGATGGAAGCATAATATTTGTGCTCTCTCTCTCTCTGGTTGCTTTTTCTTCTTTCTCATGTTTCCTCCCATTGGTTCTAATTCTTCTTTACAACATGACTAATATGAAAATATATTTAATATGAATGTATATATAGAATCTATGTCAGATTGCACATTGTCTTGGGGGAGAGGAGGGAAGGGAGGAAAATTTAGAACTCAAAATCTTATGGAAGTGAATGTTGAAAACTAAAATTTAATTAATTAATTAATGGATTAAAAAACAAAAAAGAAAAAAGGTTCTGGATAGTTGCCATCTAGGATTCATGAACCCAATCAGGATTAGGGGTGGGCAAGACAACCAACCCATTAGGATACGGCACATTGTGGAGTGGGCTGGAGCAGAAGAGAGGACTACAATAAAGAATGCTCTTTTTCGTGTAATTTATACACCCATAAGGCAACTAGGTGGTGCAGTGGATAGAGTGCTAGGTCTGGAGTCAGGAAGATCTAAATTCAAATTTGATGTTAGACACATACTAGCTGAGTGACCCTGGGCAAGTCATTAACCCTGTTTGCTCCAGTTTCCTCATATGTAAAATGAGCTGGAGAAGGAAATGGCAAACCATTGCAGTATCTTTGCCAAGAAATCCTCAAATGGGGTCACAAAGAGTCAGACATGACTGAAAACAACTAAACAATAACATGCATACACATATTTTTAGTGCCAGAATATCTTGTTCTCTACAGATTGTAGGTGTATTTGTTTTAGGATCTGACAAGTTTCATGTGTGACAGTGGAAGATCAAAGTGGAGAGTGGAGTGGGGAAGGACAATAACACAGGGGGTATGAATTTTAAACTTTGGGCAAATAAATACCTTGTCCCAGCTTTGGTCTAGAAAAAACAATTACCACTGGAATGCTTCCTCTTTCACCCCTGGGATAGTTTGCCAACTATCAATGTCAAGCAGCTATAACTGAGCCAGTGCCTGGCTTATCTTACCCAGGAGAACAGGAGGGTTCTGTTCTAGATGGCAATTATCCAGAACCTTTTTTCTTTTTTGTTTTTTAATTAATTAATCTGGGGGCAGAGAGACTTTGAGACTGTGTAAAACAAACTGATTCACCACCAATGTAGTATTACTATGGCAACACCTGAATTTAAACAATGGGTTCACTGTACTGGAAATCATCTTGGAATCCTTGAAAGCACTGCTTAATTTCCCAAAGGCAACCCAATCTACCATCTTCCCCCTGTTCTACTTTGGGTCCAACTCATTGTCCACAGGCAATGGAGAACATATGTGCCACTGTACTAAGCCAACAGACTGGCCAGCCAACTGCATGGTATAGTCTGGCAGTTAAATACAGATTAGTTTGTTCTTGAGGAACTGGTCAGGTTCTTTATAGATTTCCTCCATAATATATCTTGGCATATAAGCTGCATTTGAGCATTGCCATCGGGTGATGATGACTCTTCTGTACACATAGTTCCCTGTTGAGAAAGGCAGGTGAATGCAGATGCTTCTAACCAGGTGTAATGTTAAAGGGATACAAGATCTTCCCCACCCATTAATAGGCCTCAGGTGGAGTCCATTAAGGGAAGCTTGCTTAGAGGAGGCTTGCTTGTAGAAAAGCTTTCACATCTCTTTGTTAATTTCTAATTAGGCTTTGAGTCAGGAGGGTTGTGATGCCCTCACGCTCTAAAAAGGGTATATATAGGAGGTTAGCATTTTGCTTTGGGCCTCACTCATTGGAAGAGTATGCTTGTGATTTGACCAGATGAGACCCTGGCTTTGAAAAACCCAGATGCTGGTGCTTCTCTCTCTGGTAACTATGTATGTATTGCCTTCATCAGACAGTTGGATCAGTTGATCTGTACTAATTTCATAGACAGAAGCCCTGTCTGTTGGTCTTTATTTCTCTGCTTATATTTTCTCTATTTTCTTTGTTTGGATTTTCTCTGAAGTTCAGGGTGATGATTTTTGCCCTGAACTAATGAATATAATTTTAAAAAGATTATTGACCCCCTTACACAGCTATCTTTCCTAGTAAAGCAGATCTAAGAACCTGTGCTAGCAGCCATCCTGGGTATGCCAGTGTGGTTGCCGCTACACCAGGTCAACATGCAGCCTCTTTTCTCTGCAGTCTGCCAGATCCCTCATATTCAGAACCAGATATAGGAGAGGGATGGATTTCCCTAAATATCTACTATATGTCTTATTCTCCCTATTTTACTGTAAGCTTTGTGAGGGAAGGTCCTACTTCTTATTTATTTGGGTACACCCTTTCAGTGTACAGCACAAGGTACAATACATTAGAGAAAATGTTTGCTGAATGAATGGATACCCTCCAAGGTATGAAAGTTTTGATGAACTCTTCTCTGATCAGACTACGTCTGGAATATCATGCTCATACAGAGTGAGTTGTCCCTTCCAACAAAGATTTAAAAAAGAGATGAAAAAAACCCAGTTCAGTAAAACCAATCACAAGTCAGCTGAGTCTGACAGAATATATGATGTTACACTCTGGGTGCCACATTTTAAGGAAGGATGTACCCAGTAATATGCAATAATATCCTTGGTGCCACTTCTTTTTAAAATTTATTTATTTATTTTTAGTTTTCAACATTTACTTTTATAGGATTTTGGGTTCTTCCTCCTCCATCCCCAAGATGGTATACAACCTGATATAGGCTATATATGTGCAATCATATGAAATGTATTTCCACATTAGCCATGTTGTGAAAGAAGAATCAGAACAAAAGGGCAAAACCACAAAAAAGAAAAAAAAGAGAAAATAAGATGCTTCTCTCTGCATTCAGACTCCATAGTTCTTTCTCTGGATGTAGATGGCATTTTCCATCATGAGTTCCTTGGAATTGTCTTAGATCATTGCATTGCTGAGAAGAGCTAAGTCTATCATAGCTGATCATTGCACAGTGTTGCCGTTACCATGTACAGTGTTCTCCTGGTTCTGCTTACTTCACTCAGCACTTGATGTCACTACTTAAGAAAGCACACTGACAAACTGGAGATGGTACAAAGAAGAATACCTGGAAACCACAGCTCTAATGGAGGAACAGGGGCCTCTAGCCAGGAGAAGAAGTGACTTAGTAGGGATAGATTAACTGTCTTCAAGCCCTGAAGGACTGTCACATGAGAGAGAAATTAGATTTGTTTTAGTCTTGGAGGACAGAATTAGGAGAAATGAAATGAATGGGTGAAAAAAACCATTTATTTAACAGTTAATGAGTGCAAAGCACTTGAAATACAAATAGGAAAGAAAAACGCAGTGAGTGGGAGTTGCAGATTTTGGTATGATACAAGCTTATCAATGACAACTTCTGGGGCTTAGAAGGTTGGAAGCTTGGAAGGTTCTTTTCTTTTTCCACTAATAGATCCTCTCAGCTTTGGACACATGCATTGAGGTCAAACCTGACATTCATAGAGAGTTCTTTAAGATCCTACTGCAGAGCGCTGGGAAAAGTTCTTAAAGCTTAGGTTTTACTGTTATTGAAGATCCTCCCAAAAAGGAGGGAATAGAAAGAAACCCAGTGTAGCCTATAGATCTGGACAGCCACTTGTCTCTTGTACACAAAAGAAATGCTACACACAAAGTACTCACTAGCAGGCATTAACCATAAAATAAAACAAAACTTAAAGAATAAGTAGCAATAAGGTACTGTTGTTATCTCTTGGGAGTTTATTGGCATTTTGTGGAACTGCTATGTAGGCCTGCATCAAAATGGGCACAGGCCAAACCTAGAAGCATGGAATGACAGACATGAGCAGGATCTGTCATAGCAGTTCCCCTTTATTGATCAGAGAACAAGGTTTATATAATGAATGTAAAGCAATTATCTCTTAGGTTCCCATGAGAAAATGTTTAATGTCCTCGTTCATTGATGTACATTTGTATGTTTTAATGTCCTTGTTCATTTACATAAATCCATGTTTTAATGTCCTTGTTCCCTTGCATGCATCTATGTCTGGGTCACTGCTTGATTGTCACCTCCTACACTCCTGCAAGTCAGGAAGAGATGATGAGCCAATCTCAAAACATAATATGGCCTTCACAGGGAGCTGGCTTGGGAGAAATCCTGGACCAGATTCTTCCCATGTATGAACCAGGTTAGAGACTGGCCCTCAACACTTCTCACTTCTCCTTAGTTCTTCATTCTCCAGTTACCTCAAGGTCTATGTCTTTAAGCAAGCCAGGGAAAGATTTGGACCCATCGTTCTCTCAGTGGTCATCTTCTCAGATACAGAAAATCCTTCAGCCAGCCAGCTCCAACTGAGAGTCTTGGGATCTCTCAAACTCTCCATTTCAAGAGGATATCTCAGTATCACCTATTACTCAATCACCAATGCTTAGAGAAGAAATACAGAACAAGAGGCAGCTAGGGCAGTTCACTTAGGCAGAAAGTGCTTTAGCTGACATGTGCTTCCAGCCTCTAGAAGGGATATGGAGAAAGGGGGGATAACAAGGTGTTGGCACATCTTTGTACGTTGTTAACCTCACTGCCTTTGCTGTCTGTCCTTTGTTTTCTCTGATTACATTCAGTGACCTGGAGGGAAATCAGTTGGTCAGAGACAAGAGGGCATTTGAAAGCTGGAGCTGTGATAACTTCCCCTTCTCGTTCTATCTTTTAGAGTACAGTTCTTGCCCTAGCTCGTGATGGCATGCTCTCAATCATGGTCCCGCATCTTGGGGGTCAGCCTGGGCATCTCAGCCCAATTTGCAGCTGGTGCCAACCTTGCTCTACTCTTTCCTGACTGGGAAGTGACCTATCTGAAGAATGGCCTTATAGGCAAACATGCTATGAGGGGCGCTGGCCTTTGGGGAGGTGGTCTGATGGTAAGCAGACATCTTTTTCTCCATACTGGTCACCTTTTCTGCTCTTGTGATGGGTGTGCAGTTAGGTCAGGAAGAAGTTTTTTTCTGAGGATCCAACACTTTGATCTGAAACCTGATAAGGCTTCAAATGTGACTGGAAAACAAGAAAAGAGAAGAATCCTTGGACCCAGGTTGCCAAATTGTAGTTTGGAGAATATAGGGAATATTCTGACTGGGGTAAGGACCGTGAACTAACTCTTATCAGCACGGTCAGACAGGGCTTACATGCATTGTGTTCTGATTGTTTGAAACTGAATAAATGGGTCAGTTAGGTGGCACAGTGGATAAAGCACCATCCCTGGAGTCAGGAGGACCTGAGTTCAAATCCAGCTTCAGACATTTACTAGCTATGTGACCTTGGACAAGTCACTTAACCCTGATTGCCTCCCTTCTCCAACCCCTTCCCCCGCTTCAAAAAAAGAAACTGAATAAGATACTGCAATGCAGGATGATCCTATATATTTAGGGCATTTGACTAACCTACTAAGCATGAAGGTGGGATCCTAAGAACTACTAGAAACCTGGTTCTACTTCTACTCCCTCCTTACTTGTTATGTTTTCCTTAGGTATTCTTTGCATCCATTCTCATCACATTGACAGGCTGGCGCCGGGGCTGCTTCAGTAACATTGGGCCCTGCAAAAGTGTAAGTGATTCTTTTGCTCTAATTCTTAAAATGTTGTGATTCTTATATCTTTTTCTTGTAGTTCATTGCTTAATTTGGTATATTCCTTGAATTAGGAAATTATATACTACAACTATATATTATCTAGCTTTGTTGTTGTGTTGTTTGTCCTTTGTCCTCGAAGAGGACTACCGTATCAGGAAGGTGATGCCATGATTTGTAAGTCAATTGAACGTGAGTGAGGGAAGGCTGTGCAAAGTCACCAGCCTCACTTTCTCCTCCCAAGCCATTTAGGTCCAATGGCCAGATATGGATCAGAATGACTAAAGATGGCCCTCATTATCTAGCTTTATATAATATGTATATGTATATGTATATCATACACATATATTTAAATTCCTATCTATATGATATAGATAGATTTTTATCTCCATCTATATTGAAGATAAAAACCTCTAGGTTATTTTATTTCATAAAATGTCAGAGCTGGAAGGGAACTTAGTATCCAGGTCAAGTCCCTCATTTTACAGATATGTAAACTTAGGTCCAGAATTACATAACAGAGGGCAGCTGAGTGGTGCAGTAGATAGAACATTAGCCCTGGAGTCAGTAGGATCTAAATTCAAATCTTGCCTCAGGCACTTTCTAGCTGTGTGACCCTAGACAAGTCACTTAACTCCAACTGCCTCAAAAAAAAAAAGTTATGTAGCAGGTATCCAGAAATATCAGTTGATAAAATATTATTATTATTATTTCTCACAACAAGATTTAAAACTTACAAATTATTAATTTGATTTCCATATTTGTTTAGGCTTGCAAAAGTCGTTTGTCTTGTAGAGAAAACATACAGGGGTAAAACCTCTGTATTATGAGTTTTGGTAAAACACCATCTTCCCAAAAAAGGAGCCTTAGAGGTCAAAGAAACAGAGCTACAAGGTTATAAAAATAGAGATCCCCAGGTTAGCAAGGACAAGATGATCCTTACTTATTTCCATCTTGAAGGTGACCCCCACTATCTTAGAGGCTTCTTGCCAGAATATCTGGTAAAATTATAGCTAGAAAAAAGCATCCAGGGGTGGCTAGGTGGCACAGTGAATAGAGTACTGGCTCTGAAGTCAGGAGGACCTGAGTTCAAATCCAGCCTCAGACACTTAACAGAAAACTAGCTGTGTGACCTTGGGCAAGTCACTTAACCACAATTACCCTATCCCCAAAAAGCAAAAACAAATTGTAAATTATCAACAACTCTATGAAAGATTGCTTCAGATCACTAATAATAAGAGAAATACAAATCAATAGATCTCTGAGGTTTAACTTCAAACCTAGCAAATTGTCAGAAATGACAAAAGATGGGAATGGTCAGTATTGGGAGAGTTTCTGAAAGACAGGCATTCTAACACACTCTTGGTAGAGTTGTGAATTGGTTCAACTATTTTGGAAAGCAATATGCAATTGAACTAAAAATGATTAAATGACCACATCCAGTGATATTAAGGTCAATGATAGAAAATAGTCATGGAAGTACTTTTAATAGTATCAAAGAACTAGAAACAAAGTGAATGCACATTGAGTAGTGAGTGTCTAAAAAAAATTCTGGTACATGAATGTAATGAAATATGCCATAAGAAAACATGAATAGGAAGAATTCAGAGAAGCATGGAAAATCTGATAAGTGGTATAATGGCTCCAGGCATTTTGTCTGGCTGTACTCCATGCCTGGAGCACTATCCATCCTTTGATCTGATTTTTGAACTCTCTAGCTTCTTTTGAGTCCTAACAAAAATCCCACCTTCTATAGGAAGCCTTCACCAGCCCCTCTGAATTCTAGTGCCTTTCCTTTGTTAATTATTTCTGATTTATCTTGTGTACAGCTTGCTTTGTATATATTTGCATGCATGTTGCCTACCCCATTAGATTGTAAACTCCTCAAGAGTAGATTCTCAGGCATATCCCCAGCACTTGGCACAGTGCCTGGTATTTAGTAGGCACTTAATAAATGTTGATTAATTAATGCAAGGTGAAGTAAACAGAACCAGGGAAACAATAAACATGGTGATTTCAATGATATACGGGGGAAGAATAGAAAAAGGAAACTGGATTCTGTAATTATAATGACCAAGCTTGTCCCAGGAGAAGAAATCCCTTCTTTGGAGAAGGGGAAGATTATGGGTACAGAGTGGTACTCTCATACTGGGGTGATGTGTTGGTTAATTATGCTGTACTTCTTTTCCTCCTCCTCTCTTTTTCACTTTTTTGCTACAAGAGATGGCTTGCAGGTAGAGGAGGAAGACATTAAGTAATGAAGGTGTTATAAAAACAAGAGAGAGCGAAAACAATTGCAGTTTTTAAAATTAAAATTTATTTTTCACAGTTACCATTGGAAAATGTTATTTTAAAAAAGAGGTTTTGATGACACCTCTTGTTTTTATATAATAATCATCTCTGGATACTACTTCAATGAATCCTTCCTCATAAAGAGGAAAAGGAAAAATGGTTAAGCAGAAGCAACTGACACAGTGACTCTATACAACGGTATATTCAATGCTTCACACTCGTAGTTCTCTGCCTTTCTACCAAAAGTAGGGAAGTACTTCATCTCTGAGATTAGGATTGGTCTTTACAGTCACTCGTCAGTAAGCTTCATTTTAGTGTTCTTTTCATTTTTATTATTATAAATTTTTGTGTGTATTGTTCTATTAATTCTATTTGTTTCATTCTGCATCAGTTCATATGAATCTTAACCTGTTTCTCTGAATTCCTCATATTTCTCATTTCTGAGTGCACAATAACATACTATTGTATTCATACAATTTATTCAGTCATTCTCCAAATGATGCATACAGACACACACACACACACATTATATCCAATTCTTTCTTGTCACACACAAAAATTCTATTGTAGATATTTTGACATATATGGAGCCTTTTTTTGTCTTTAATGTTGTTGGGGAATATGACCAGTAGAAAGGTCTCTAAATCAAAGGGAATGAACAGTTAAGTGCCTTTTCTTACATAAATCTAAAGTGTTTTCCAGAATTCACTGTGAATCTTTTAACTTAAGATGAAAACCTTCTGGAACGTATGCATAGCTTCCTTGTACTTTGAGTTTCAGGGTGATAATGGAAAAACTACTGTATATCTGTGTTTTTTGAAAAATTATGTACTCCTTACTCAAATGTATTTGAAACTTTATATTTTGGAAGAAGTAATCCAGTTCCTTTGAGAAATTAGATTTGGAAATGAATTGGAAGCTAGCAAAGATAAGATAATAGCGAACATTTATATATAAGCATTTACTATGTGCCAGAAACTGTGTTAAGTGCTTTACCTTAACTCATTTGATACTCACAACAACCCTTGAAGGTAGGTGCTATTATCATCCCCATTTTACAGATGAGGAAACTGAAGCAAATAGGAGTAAGTGACTTGCCCAGGGTCACATAGTTAGTAAGTGTCTGAGGCCAGATCCTGCCTCTAGGCCCAGCACTCTATCCACAGTCACCTATCTGCCCAAGAACCACTTCATACCAGTTAGGAATGCAAATGACAAGTTAGCTACTAGAATTGCTAATTAGAAAAGAGGTGTTTGTAGTTTGGCCATAATTTTTCTTTTTATCTCCTGTGTTTGGTTTGTTTTTGTTTTTTACAAAAAAAGCAGCTATAATATTTAAACCTTAGCTATTTCCAAAACACACTGGATTATCAAAACAAACATTGTGTTTATGGCCACATTTTTCTCACCTTCATTGTGAGAAGACTATCAAGAGAAAAGTTTTCTTTGTATTATCTTGTCAGTAAATGAATGCTTACTTAAAGGACTAGATGGCCACAGACCATGCTATACAACCACCTCTGACAACTACCTGTGTTTGTTTTGAGAGAGAATTCAAGAATGAGAGTCAGGATTTAGATGGGGGGAATTTGGCCATATTTTGGACAAACTGTTCAGTAAGTAGTTAAAAGTTTAGTGAGATCAAGGGCTGAATCAAATTTATCTGTAAAAGCTTTTGATGTAAAGATGTGGTGAAACCCTATTGTACCTGCTGACTTTTGAGCACTGAAGCTCTAGATGCAAATAAATTCCATACAGAGAAAAGCCTGTGTCCTATATCCTGGTACTTCTCTTTCATCTTCTGTGAGGTACATATAACATCATTACAACACCCACAATCATCCTAGTTGGACTCTTGGGGAAGCAAATTGCCATAGGTGGAGCCATAGTGCAGAGGGTACAAGGCCTAGAGACAGGAAGACTCGTTTTCCTGAGTTCAAATGTGGCTTCAGACACTTACTAGCTTTGTAACCCTGTTTGCCTCAGTTACCTCATCTTTAAAATGATCTAGAGAAGGAAGTGGCAAAATACTCCAGAATCTTTGCCAAGAAAACCCCAAAAATGGAGTCACAAAGAGTTGGACATGACTGAACAACAAATGTTATCAGTGGGGTGGGGAGAGAGCCCAAGGCACAATGACTTACCTGGGATACACTATAGCAGTGGTTCTCAACCTGTGGGGTTATGTTCATTTTGTAAAAATGAAAACACATCCTGCATATCAGATATTAACATTATGATTCATAACAGTAGCAAAATTACAGTTATGAAGTAGCAACAAAAATAATTTTATGGTTGGGGGTCACCACAACATGAGGAACTGTATTAAAGGGTCACAGCATTAGGAAGGTTGAGAACCACTGCACTGTAGGTTAGTGGGTAATTCTGTCTTAGATTTAATTTTTTTTTCCTTCCTTCTATAGATGCTTGTTTCTATGCTGGCAGGTTGCCTAGCTATTTTGGGGGCCTTTCTTTGCTTTATCACATCTGGTGTGGCACTGAAGGATGGTCCTTTCTGCATGTCTGATGTTCCCTCATCCAATGAGACACAAGCCTCGAAGTATGGCTATCCATTTAAAGACTTGAATGACAGGTATTTTTGCCCAAAAAAACTCCATGGACAGTATGGCCCACAAAGAGTTGGCCACAACTGAACAACTAAACAATTTCTTGCCTACTCTTTAACAAAAGAACCTTTTCTCATAACAAAGAAAAAACAATTAAGTAAAAAAAAAAATCATTCAAGACAGTGACCATATCTGACTTCATCTGCCAAATTTCATACTGGTAGTTTATATATCACCTCTGCTGAATGTGTGTTTTATGGAAATTGTGTTTTATCCTCTGTCCTCTAGGACCAAGATTGATCATTGCATTTAATCTGGGTTCAGTTGTCTTTTAATTATTGTTTTATTGTTGCTTTTGTTTATAGCATTGTGATCACTGTGTCCATTGTCCTTCTGGTTTTACTTTCTTCACTCTGCATAAGTTTATACAAGTCTTCCATATTTCTCTGAATTCCTAATGTTCATTGTTAATTACAGTGTGATAATATGCTGTTCTTTTCACATACCACAATTCATTCTGCCATTACCTAATGGACATTTTGTTTCCAATTTTTATTGTTTTGGTCACAAAAAGCACTTCTATAAATATATGGGACATTTCTTTCTATCTTTGATATCCTCAGGGTATACATTTAGTAGTGGAATGCTAGGTCCAAGAGTATGAGCAATTTAGTATCTTTTCAGTGTGGAGTATTGTTTTCCAGAGTGGATGGAGTGAGTAAACTCCTTTAGAGCGAGATAATTTTATTCTTTGTATCATCTCTCTGATGCCTAGCATGGTGTCTAACACATGGTAGATACTTAAAATGCTTATTGAAAACATTTTAAAACGCTTATTTTGAATACCTGATTGCTTCATTAGAGCATCAAACCCTTCTGACACAAAATTCCTTTTTTAGTTTCTGATTTGAAGTCTTATGTTTATTTTCCTCTAACTTTGAGTTGAGTGAAGGTGAAAACCCAATATCTTTATACAAGAGTTCTGATTTAGGTTTTTGATTTATGAAATCCCTGTTTCTAGAGTATCTGAGATTCTTAATTTATTTAGTTTTCTGTATTCATTACTTGGTTTTCTTATCTTTTTGGGGATAGGAACTACCTTTATGACCACTTCCTCTGGGAATCAGTCTGC
Source organism: Pseudochirops corinnae (assembly GCA_028646515.1). Taxonomy (NCBI): domain Eukaryota; kingdom Metazoa; phylum Chordata; class Mammalia; order Diprotodontia; family Pseudocheiridae; genus Pseudochirops; species Pseudochirops corinnae. The sequence continues at coordinate 166,315,456 of CM053588.1, read as the reverse complement.
ACTGAACCTCCTAGAGCTGTCGTCTGGCATGTAATTTTCTTCTCCATACTCTTGAGTGTCAGCGTTATCCAGATTCTCCTGGTATTAGCTCAGCTAATCAACAGCTTCTTGGGTCTCTTCTGCGGCTTCTTTGAAAAGAGAGAGGTAACTTCTCGTTTAGGTGCCTCTGTAGCAAAATGGGCTTTAGAATCTCCTAGGATTCCTACTTAGAATCTTTGAGTAATACTAATAATAGCTAACATTATTTTATTATTTTTCTTTCCCCACAATTCTTTTTTAAATAGCATCTTATTTTTTCCAACTGCAATTGATTTACCCAGGGTCATGGCTATTAAGTGTCAGGGGAATGATTTGAACTCAGGTGTTCCTAGGTCCAAGACCAGGACTCCATCCCCTGTATCACCTAACTACCTCTGATTGAGCTAGGAGATAGAGACAGAGGGTCCCACTGGTTAGGAATTGGAGTTGAATATGGATAAGGGAATATGTGTGTGTGTTGGGGTAGGCGAGGGGAAATCCTAGGTTACAAGAAGCATCTAGAGCATCAGTTCTCAACCTGTGGGTCGTGATCCCTTTGGGGGTCGAACAACCCTTTCACCAGGGGTCACAGGGGTCGCCTAAGACCATCGGAAAACATGTTTTTCCAATGGTCTTAGGAACCGAGACACCACTCTTCTATCTGTCTCCAGGCAGGTCTGCCCACATGCAGATAAGCCCACTTACAAGTGAGTATTAAAGGGTCGTGGCATTAGGAAGATTGAGAACCACTGATCTAGAGGGACCATAAAGGTGTTTGTGGACCAGGAAGGGAAAAAGGCAAAGGACATAGAGAAAGGCAGAGGAGAAGATAGTTCTGGAAATGATGTTAGGTTAGAAAAGAATCCTGAAAAGAAAGACTTTGGGACAACTCCAATCATGTTAGTAGAGAAATTTCAGATGCAAATTAGCTGCTAGCAAGAAGCCTCCAGGAGACTTTTAGCTATTTAGATTAGAGTTAAATAAAGTTGAAGGAAACCAGTATCACTATGCCTGGGGTGCAAATGAAATGTTGGGATGGTAAAGTGTGTATGTGTGTGTGTGTGTGTGTGTGTGTGTCTCTGCGTGTGTCTGCCTGTCTGTCACCCTATGTGTCTGTTGGGGGGAGAGAACAGCAAGGCAGTGGGAAACATAGATGCTGTTCCTACTCCCTTCCACATCAGCACCACTCTTACTTGGTGAGGACTGCTAGGAGACTATCCTAGAGATCTCCAAACTACAGGGGCCAAAGCATGGATGCTGGAATACTTACCCTTTCATAGGCTATGTTCAAATGGGCAGAGCTTTTTAGGTGTCCCTGGCTGTACTCTTTCTCTACTTTCCTCTTAGAACTATAGTTTTAAAGACTGTTTGGCTTGAGGAAGAGGTTAGAGAAAGTGGATAGATTTATGTAGCCAGGTAGAGAAGCAGAGGCTACTCATTAGGCTGAACAGGGAATACAAAAGTTTGGTCTCCACTGAGTTGCCCAAACTAAGAACTCATATAGAGGCAACTTTGATGAACACTACTGTTTTCCTCTTAGACTTACTGGTTTATTTGTTTTCAGATTTAACTTCTAGTCTGTGGCAGAGATGCTTTTCTCAAGTTGTCCTTCTTCCCAAAAAGAAGCTGATTATGGAAGCAAGGCAACACGAAGAAAACACAAGAGACTGATGTTTAAAACTGGTACTTAGATGAGGTAAGAAATATGCTCTCCATTGATTACCCTGCCCTCTTTACTATATCTGCAATGGACACAGCTATCAATTATTGATATGAAAGTCCTAACATAAAGTTCACAGGCAAGAAATAGGTCATTAAAAATGAGTTAACAACAGAGAAAGAACATGACCACAGATAGTTACTACAATAATAAAGAAGATCAGGCTTCAAACTCAGAAGAAGACAATGAAGTCAAAATAGCTCCTTGTAAAGTTTCAAGGGAAAATGTAAAATGATCACAAGTTCAAAAAGAATTGGAAGAGCTTAAAAATCAAGTAAGAGATGAAGAGGAAAAATTGGGAAAGGAAATAGTAGTAATGCAATAAAATCAAGAAAATTGTGAAAAGAAAGTTAACCAATTGGAAAAAGAGATCCAAAAACTTACTGAAGAAAATAATTCCTTAAAAATTAGAATATGGCAAGAGAAAGCTAGTGACTTTGTAAGACATCAAGAAATAATGAGGGCTTAATAATGGATTAATGCAAAATATAAAAAATTTGTTCTAATGTGTGATCATGACAATTAACTAAGACTCCAATTTTAATTCTGTAAGGATGATAAAGGTTCTGGAGTTGTCATTTACATTGGTTCCAAGGTTCCTTTTGTAGGTAAATGAATGAAAGGAGGCAGAAGGCAGAGAAGCTGGGAAGCAGGGCTGAAGATGGATGACCCTAAGTCACCAGAGGACTTCCTCACATCCCGACAGCAGTGTGAAAAGAGACTTTTGGACTTTGAAAAGACAATTGTTATTGTTTTCTTTTGAATCTCTGTATCTGTACTCATAAAGGAGACTGCCCCCTTGTATGTTGTCAATGCGGTGAGGTCTGCAAGGGTAATTAGAATTAAGAAAAGTGGGGAAACTTCAAAAGGTATAAAAAGAAAAGGGGAGATTTGTGAGGGATAATTTATAGCGAAGTTTCCCCATTCTGAAAAAATCAAATCTAGAATGGCTTCAGTATTCACTAGGCCTAGGTGTAGGTCACCTGACCTTCCAGCAATCTGGGACTTTAGAGCAATGGAGGCTCCTCCCCAGGGCCCCCTCCGAACAAGATATGCCAAATAAGGTTAAGACTGCTTTCACGGGACACCCACATGTTTCTAGGTCCTTTGTCTCAGAGAGAGATTCTTACACTTAAGTTATGGGCCAGCCTCCTTACCAATAAGAGTGAAGGCCAGTTGGGGGGCTTGGGTTTCTGCATTAGAAGATTATATAACCATGGGCTGGCTTCTACCTGTTGTTCTCTCCCTGCAGATGCCATGTGGGTGATAGGGGCAGAGTCCTTTCTCATGAAAAAGAATAAAGACCTTTAATGGTCTTAAAAAAAAAAAAAAAAAGAAATAATGAGACAAAATCAAAAGAATGAAAAAATAGAAGAGAACATAAAATATCTCATTAGAAAAACAACTGACCTGGAAAACAAATCGAGGAGAGATAATATAAGAACTGTTAGACTACCTGAAAGTCATGACTGAAAAAGGGTCTAGATCCTATACTTTAAGAAGTAATTGGGGTGGCTAGGTGGCACAGTGAATAGAGCACCTGGAGTCAGGAGGACCTGAGTTCAAATCTGTCCTCAGACACTTAACACTTACTAGCTGTGTGACCTTGGGCAAGTTACTTAACCACAATTGCCCTGCCTTCCCCCCACCAAAAAGCAAAAAAAAACCCCAAAATGAAAATATGACCCCAGATACCTGTGTTTTCTTTACCATTAGCATGCCATAACATAGCACATGTCCATAAAATGTTAAGATAAGAAGTCTGTTTAAGTAGTGTCTGTTTAAGGTGCCCTCTCCTTGGTAGTCATAAACAAAAGAATGCTCTGGTCAGCTCCCTCTGTCTTTGTTGACAAAGGAGGCATTCTCTGAGTTTACTCAGATCTGTTAGGCCAAGGTGCTTCTTCTGGTTGATTAGTTCAGGCTCTGGCCCTTATTGGAGTTCAAAATGATATTAAATGATTATCAATATATACATATACACAATAGACACATATGTATGTATATGTACATATATACACACATATTTGTTTTAAATAAAGGTTTATTTTTATATAATTTATATAATTATATATAGTAACAGCAATATTCGAAGAAGAACTGTGAATGACTAAGCTATTCTGAATAATATGAATATTGGTGGTTGTGGTTTGTCCTTCATTCTTGGAGACCATGACATCAGGCAGATGATGACATGACTTGCAACTGAATTGGTTCTGAGTGAGGGAGGGCTGTGCAAAATCACCAGCCTTACTCTCCCCTTCAGGGCCATCTGGATCCAACTACGAAGGACTTATGGAGGAAAATGCTATCTACCTCCAGAGAAAGAACTGATATGTGGAAGTACATATTGTATGGTTCCACATATATAACTGTATCAAATGTTGGCCTTCTCTAATGCAGAGCTGAAAGGGAAGAAGGAAGGGAGAGGACTTGGAATTCAAAATGTAACCAAAAAAAGTTAATGAAAATTTTTAAAATCAATAACAAAACGTTTAAAAGTCCATTCCACTGTACACGTAGGGGTGTGGCTTGAGCAAATCCCTAGAGGGCTCTCGCAGGCTAAGCCACAGTGCTCTGAGCTCGAACTGCCAGACTCACTCACCTGGGCCAATATCATCACAGCCTCTTTTTCAGTATCCGAGGCTCATATAATGAACCTTCAAATAGTAATTCATCAATTTCTTTCTTTTCTAGTTTTGCCCCCAGCCTTCTGGATCCTCATTTCTGGTTTTCCTTTCTGGCCATGAGTCCAAAGAATTTATTCATTTACATATAAAAATTTTTACTATTGTAAAAGACGAGGTTCAGTGTTAGTTATACATTCTCAGGCAGCAAGGGAAGAATATTTTACTAATTTCTCTTCTGCCCCCCTTCCTAATTCTTTTCTGTATCAGACCTTATTGCCCTGGAATAATAACATTTATATAGCATTTACCATATGCCAGCTAAAACACTTTACAATAATTGTCTCATTTGATCCTTATAAGGTATAAGATAGGCACTATTATCCACCCCCATTTTATAGACAAGGAAACTGAGGCAATCAGAAGTTAGATGATTTACCTGGTGTCACACAACTAGTAAGTGTCTAAGGCTGGATCTGAATTCAGGCTTTTATGATTTCAGGCCCAGTGCTCTATCTACTTGGCCACATAAGCTACAAAAATGAAAAGAAGGAAAGATTGATACACCTGAAGATCTCTGTAGTGAAGCACTCTTAAGCACCTTGGTTTCAAAGTCCCAGGGGAAAAGGAGGAAATAGCCTCATTATTAGCTCCTCTTTCATGAGTAATCCTTTTTATGATTAAAAAAATTGTAATGCTAAAGTTAACAAACACAAAATAAGATTATACATGAAGCTAATGAATCACTATGATATATAGCTTGCTTTCGTTTTAAAGTATTTAACAAATTAGCATTATTTTCAAGGCTGTTCTATTTGTCTGTGTTTACTATTCCCTTTTCTCCCGTGGTTATTTAAAAATGGTTCAGTGATCCTCTTTCCTTCCTTCTTTCCTTCCTTTCTTCCTTCCTTCCTTCCTTCTTTCTTTCCTTCCTTTCTTCCTTCCTTCCTTTCTTTTCCTTCCTTCCTTCCTCCCTTCCTTCCTTCCCTCTCTTTCTCTTTTACTATTTTTTTTTTTTGGTAACTCAATCTTCAACCTTTTCCCTCCCCTACTCCTTCCCAAATTGAAAGGAAGAAAAACTAAATCCTTGTACCCAATACAGATTGTCAAGGAACATTTGCCACTTGTGAAAATGTATTTCTCATTCTTCACCTTGAATTCATCACATTTCTGTCAGGAGGTAGGTAGCATATTTCATCACTGATCCTCTGGAACCATAGTTGGTTATGGCATTGATCAGAGTGCTTGTCTTTTCAAAGTTGCTTATCTATAATGTTCTTGTTGTATAAATTGTTCTTCAGGTTTTGCTTACTTCACTTTGCATCAATTCATACAAATCTTCCAAATTTCATCTTAAATAATATCTTTTATCATTTATTATGGCACAATAATATTCTGTTATATTTATATACCATAATTTGTTCAGTCATTCTAATAGCTTAAAATTCTTCTAAAACTTTTGGGAACCCTGTATATGAGTATATTTAAAGAAAGTACAAAAGAGCTACAAGATAATTTTGGGGAGAAGGCATTAACAGATTGGGGGAATAGAAAAGTCTTCATTCTAGAAGAAAGTGAAACTAAGCTTTGAAAGAAGCTAGGTATTCTAAGAGGTGGAGAAGAGCAAGGACTACATTCCAAACATGAGGGACTGCCAGTGCAAAGGAACTGAGTTGGGAGATTGAGTCATATGTATGAGGAGCAGTAGAAAGGCTAATTTGGCTGGACCTTAGTGTTCTTAAAGGGTCATAGTGCATATAAGGGTAGAAAGTCAGGATAAGGAAAGGTTATAAAGGGCTTTACATGCCCATGTAGACTAGTTGGCAAGTAGGGAACAACCACTGAAATTTCTGGCTATGTGGTTCAACTCTGGGCAACATTTGGCTCTGCAAAAGTATATTCCCTCAAAGCAAAAAGGATATACATGCACAAAAATATTTATAACAGCTCTTTTTGTGGTGGCAAAGAATTGGAAATTGAGGAAATGCTCATCAATTGGGGAATGGTTGAACAAGTTGTGGTATATGAATGTAATGGAATACTACTGTGCTATAAGAAATGATGAACAGGCGGATTTCAGAAAAACCTGGAAAGACTTACATGAACTGATGCAAAGTGAAATGAACAGAACCAGGAGGACATTCTATACAGTAACAGCAATACTGTGTGAGGATCAATTATGAATGATTTAGCTCTTCTCAGCAATGCAATGATCCAAGGCAAGTATAAAGGACTCATGATGGAAAATGATATCCACATCCAAAGAAAGAACTGATGGAGTCCGAATGCAGATCAAAGTATACTATTTTCACTTTTTTGTGTGTGTTTTTTTCCTTTTTGTCTGTTTCTTCTTTCACAACATGTTCTTTCATAACATGTTTCTTCTTTTCACAACTAATATGGAAATATGTTTTACATGACTGCACATATATAACCTATATCAAATTGCCTACTGTTTTAGGGGAGAGGGAATAAGAGGGAGGCAGGGAAAAAATTTCAGAACTCAAAATGTTTTTAAAAAATGTTAAAAATTGTCCTTACATGTAATTGGAAAAAATAAAATAATATTTTAAAAAGTATATCCCCTCTTATGAAACTGCTGAAATGGAAGTTTAAAGTCATCCTTGGTGACACAGACCTGGTGTCAGAATTGAGATGGACTCTGACTGAAGACCTCCCCACATCTTGAGAATACTTCTATTTGGAAATATCAGGAAACTACAGGGATTTTCCAGCCTGGAGCTGATATATCTGTTCTAACAGTAATGTTTGCATGTTGTCTCCCTCTTTCACTGTCTAGATAAAAATTGAGTAATGCTAGTACTGGGTCCATAACTGGGCACTGCTATTTGAATAAAGTTTATTTTGGACTAATTTTCTATTTCTACTGAAAGTCTATATATATTTTTTAATAGTTAGGATATAGATTATACTGAGTTAGTCAAAAAACTTTTATTAAGTGTTTACTAGGTGTCAGGCACTGTGCTAAGTTCTGAGAATATTAAGAAAGTCAAAACAGTCTGTGGCCTCAAAAGTATCATATTCTGATGAAGGAGACAACAACTGTTATCAGTAAAAGTTCATGCAGTCAATAAAACATGAAAAAATACACAGAAAGAAAAAAAGAAGTTCAGAAGGGGATATAGTGTTAGTACCTTGTTAGATTTAACATACACTCTCAGGAAACTACTATACAAGTTCATAATTTCATATATAACTCTTTTCTGTTCTTTGTATATTGAACCATTTGTTCAATGATTAACTTGAAAAGAAAAAAGAAAAAATGTTCAATTCTTAAAGTCCATACATACATCATAGGATCCATTATTCTAATGTGTAACCTTTAACTACAATATAAAGTCAATACTTATAGGATAAAAGCAAAACTCTTTAACCTAGCATTCAAGGTCTACTACAACCTGACAATAATACCTTGTTAGAAATCTGAATGGGGATTTCTTGCGCATCACGGAGTTGAAAGGAGAGATGAGGACTTGGAGTTTGCAGTCAAAGGTATCTTGCTGCAGCTCTCAAAACAGGCCCAATCTAGAATAATATAGAATGATGACCAGTAGGGAGTTTGCAAGAGTAAACAGTATGCCTTCCTACTTTCTGATCTGCTATTGTAAAAGTGGGAAATAGATGCTTTAATATGTAAACAGAAAGGAAATCCAGTATTTTAATGTTACAAGTAAACTAACAATATAACTTCTCTGAGACAGAAAATGCTAAATCAGTCATTCAAAATACAAGTGGTTCTCAAAGAGATCAAAGGAAGAGGAAGAGGAAAAGGACAAAAATATTTATAGAAATTCTTTTTTGTGGTGCCCAAGAATTGGAAATCAAAGAGAGATATATAAGCTGTAGAATGGCTGAACAAGTTATGGATATGAATGTTATGGAATATTATTGTGCTTTAGGAAATGATGAAGGGGATAGTCTCAGAGAAACCTGGTAAGACTTGTATGAATGATGAAAAGTGAAGTAAGCAGAATCAGGAGAGCAATTTATATAGTGATGACAACATTGTAAAGAGAAACAGCTTTTAAACACTTAGCATTCTGATCAATGCAATGACCAACGAAATGGCAGAGGACTCATGATGAAACATTCTACTCATCTCCTGACAGAGAGGTGATGGACTCAGGGTGCAGATTGAGACATATATTTTTTGGACATATGTAATGTGGGAATTTGTTTTACTTGACTCTGTGTGTGTGAGTGTACATACACACATACATACACACACATACATATATATATATATGTAGACACACATATATACATATACATATATATTATATTGTCAACCTGAAAGTTTGGTTAATAGAGACAAATGGGCTAGGTGATATGTGAATTCATCTTGTTTACTCCCTTAAAGCTAGCCAACTTGTACTTATAAGGAGCCAGAGCATAAGTTCTGACTAACTGATAAAAGAATGACCAAACTTAAATATGTTTTATAACAATTCCAACTCAACATGTCTGTGTCACACAAATTTATAATCTCCACATATGTTTAACCATATTATGAGAAAGGAATTTTCTTAATTGAATAAGTGGTAAATATAGTAAGATAAGAGCATTGACAAAGTGTCAATTGAAAATATAACCCAGGATATCTGTGTTTTCTTTACCATTAACATGCCATAACATAATATTGTGTCCATAAAATATTAAGAAAAAGTCCCATTATTCAAAGTAGTGTCTGCTTACAGTACCCTTTCCTTCCTAGTCATTAACAAAAGAATGTTCTGGTCAGCTCCCTCTGTCTTTGTTGACACAGGAGGCATTCTCTGAGTTTACTCAGATCTGTTAGGCCAAGGTGCTTCTTCTGGTTGCTTAGTTCAGGCTCTGGCCCTTATTGGGGTTCAAAAATGATATTAAATGATTATCAATATACACATATATATGTATGTATACATATTTATGTATACATACTGATAATCATTAAATATTATTTTTTTTGGCCTTCAATGAGATCTAAAGCCTGAACAAATCAATCAGACTGCTTTGCTTTGCTCTAAAAATGCTGTTTCCTGTGTCAGGAACTTGAAAGACCAGATAAGGACTACAATGGGTATTCTTTCTGTTTGTGACAGAATGCCAGTAATCAGAATAGTGGAATTTCTCTTATCTTGGGGGCATACTCTATAGAGGGGGAAACTCGGGTATCCTGAGATCATAATATCCAGCTGACACTACTTTGTAAATTTTGCCTTGTAAACATATGGAGACCATAAGTCTGAGGGACACAGACATCCTGAGGTTGTCCTAAAATATAAAAACTTTGTCAGTCTTGTATCAAGCAGTCAGAACTTAGGTTTTGGCTCCTTATACATACAAGCTTGCTAGCTGCATCTATCTTTAAGGGAATAAACAAGATGAATTTAATATCACCTAGCCTGTTTACCCCCTTTAACTAAACTTCCAGGTTGACAGTTATGGTGCTGTGACTTGGATGAACTGTTGGAATGGCAGAACAGCCCACCCCTATGTATGTATATATATATATGTGTGTGTGTGTGTGGTGTGTGTGTGTGTGTGTGTGTGTGTGTGTGTGTGTATGTATACACATATATATGTATGTATATATATATATACACACACACACATTTTTTTAAATAAAGATTTATTTTTCTTTCTTTTTCAACCAGTAGGGTGGAGGTTGGAAGTAAGAGAGGGTGAATTTTTGTTGATTTAAAAAATTTTAATTTTTAAAAGTAGTAAGCATCAAGGTAGCTATGTTAAATGTTTTTGCTTTTTGTTGTATCCCTAGAATAGTGCCTGCCATCTAGGAAGGAGTTAATTAATGCTTGTTTATCATTTGACTGAAGACAAAGTCAGGATCCAAAAAGGTTTGGGCATGCTAGAATAAGAGGTTAAATCTAATAAAATGAAATTTAATAGGGGAAAAAAGAAAAGTAGTATATGTATTGCATAATCAGTATAGAGTTATTCAGAAAAATCTGAGTTCTGTCCCCTCTGACACATGGTAGTTTTGTGATCCTGGGCAAGTAACCTCTCAGTGCTCCCCAGGAAACTTTCTTTCATTCTTCTTTTTTTTTAAGAAGCAATTAAATTTCATTTCATTTTTGGTTCCAAATGCTTTCCTTTCCTCTCCCTCTCCCCCTACCCATTGAGAAGGTAAGAAAAAAAAATACATTACAAATATGTAGAGTCTTGCAACATAAATTCCCACATAGCTGTGTCCAAAAAACATAAAGGAAAAGAAAAGAAACATGCTTCAATTTGCTATCTGATGGATTTTATACAATGTTCTCTTGGTTCTGCTTACTTCACTTTGCATCAGTTCATACAAGTTTTCCCAGGTTTCTCTGAAAACCATCCTCATCCTCATTTCTTATAGCATGACAGTATTCCATCCCATTCATATACCATTACTTGCTCAGTCATTGCCCACTTCATGGCTATCTTCTCAGTATCAAATTTGCCACCATAAAAAGAGTGACTGTAAATATTTTTTGTACCTTTGGTAACTTTCTAAAACTATTAGCTGCAGAATTTCCTCACTTGCAGTTTCCTGCACTGATAAAATCACAGGCTAGGTCCAAAAAAAAGTTAAAATTAAACCCTTGGGTTAAAAAAAATCAATTCTACAAATAGAAGATGGAGGAGGCATGGGTAGAGACAAAAATTTCTTTGAAAAGTACTTGTGAGTTTTAGTGAACTGCAATTATTAAGCATTTACTCTGTGCAAGACAGAGTCCTCAGTATGATTTTGCAGCTAAGTCGATTTTTTTTTGGTGGGGGTGGGAGAAGGGAAGTTGGTGTTTGGCCCATGATTTAGGCAATATGGAGAGGACTGGTGTGGAAACTGGTGAAACAAATGCAATTTCTCCTCTTAGTTGCCTGGGGGAACAAGGGTCTAGGTGATGGCTATGGTCACAAAATTTCTATCAGAGTCAGGAATGGAATTCAGGTCTCCCTAATGCCCAAACTGGTTCTCTTTGTTACATTGTCTTCCAATTTTATGTTTAAAAAACCTTTAAAAACAAACAAGTTTTAAATATGCAGTGTGCTTGCCCTTTTCTACTCTTCTTCCTTCCTTACCTCTATTATGATTTGGCATTGAGCTCACAAGATTTTGATATCCATTCTTTAATTCTTCATCATGAAAACGCACATTAAGAATACTTTGACAAACTACATTTTTTTTTTCCAGATCTAGCCTTGTTTAAAGCCCAAAGGTTTTCAATGGGTTTTAAATCAGGTTATGCTCAGACTACTGAAGCTTTCCATCTCTAGGACAAATTTTTTAACTTTTTATGACATGTGGCATAGTCTAGCAGTTGGATCTAAATTTTAAAAACCTTAAAATTAAATTCAACTTGATCATAATTGACATTAGTCAATTCACAACAAGGGAGGTGCCAAACAGCTAGGAATTCTGGCACCTGGAGCAAATTCAATCAGTGTATGTGAAGGGCAGGGGGTGATGGGGAGGAGGATATAAAGTTATGATCATTTCTGTATAGACTGGATCCAGCAGTGATAGGAATGGAGAAGGAAGAGGAAATGGGAGGCTAGTTTGGTGTAGGGGATAGAGTCCTAGATATATAGTCAGGATAGATGAGTTTGAGGAAACTTGGGCAAATAATTTTACCTCTTTCAGCCTCAGTTTCTTAATCTGTAAAATGGGGATGATAATAACATTTACCTTATAGATCTTTTGTAAGGATCTAAATGAGATAATATATGTTAAGTACTTTCTAAACTTTAAAGCTACATATACATTTTTATTTGAAGGGGTAAAAATTTTTGGGAGGAAAATTCTGAGGCAGATGACTTATTGGGAAGGAGAAAATGACCCTGGAACAAGCAAAGCTCTGGACAGGATGGAGAACACACTAAAGCAGAGTTAGTTGATGATTTATAGTGGCTAAGTGAGTCTCTGAAAGATATGGGTGGGGGAAGGGAAAGAAAAATACACAACTCCTTTTTCATTGTGAGAAGAGCAGCTAGATTCAGAGAAGGTACCAGTGGAAAGGGTGTCTTCTAGGTTTCAGTGAAGAACAGATGTAGGATGAAGTGGAGTCAGGTTAAAACCAAGAATTCCAGAAAGCTCAATGGAAAAGAAGGGCAGAGAATTGCGATTGGAGAAGGTTAGGGTTGGCTATCAATCAAAGAGTATTAAGTGTCCACGATATGCTAGTAACTGCTAGGGTCTGAGGATAAAAAAAGGATACAAGCACCAATGAGTTCAAAGAATAACATAAATTGAGACTTGGATAGGACCTCAGCAGCCATCTCTTTCAGCCCATGCACCAAAAGGGATCCCCATTCTAGTTGTTGTTGATTCTTCTTCCCTTTTTTTAGACATCATTGGGAGATATCTTGACTTGTGTGTGAATTGGATTTAAGTGTGGCAGAGTTGCATAGTCTCAACCTCATGCTCCTCCAGAGACATTGAAGTCCAGTGTCAGGACAAAAGTCAAGATGACTGGTGATGGCCCAAGATGCAGTGGATAACCTTGGCATCTTCTGTGTCTGACCACAGGGCCTGCTTCAGGCACCTTCATAGCAGCTGGAACAAATTATTCCCATCCTCCCAATCTTGGGGAGGGGGGATGCTTGTGGTAGTCATCTCTCTAACTCACCCAAAGATTTGAGGTCCATCAGTTACCCTCAACCTAGTTTAGCCCATCTGCTGATGGTTTACTAGGGTGGGGCTGCTGTGCTGCTACAGCTTCTTGGAGACACAGGTGAAAGTTGAGTGCCAGGAGAGGCATTTGAAGCCAGTAAATGAATGAGTAGCTCTATAAAGGACCCAGCAGCCCTCACAGTAGAGGTGCTATACTGTCTGAATACCCCATACAACCCAGTGATGTTCCAGGCTCTACTGGAGGGGAAAAAACCCCACCATCTTTTCATGGCAATTCCTTTTGGGGGGAGATTTTTCATCTAAGCAGAAGGCAGTTTTGAACTGCAGAAATCAGAAGAGCAAGACATAGTAATTTGTTGTTAGTGGCTGGATAAAGAAGCTTTAATGAGCCCCAAGGCTCTAGTTAAGAATGATGTGAAAGACTGTGAGTGACTTAATTATTCTCATCAATACAATGACAGAGACAATTCTGAAGAATTTGTGATGAAAAGTGCTATCCACCTTCGGAGAAAGAACTGATGGAGTCTAAATGTGGAACAAAGCATACTTTTTAAACCTTCTTTCTTTTTCTTCCCCCCCCCCCTCTCTTTTTTTGATCTGCATTCTCTTTTGCACCATAGCTAATATGGAAATGTTTTGCATGATGGCACAGATAGGGAGGGGAGAGAGAGGAAACCAAAAAATTATTAAAAAGAATGAAAATGTTTTTACATGTAATTGAGAAAAAAAATCCTTTAAAAAAAAGAATAATTAGTAAGTAGGTAGGTCAGCCTCCATGGAGGCTGACTTTTAATGTGAAGTCCTTTCAGTTCAAACAGTATGTGGTAGGCAGGTCAATTGACAAGAAACAGATAGTAATTGTTATAAAAGTGCTTTGAGAGTGCTCTTAAAGAATGTACTGGGGATAGAAACAGGAAAATTCTGTAAGCTCCTCTCACAACTACCTCAAATACCTATAAAATATGACTCTAAACAAGTTTTAGAGCTATAGATCCCACAAAGTGACAGAGACAAACAAATCTCCCACTGAAGGCAGCCCAGCAGGCCTACAGGAAGGGTCCATCGAAGAGTGCTGGGAGCAAACCCAGCTTCATGTGAGCCACAGTTTTACCCTCAGGGCAGCCCAACCAGCAGTGGCCAGAGCAGATTTCAGGAGAGTTAATCACTAGCAGCTGTGGTGGTTTCCAGACTTATCAACCCATAAATGCCAAAAAGAAAGTAAAAGGTCAGTGTGCAACTCTGTTGGAACTGGGGGGGATGGAAGAGTGTGGTCCAGGCCCTGCCCTGGGGGCAAGAACTGTGGCTACTTCCAGAGCTCCTGGCCTGCAGCACCAAGTGACCATTCAGAAGGTAATCATTCTTGCTTTAACCTGCTTGGATCTGGACTGCTATCTTGGGTGGAGGTCATGGGGTGTGTGGCCAGTGGGCCAGAGCCTGTGGGGACCCAACTAATAGATGTGGCAGATGCAAAAACCCCAGAGATTGGGACAAAGCTCTCCTCTCTGGAAGCAGAGTTCTACCATGACAAAGAGCTCAAAAGTCAAGTAATTGAGTGGCAACATGAGCAAGCAAAGGCAGCAAAGCAAGCACAGCAATTAAACCTTAGATTCATTTTTTGGGGACAAAAAGAATCAAAGCATGGAACAGGAGGAAGACAGTGTAGTCAGAATTCCTGCATCAAAAGCTTGACTGAAGAAACCTGACTGAAGAAAATAACACCTTGAAAAATAGACTAACTCAAGTGGCAAAAGAGGCTCAAAAAGCCAATGAGGAGAAGAATGCCTTAAAAAGCCTAACTTGCCAGATGGAAAAAAAAATCTCAAAAGCTCACTGAAGACGATAATTCCTTCAGAATTAGAGTGGAGCAAATGGAAGCTAATGACTTTATGAGAAATCAAGATACTATTAAATAGATCCAAACAAATGAAAAAATAGAAGGCAATGTGAAATATCTCATTGGAAAAACCACTGACCTGGAAAATAGATCCAGAACAGACAATTAAAAAATTATTGGACTCCTGAAAGCCACAATCAAAAAAAGAACCTAGAAATCATCCTTCAAGAAATTCTCAAGGAAAATTGACCTGATATTCTAGAACCAGAGGGCAAAATAGAAATTGAAAGAATTCACTGATCACCTCTTGAAAAAGATCCCAAAAAGAAAACTCTTAGGAATATTATAGCCAAATTCCAGAGTTCCCAGATCAA
>CM053588.1:166281705-166299760 GCA_028646515.1 Pseudochirops corinnae | reverse complement strand
TTTCTACCTCTGAAAATTGCCTGTTCATATCCTTTGCCCATTTATCAATTGGGGAATGACTTGTATTCTTACAGATTTTACTTAATTCCTTGTATATTTTAGAAATGAGGGCCTTTCACTGCAGTTGGGAGATCCATCCTGCCCTACCGAAAAGTGACATAGGAGAGAATAGACCAGGGTGGGGGACACACTGGGATGGCTGTTTCGGGGCAGTGGGTGGGGGAAAGAGGGGGAGAAAATATGTAAATCAAAATCTTGTGGAAATGAATAATGCAAACTATAATAAAAATTTAATTAAAAAAAAAAAAAAGAAATGAGGGCCTTTATCAGAGACACTGGTGATAAAAATTCTTTCCCAGTGTCCCACTTCCCTCTTAGTCTTGGTTACATTGGCTTTGTTTGTACAGAAACTTTTCAATTTAATGTAAACAAGATTATCCATTTTGCATTTTATAATGCTCTCTACCTCTTCTTTGGTCATAAAGTCTTCCCTACTCCATAAATCTAATAGGTAAACTATTCCTTGCTTCCCCAGATTACTTACAGTATCAGCTATTATATCTAGATTGTGCACCCATTTAGACTTGATTTTATTGTATGGTGTTAGATGATGGTCTATGCCCAGTTTCTGCCATATTATATTCCAGTTTTCCCAGCAGTTTTTTTCAAATAGTGAGTCCTTATCCCAAAAATTGGGGTCTTTGGGCTTATCAAACAGTATATTACTATAATTGTTGACTACTGAGTCATTCGTACCCATTCTGTTCCATTGATCCACTACTCTGTTCCTCAGCCAGTACCAAATAGTTTTGATGACTGCTGCTTTATAATACAATTAAAATCTGGTACGGCTAGGCCACCTTCCCTAGCATTTCTTTTCGTTGATTGCCTTGATATTCTGGACCTTTTGTTCTTCCAAATAAATTTTGTCACTATTTTTTCTAGCTCTATAAAGTAATTTTTTGGTAGAATGATTTATATGGCACTAACTATGTAATTTAATTTAGGTAAAATTGTCATTTTTATTATATTAGCTCAACCCAGCCACAAGCAACTGATGTTTTTCCAACTAGTTAGATCTGATTTTATTTATGTGAAAAGTGTTTTGTAGTTGTGATCATATAGGTACTGGGTCTTCTAATGGTTCTTAAAGCCACATAAAGTGTAGTTTTTAACTGCCGACATTAGTAGTGAACATCTTTGGCCTCCAGAACAGCAGAATAATAATATCTACCTTAGCAGTTTGTGTATAATAGGTTATTAATTTCATTTCCTGTTAACAAATATATTTATTGTCTGATAAAAATCCATAAATATTCATGCAAATGTGTTTGCCCCTTTATATTTTTAGTGCAACCTCATTCTTCCCAAGTTGAAGTCTGTGACTTGGATTTTTAAAAAATGTTTCTTCCATTCAGAGCGTAGCACTAAACTTTGAAGATCAGATTTAAGACCTACTGTCTGTGTATTGATGTAGGAATCTTTTCTATATGGAAGATTTAAAGAGCATCCTTCAAAAGAGACTATGTTGAAATACAAATTCAGTAAGTACAACCATTAACAAAAGATTCAAGGGAGTTTGTTTCCGATTAATAATAATGCTAGTGGTTGCCATAATTTTTTGCGTGTATTTTTTTAGTGGGGGCAAAATTTACCTTGGATATAACTAAATAATTCTTATCTTTCATCTCCATTTCCCAATGAAGTGTTTTTTTAAGATTGTAATTCTTCATCTTGTTCATTTTCTGTTTGTTTCAACTCTAGTATTGTATGTTCTAAATAAAAATCAAGGGAATTAATTGATTCCTAGCTGTCTTTTATATTGTGGGCCTTTGGAATGCTCTTATGCCACATAGTTTGTGCTGTACTGGCTGTCTGGTATTGGTGAGTGTCAGTTTTTAAAACAGAAATACATTTAATTAGGACACCAAATTAAGAGTAAAGTAACATAATGACCATAGTCTTCATTTCTCTTTAACCTCAGACGAGGTGTAGGTGGGTGCTGTCTCTAAGAGGAATTCTTCATTTGGCATCTGAATTTGTTTTTAAAAATTTTGATAATTGTTTTTCATTATAATTGGTTTCCTTTGTAATCCTACATATTTTATTTTATGCATTTAAAAATGTGATTCTGAGAAGGGATCCACACATAAAAAAGGTGAAGAGCCCTTGCTCTGTGACCAAAGTTAAGGTAGAAAACTTCACCCCCAGGGTCCCCCTGAGTTGTGTCCTTTGGGTGGAGGAGTTGGTTTATCAGGCTTTATCCACAACATTCTCTAATTAGAAGCAGTTTTCTGAGTAATAGAACACCTGTCAGGTGAGAGAGAGAGAGAGAGAGAGAGAGAGAGAGAGAGAGAGAGAGACAGTGTGTGTGTGTGTGTGTGTGTGTGTGTGTGTGTGTATGTGTGTTGAGTCTATATTTTGTAACAGTTGGTGGACATTGTGTCCATAGAACAGTTATTCTTGTGACAGCTAGACTTTGTAGTTGGCTGGTCACGTCATCCCTGCAGTCAGTTCCTCATGAGAGGTACAAGTTCTCTATAGTTGGGGGAGACAGTTTCCTCCCAGTCATCCTCTACCTTCCTGTTGTAGCCCTCCACAGGATGTGCTTGCGCTGTTCATTTCATAAGGGTTTGCAGGCACTGCATTAGACAAGAGTAAGCTTACTCTTTGTGGGAAAAGGGGGATGGATGGGGGGGGCGGCACACAAAGGAACACTGTCTAATTGGTAGTTTGGTTCCTGGCTTTTGGCTGCTGATTTGTTGGCCTTAGGGTCATTTTTAAAAAAATGCAAATATTCCTGGGAGGGGTACTATCTTGAACCTTATCAACTAATGCTTTAATTATCCATTAGTAAGGAATACTTAAACTAGCTTCCAAGAGAAGGATGTTAAAGGCAGATTTTACCTGTTTCATGATTTTGCCTAAGCTTGACCTTGCTATACAATACTATTGATCATACTATAGGTTGCTGATTCATCTTTGTTATTTGTTTGAGGCTATGTTTCATTGAGTACTTGAAATTCTTTTTTTTTTGCTTCCATTCTTCTGGTCATCTCTACTTCAGCTTTTTACAACTACAGATTCTTGAGTGTCCTAATGCCTTGTTTCTTTTGCCTGTGGCTAGCCCAGTATATTTGTATCATGGTAAGCATTGCTTCAGTTCTAATAGCTCAGGAAGTGCACAGAATGAGCAAGAGCAATTCAGATTTATGTGAGAAGGGGGAGAACCTAGAGAAGCGGTTCTCAGCCTGTGGGTTATGTTCAATTTAAATACATCCTGCATATTAGATATTTACATTACGATTCATAACAGTAGCAAAATTATAGCTATGAAGTAGCAATGAAAATAATTTTATGATTGGGGGTTGCCACAACATGAGAAACTGTATTAAAGGGTCGTAGCATTAGGAAGGTTGACAACCACTGACCTAGAGGATTTAGGGAGAAGGCAGTCTAGGCAGTGGGAGAAAAATATTTGGGGGCAGTGATTATATCTCAGATATATTTTTAAAAATTTCCCACATTGTTTTATCATGGAAACTCAGTGAATTCTTGTTGAAGGGAAGAATGAATGGGAGGTAGAGAGACACAGAAGAGAGAAATATGGAACTATATATATTATAGGGAACCTGTGTTACTACACAGTAATGAATATAGTCTTTTTTTTTCCCCCAAGGCAGTTTGGGTTAAGTGACTTGCCCAGGGTCACACAGCTAGTACGTGTCAAGCTCTGAGGTCAGATTTGAACTCAAGTCCTCCTGACTCCAGGGCCTGTGCTCTATCCATTCTGCCATCTAGCTGCCCTGTAATTAGTCCTGATCCTTTTATTTCTTCTTCTTGAAAATGTAAATTTCTTTTTTCATATTGCAATCTCTCTCTGCTCTTATTTCAATATTAACTTTTGTTACATGGGGCTTTGTTTATTAAACATTTCAGTCCTTTCTTATCAAGTTCCAGGCTAAAGAAATTACTTACAATTCACTTTATCTTTGCTTCAGCACATTACTTCATTATCAGTATTGAGGGGAGTTCTCAGGACATAAAAATTGAATTAGAGTGCAGCACTGATCAAAGTATAGCTTCAGTGACTACATTGCAAATGTCTTAGACCTTTGCTTTTATTTTGGGGGGAGGTGGGATATGGCCTTTTCTACTTTCTATTCTAGACCATGCTTACCAAGCTTCCTGTGCATTCATCATACCTCCAGAGTTTTCTTGCCATGGATAAGAGCAATAGTAGAGCTTACATAGTATCCCTTGTAAGCCAAGGTACTCTAGTCTTTGACCCACAATAGGAATGTAAATTCAGTATTACTGCAAGTATTCTTGGGAACTACAATATGCAGTATATTTTCTGCATACAGTTGGATTTGTTGGGCGTGAGAAAGGAATAAAGGTATGACCACCCTGTTGGGGGGCATCATTTACTATTTCTGCCAGATGCTGTGCCTTATTGAGTATTGCTGTTTATGCCAAATGAAACCGGCATACCTTGTAGATTTGACCATTTGCTGAGTACCTCTGTTGTTGATGTCACTGAAATGTCGGCTTGCTTTTTCTTCCCCAGTAAGAAGGCAATCTCTTCCTTTTTCTATGTCCACATTAGAGGAAATGGATGCACCATGTTCAACCAAATTGAATTCGAGGAAGAGGAGAAGAGAATCTACTGGACCCAATGGGGCAACAGAAGAAGATGGGATTCTTGCCAAAGTACCTCGCTGTTCAGTTGTAAGTAAACAAGTGATTTTCTGATTTGACATCTTTCGTCTTCAGGAGGAATTGATATAGCATTGATGAGATCAGTATTGCATGTTCTCTTAAAAAAATGGGAAGATTGCTTATCCACACAGTTGTTAGAAGGCTTGTTCTGTGTTAGTATAATATAACCCACAGTTTAGTTGAGCTGCTTTGCACTGAAGTTCAGAAGGAATGTTGGCAAAGTTTGGAGGTGTTAGGTACCAATTATGACCAAATAACAAACTCTAGTAATGAAGTGGGTGAAATAGGGGTTCTAACAACATATCTGATTTAGGGTTTTTACCCTAACCCCATAATCTTTTCAGTGAATTCAGTTCTTGTGCCTAAATTCCTTGCTGTTTTGCTGCAAAAAATAAAATGGTAGTTCTAATTTGCTGCTTCTTATCCCCAAAGCCTTTTTTCATTCGTATTTCAAGTATGTCTCACATGGGAAATGACACCCGAGACTACTTCCCAAGCTTCCCACTCTGCTACAGCTCTAACATTTCAACAAGCCTTTTCCCAGAAAGACAATTCAATTCACTTTAAGTTATCAGTACCTTTTACTGTTGTGCAATCAATAATATGGTAACAGTGAAACACAACAGTGTTTCCTGTTTTTATGTGTGATTCACTTACTTAGGTCCTCTACCTGTACCGACTGCATTGATTTTTTTACCCAATGCTGAAAAATCAAGGATAGTACCTTTAAGTTAAATGTGCTCTGGAAATCTAGTAAATTAATAAACTTGTTTAAGTCATTGTTTTCCAAAATGGATGTTTAGAGAGGGAAGGCGCAGAAAGGTTACAAGAGGACTTTTTTTTCGTCACAGGTTACAGTATAGTTTATGGTATAGATTTTTTTGCTGGTGATGATGGTAAAACTGAAGATTAAGTGAATGGATTTTCCTTTTCTGTTCTCTTCTAGTATCTAATATCTGTTGTAGTTTTAAAGGGAAAAGGAATTCTGGACTATATCATTTTTGGTATAAGAATGATATTGATGAGGAAAATAACAGACCCTTAGGGAATAGAAAAAGAGAAACTCTTGAAATCCTGTCATTCTGGATTTAGAACTTTAAGAGAACTTAGAGGTCACAGAGTCAAAACCTATCACTTTGCAGAATAGAAAACAGGGTAGGACAGATTGAGTGACTTGCCCAGGGTCACACAGCTAAT
Organism: Pseudochirops corinnae; assembly: GCA_028646515.1. Classification (NCBI taxonomy): domain Eukaryota; kingdom Metazoa; phylum Chordata; class Mammalia; order Diprotodontia; family Pseudocheiridae; genus Pseudochirops; species Pseudochirops corinnae. Next base: position 166,293,841 of record CM053588.1, on the reverse strand, counting down.
GTGTGTCTGAGACAGAATTTGAACTTAGGTTTTCCTAGCCTAGCACTCTAGCCCCTGTACCACCTAAAGGTTCTTAGGTTAAAGATAAAAAAAAAAAAGAACTAAGGGTATCAAATGGGGCAGTATTATGCCCATTTGGAACCTGTAGGTCTAAACAAAGTTAATTCTGGTGCTGAAGAAAGAGTCTACATGACAGAGCGGAGGTTTTCTTTTGGGTTGTTTGGTTAAAAACTCAAAAACCAAGTAACATTTTTATTTTGTTAAGATTTTTCACTCATCACTCCAAATATAATAACTTGTTATTCCTGCAATTGAATCTCTTCTATAGCATGTCAAAAAGGTAATAAAACCTTGTAAATAAATATAGAAATTGTTTATAAGTCCTCATCATCTGAGTTGTAAATTTTTAGTCATTTGAGGCTGATGAGTTTATTACTTGGCAGGGCAGCAAAATGTAATAATATGGATATTCTTACTAGTTAGTCTTATACTGAAGACCTACACTGATGCTTTATTCCGATGTGAAAATGACACTGAATACTTAAAGGCTGTGCCATTGTAGCACAAGCTAAAAAGGCTTTGACCTGCTAGGCTTGATGATGGGCTTAGGTGCCTTAGCTTGAACTACCTCACCTAAATTTGGAGGGATTCATCACCAGGAGGTTGACCACCAATGATAATGAATGTTTCTGACCATAGCAACTCAAGAAACCATCTTCAGAGGTTATGATCATTTTAATCTTTGGAGAGGAGTATATACACTAATTAATCTTTTGAAGTATTGAAGTATAAGTTAATAATAATAATAATGTAATGTTTGGGGTCATTGCAGTCCCCATTGCTACCTATTTTTCTTTACCTGTCTCAATTTCCTCCAGGTTTATTTGTGTAACACATGTGACTGTCTCCTGGTGTTTCGGGGGGAAAAAAATTAAAACCCTCAATATCTTGTCATGGGGTAATCTCCACTGGGTAGTACTAAAGGGAAGGTAATCTATATCTTTGGGGCAAATGGATGAATCATTTTCTTTCTACATAACCTCCAACAGACCATACAGTCAGAGATCAACCACTGTCTACCTTCATTAGGTTACTGCTGTAGGATACAAACTTATTTTCTGATGAAATCAAGTATCATGCAGTGGTATTCCCTGCATGTTCTGTTCCCTGAACAAGCAAGTGCTCTTTCCATAGCCAGGAAGTCATGTGTCTTCCTTGTCTTAACCAGTGAAGGTTAGTTCTACAGTTAAAGACCAAAAACAGTGATCACTATAGAACCGTCCTTTTCTTAACCAGTGAAGGGTGTCAGTCTGACACAGTTCAGTGTGGATAGGCCTTTAAACTAGAGGTTCTTAACTTGAGGTCTGTGAACTTGCTTTTTAAAAGAGATTTTGATAACTGTGTTTCAATGTAATTGGCTTCCTTATAATCTTATTTATTTTATTTTATGCATTTAAAACATTATGAGAAGGGTTCCATAGGCTTCACCATACTGCTAAAGGGGAACATCGTATAAGCAACATTGGCTGTTGAGATTTGATCCTGAATAGCAATGGCTAGAAACTTTTGGATCTAGAGAGACATTCAGCAAGTAGAAGGATATGCCAACAAAGTCTTGATTTTTCATCTTATTCTGCTATGAGAATTATGATGTCTAATGCATGTACCAATACTATATTAAGATTCTTGATTAGCTGAAAGTAATTCCACCCAATTTATAAGGAAATTTCTCAGACTTAGTCATTCTGTGACTTTACCGTTCCCTGGTAGGTTCTTATCATACATTTCTAGTCAAAATGGGTATAATGTGCTGTTAAGAAGAGCAAGAACACAGGAAAGTACTTAAAGACAAGGAGAAACTGGTGGTGAAGTGGGTAGAGTGCTGGGCCTGGAGTCAGGAAGACCTGAGTTCAAATTTTGGCCTCTGACACTTACTGTCTGACCCCTAGGCAAGTCACTTAACCCTTTATGCTTCAGTTTTCTCATTTGTAAAATGAACTGGAGAAGGAAATGGCAAACCATTCCAGTATCTTTGCCAAGAAAACTCTAAACTGGGTGATGAAAAGTTGGACAAGACTGCAAAATGACTGAATGATAACAACAAAATCTTCTCAATTATTAAGCCTTTTCCAGCACCTCTTAATTCTAATGCCTTCCTTCTCTAAATTCTTTTTGTCTTTTACATAGCTTGTGTTTGCTTGTTTTCTCTTATGAGCTCCTAGGGGGTCAGCTGGCACATTGTAGGCACTTAAATGCTTACTATCTGACTGACCGCTGGGGATCCAAGTACAGATTAAAGGAGGAGGGTTCTATGGTGATCATTGTTTTTGGTCTTTAACTGTAGAACTAAGATCAACTTCCTGCAGTGGTGGTAAAGGGAATTTCTATTGTGTTTCTCCTCCCTTCTGTTCTCATCCCGACTTACTTTTGATTTCATGAGAAAGGGATGAGAATCTTTTTTTACTTTGATTTGTTCCAGGGTCCTGCTAATCTTCTTCCTGTCCTTTCTAAAATAACCAGTAATGTGTATACATTTTTTATATTAGTCTCACTACCAGGAGGATTACCAGTTGCGCACAATAATAACTGACATTTATGTAGTACTTTGCAGTTTGTATGTTTACTCGATTGAGTCTGGGTCTCCCTATCTTGCCCAGGCTGGAAGTATAGCAGCTTGGGGCCTTATCTCACCACTGAGCCACATGGGTGCTTTGATCTAACTTGGGCTTGTTCACCCCTCCTAAGGCAGTTGTCCTCTCAACCCGACACCTTACTTATGGGCCAAATATTGGTGTTGTACTTAATGTAAGGATCCTACTGACTTAGCTGACCTCAGCTCAGAGCTCCAAAGCTTAAGTGATCCACCAGCCTCAGCTTCCCAGTAGCAAGATTAGAGGGATTACAGACACAAATACTAGTTACTTTACAGTTTACAAAGTCCGTTCCTTTCAAACATGTGAGGTAGGTAGGTAGGTAGTGCCAGTGTTATTATCCCTGTTTTGTAGAAGGGGAAATTGAGACTCACAGAGACTGAATGACCTGCTCACAGTTAGGATGGTGAATAAGTAGAGAAGCTGAGACTCAAACCCAGACCTTCTGACTTAGACTAATAATCTTCTGCTATGCCACATTGCCGTGAATTTTTGGAAAATTGTGGGATTTGGGTGCCATTTTGGAATTAGTTCCTAGTAAAAGGATGAAAATCTTTGGTTTAATGGGAAGAACACTTATAGAAGGTGGGAGATCTTTTTAATTTGCTTATTTTGCTGAGGATTTGTATGACTGGACTTGATTTACTTAATTTTTCCATGGATTATTTGTAAAATGGGAATTATCCCTTTCATAATATGCCTAGCACAGTACCTGGCACATGGTAGGCACAGGTACTTAATAAAAGCTTATTTTCTTCCCCATCCTTCCCTTCCCTGCTTCACTTATACTTTGAGAGAAAGTGAGATAGAAAACAACATTTTGTGTAAAAGTACCATAGACAATGAAGTAATATAAAAAATTTTTGCAGCAAATTTCTCTGATAAAGGCCTCATTCCTTAAGTATATAGGTAACTGAGTAAAAAATTTAAAAATAAGAACCATTCCCCAATTGATAAATTCAGAGGGTATGAACAGGCAGTTTCAGAAGAAGAAATTAAAGCTCTCTATAGTCATAGGAAAAAAATGGTCTAAATCACTATTGATTAGAGAAAGGCAAATTAAAATAACTCTGAGGTACCACCACGCACCTATCAGATTGGCTACCAAACAAGACAAAAGGAAAATGAGAGTAAATGAGACAATGAGTATGAAAATGCCCCAGGAGGAACAGTATTTTTTAGAAATTCTGGGAATGGGGATTAATATTTTTATTGATTTATTTAATTAATTAATATTGATTAATATTAATAATAATATTAATAATTTTACATGCAGATTTACAAATAATTTTATATCATGCTCAGCATAATAAAATTTATTCCTTAAAGAAGGCTGCTTAAGTTGGAATATAAAAATTGAGTTTCGTAATCCTCTCAGGTCAGAATGAAGAAGGTATGTGGCAAAAAAAGAAAATGAAGGTAGAAACAGAAATGATTGTTTCTTGCAAGACTGTTTCCAGGAGTCCTTCCCCTTTAAATGTTTTCCCTACAAAACCTACTTTTAAGCTATTTCCCACCACAAGCATAGTAAATAAAGATTTTGATGATCTGGCACAGCCTGTTAATAATATATGTGAGATGTTTTTTTTTTTTTTAACTTTATTGGAAACAGAAAACAGATGCCATAGTTCTTGATGTAGTTTTAATTATGAAGCATGGCTCTGGTAAATGATAACTGTAAATTGCAAATGGCTGTGTAATTGATCAGGAAGACCTTAGAATTTATAATAGAACATGGAAGACCTGTTTTTTGTTCTTCATTCTGTCTTTGTCTCATTCTATGACATTAGGCAAATTTTCCCTTCATGATTGTTTTTTCATTAACAAGAAATGAGAACAGTAATTCTTATTTGTGTTTCAAATAGAAATTCAGTTGCAATTTCTGCTACATTTTTGTTTACCTATAGAAGATGGGATTTTATTTGATTTCAGCTAATTAATTAATTTGCTTATAGTTTTTAACATTCACTTCCATAAGATTTTGAGTTCTAAATTTTCTCCCTCTCCCTCCCTTGTGCCCTCCCCAAGACAGTGTGCAGTCTGGTATAGGCTCTACCTAAACATTCATATTAAACATATTTTCATATTAGTTGTGTTGTAAAGAAGAATTAGAACTAATGGGAGGAACCATAATAAAGAAGAAACAAAACAAGACCAATGAACTAAAAAAGAGAAAATAGTATACTTCAATTTGTACTCAGACTCTATGGTTCTTTTTTTGGATGTAAATAACATTTTTCATCATGAGTCTTTTGGAGTTGTCTTAGGTCCTTGCATTACTGAGAAGAGCCAAGTCTATGAAAGTTAGTCATCACACAATGTGGCTTTAACCGTGTACAAGGTTATCTTGATTCTTCTCACTTCACTCAGCATCAGTTCATATAAGTCTTTCCAGGTTATTCTGAAGTCTGCCTGCTCATCATTTCTTATAGCACAATAATATTCCATTACATTGATATATACTACAACTTGTTCAACCATTCCCCAATTGATGGGGATCCCCTCAATTTCCAGTTCTCGGCCACCATAAAAAGAGCTACTATAAATATTTTTGTACATTTGGGTCCTTTCCCCATTTTTATGATCTCTTTGGGATACAGCCCTAGAAGTGGTATTGCTGAATCAAAGAGTATGCACATTTAAAAAAAATTTTTGGGGGGGGCTTTTTGGAGGGCAGTTGGGGTTAAGTGACTTGCCCATTTGCATGGCTAATAAGTGTGTCAAGTGTCTGAGGCTGGATTTGGGTATGCACATTTTTATAGCTCTTTGGGCATAATTTCAAACTGCTCTCCAGAATAATTGGATCAGTTCACAACTCCACCAATAATGCATTATTGTTCCAGCTTTTCCACATCTTCTCCAGCATTTATCATTTTCTTGTTTTGTCAGGTTAGCCAGTCTGATAGGTGTGATGTAGTACGTGGAGGTGTGATGTAGTATGTGGTGGTATTTTGTGCACTTTATAAATAATCTCAGAATTTTCTAGTTGGGAGGGACCTCAGTGGTGTTCTCATAAGACCTGTATGAGAACAAGAATATTCCTCTAAAATACATCTGAATGGTGGTCATCAAGCCTTGTTTGAAGAACCGATGTGAAGGGAAACCCACTACGTGTGGGGCAGCCCATTTCACATGCAGATATCGTTATTTGTTAGTTTTTCCTTGCTGGACTAAATTGACCTTTTTTTCCATCTCTACATGTTGTTCCTAGATCTGCTGTCCAGGGTCAAGCAAAACAAGTCTTAATTTCTCTTTCATGTTACAGTTTTTTGGAATATTGGAAGAAGGTTCTTTTGATTGTTGAAGACAACAGACATCTCTTTTCTCCCTCCTAGTTTTCTTTCTAGGCTAAACAACTCTAGTTCCCTTAACTTGTTCTCATGATACAATCTCGAGGCTCTTCACCATCCTGATTTCCCTTCAGTGGCCTTATCAGCTTAACAATTCCCGTCCCTGAATAAATGAAGCAGATTAGATAGATGGCAGTTCCTATGAAAAAGATCTGGGGGTTTCAGTGGGCTGCAAGCTCAAAAGGAGTCATCCTTTTGATATGGCAGTCCAAAAATTAATCTGATTTTTGGCTACATTAAGAGAATGTCCAGTAATGGACTTGAGGGCCTTTTGGACATGAGTGTTGAAAATGAGGTAACTAGCTAAAGCCTTGCTGTTAAATCGAATTTTCCTTTTGGGACTCTTGCATGGTGGCCCTGGGAAAGACAGCTTTTTTTTTAACTTTAGGACTTGTCAGGAATAGGCTAATTGATCATTAAGGTCATGGAGAAAAGTAAATAGCTTATTGCTAAGTGGATCCGAGAGACTTGAGTTCTCAGAATAGGAAATAGGGATAACAATAACAATAGGTTTTTATTGCAGTTCACCAATAAATTAATCATGTTTGAGAGATTCAGATTGGTGTAATACACAGTTAGGCAAGATAGTTGTATTTGTGATGTTTTGGAACATAATGGCAACGTGCCAAGAAGCATGTAGGGCAAGGGCTATGACGCTTCTGTCACATTTGCTTAATAAGCAGGTGGGTTAACATAGAAGGTATCAAATGATGCCAGGGAAGGCTGCCTCTTAAGTCTACTTTGAAAGGTGTCCGGCAACAGATCCTGCCAGGGCTTAGGTATTGTTGGTAATAATGCTGTGCTTGGCTTATAGTAACTATTTAATAAATGCTTTTTGACTGACTCTGGATGATTAAAAATTGACTCCCATGAGCACCATCATAATAATTTCTGAATACAAAAGACAAAAGAATATTATATGTATTGTGATTAATGATCAGCAGTTACCTAAGTAACATCTGTCAGTCAGTCAAAAACATTAGGCACCTTCTAAGGGCCTGGCACTGTGCTAAGTACTAGAGATAAAAAGATAGGAAGAAAAGAGTCCTGGCTCTCGGCATAAATGAAGATAATCAATAGAAGGATGGTACCAGAATTGAGGGGAATTGGGAAAAGCTTCTTGTAGGAGGTGGGGTTTTAGCTGAGACTTGAAGGAAGCCAAAAGACAAATGAGGAGGGAGAAAATTCTAGGAATGGGGGATAGCCAGTGAAAATTTTGTGGAGTTGGGAAATGGAGTATCTTGTACAAGGACCAACAAGAAGAGGCCAGTGTTCCTGGATTATAAAGTATATAGTGGGAAGTAAGAAAACTGTAGAAAGGTAGCAACAGAGGTTAGGCAGAGGAGGAGGATAACAGGTTAAGAAGGGCTTTGAATTCCAAACAGAAATTTCTTTGAGATATTGGAGGTGATAGATAGCCATTGGATTTTATTGAGTAGTTGTTACATACTTTCAGGAACATCACTTTGTCAGCTGAGTAGTAGATGGACCGGAGCAGGGAGAGACGTGTGGTAGGGAGACCAACTGGGAGGCTGTTGTAATAGTCAAGGGGTTAGGTGAAAAGGTTCTGCCCAAGGGTGGTGATAGCAGTGTCAAAGAAGAGAATGGAACATATACTAGGGATGTTACAAAATTTAATCGACAGATTTCAGCAACAGATTAGATATGGGGAATGAGAGGGAGTAAAGAGTTAAGAATGACACGTAGGTTGTGAGCATGGGTGACTGAGTGATGGTAACCTCAGCAGCGATAGGGAAGTTTGGAGGAGGAAGGACTTAGGGGGAAAGATAATGAATTCATGATGTCTACAGGATATGTAGTATGAGATGTCCATTAGACAGATGTAAGGCTGGAGATCAGCAAAGAGCTTAGGTGTGGATAAGTGGATCTAAGAATCGTCAGCATAGAGATAATTGAATCTGTAGGAGCTGGTAAAGTCAAGTAAAATAGCATAGAGGGAGAAGAGAAGAAGAACCAGGACAGAGCCCATTGTACACCTCCAGTTGCAGATGTGACCTGGATGAAAATCCAACAAAAGAGACTGAGAAGGAACAATTAGGTAGAAGGAAAACCAAGAGAGAGTAATATCCCAAAAACCCAGAAAGAAGAGGGACTCAAAGAGAAGACAGTGATTAACAGTGTCACATGCTGCAGATGGATATAGAAGGATGAGAACTGAGAAAAGCCCACTAAATCTGGCAATTAACAGATCATTAATAACTCCAGAGAGAGCAGTTTTGGTTGAATAATGAAATTGGACTGCAGAGTGAAGAAGAGAGTGAGAGGAAAGGAAGTGTAGATACATACAGAAGATGATCTTTTCAAGGAGTTTAGCCACAATAGTGAAATGACAGACAGGATGATAGGTAGCAGGGATGATTGGAGCAACAGAATTTTTTGAGGATGGGGAGGAAATGGGTATGTTTGTAGGTAGTAGAGAAGGAAGTGTCCAGTAGACAAGGAGACAATGCTAGAGATAAGTGAGACAAGGGGCAATCTGCTAGGGAAGACAGGATGCATTGGGATCACTTGTGTATATACAGAGCTATGCTGTGGCAAGGAGAAAAGCTACCTCTTAGTAGGAGGCATTTGTAGCATGTGATGAAGAGGAAGCTCCTAGAAAATGACTTCGTTTTTTCCTGTGAAATATGAAGCAAGGTTCTCAACAGGGTTGAAAGAGAGGAGCTGTGGGGAGGTTTGAAGAAAGATGATTTTGGGAAAGCTGCCATGGTTTAGTAGGATAATGAGTCAGTATGACATTTATACCTGAGCCACACAACAGCAAAGCTATACTGTGAACCTCTTGTCACATAGTTTATCACCACCTTTGAGACTGCCTACCACAAACTCCTTACCTTATATTTTTCTGGGTGTCAGAACATTTGCTATAGAAAATCATAGAACCATGTTATGTTGACCTGGCACACAGTAGATCATACTGTATAATTTCATCTAGGTCATTAGTTCTTGATAGTCTCATTATTCATCTGTTGCTTTCCTGGCACATGTTCCACAAACAACTATTTTCTCTATTGTCTATGCACCTCAGATATACATACCTTCACTCGTTCTTGACAGATGACTTTACCTCCTAATTTACTTGAGAAAATTGAGGTCACCAATCACGAACTCTCCCTTATCTTATTTTGGCTACACCTAATCTAATTTTTTAATCTTTTCTTGTTCTTTTTTTTTCCTGCAGGCTCAGAGAAATAAGTAATCCTTATTTTAAACAAATTCAAATTATTTTGATAAAAGTTTTATTCTTTTTTTGTATTACCACTCTCATTTTTGGATGTATCTGTTCACCTCCCCACTCCCAGGATCGGAACCTTCTCTTTTGACAAAAACAGGCAGAAATTTGGTACTGATTGCTATTGATGGCTTCTAAGGGCCTTCCTTGCTGTGGGTTACCAACCAGGTTGAAGATCTTTCATTATAATAGGGGTTAAGAAGGCTTTAATGCTTATTGCCTCAAGCGACAGAGACCTGCAGACTATCTGAGTCTCTAGCCCACTTCTGGTCCAGCTGGGACTACCAGCTTGTTTGCCTGTATTAGCTTTGCTGGTAGTCTCCATCTTTTTGCCCCAGAGCTTCTGATTGACTTTCTGTGCAGTTTTGGGGTGGCAGAAGTAATTTACTATAGTTCTTCATTTGATTTCTTGATTATTATTTGGTCTGGTACAAATTTCAGGGTTTTTTGTTGTTTTTTTTTTTTTTGCTGGAGTAGGCATGTTGACCATCTTTGCTGGAAGTTATATTTATCATATCTTACTTCCAATAACATGCCATTGCATTCTTGTACCACTGCTATTTAGCCATTTTCCAGTCATTTGGTAACTACTTTGTTTCTAGTTCTCTTTATCATAAAATTATGCTTCTGTGAATATTATGGTAAATATTGAACTTTTAAAAAAATCTTTTTTCTGTCTTCCTTGAGATTTATGCTCAATAGTAGAATCTCTGGGTTAAAGAGTATATATGAGTAATTTAATACTTTTTCTTACATAATTCTAGATTGTTTTCAAGTGTGGATTGGACCAATTCATAGCTCCATGAACAGCATACCCATCTTCCTGTCCCTCCTGCTTTGACTATTTCTGTCATCTTTGCCAGTTTGCTGGGTGTGAGGTGAAACTTCAGAGTTATTTTAATTTACAATTCCTTTGTTGTTAGTTATTTGAAACATGTTTTCATAAGGTCATTTATAATTTGAGATTTTTCTATAGAAAATAATTTATATCTTTTGACCTTTTACTTATTGGAGCATTAATGACTTTTGCTCTTTATATTTGTGCTAATTCCTTATTTCATTGCTAACTACAAACATGCCTACATTTCCCCCATATTTTCACAAGCTTTCACTAGCCTCTATTACTTCCTCAATTTGTTATCCTGTATTATTTCTTTTAACAGCTATATTGCTTTAAAAAGCTGCCTTATTGTCTCTATTTTCTCTTTTTCTACTTCTCAATTCCTTGAAGTCTAGTTTAAATCCCAGTGTAATGTATCTTGTCTGAATCTGAAGTCAGAGGACTTGGGTTCAAATTTTGGCTTTGCCACTAACTATATATGTAACTTTGGGCAAGTCATTTTACTTCTTTGGGTCTCAGTTTCCTTATCTAGAAAATGAGGATAGCGGACTAGATTAAACCTTGAGGTCCCTTTCAGTTCTAAATCTATTATCCTGTTATCATTTAACTGAAACTTCTCTCTCCAAGGTCACCATTGATTCTTTATTACTAACTCCAATGACATTTTCTTAGTCTTCATCCTTCTTGACCTCTCCATAGTATTTTACTTTGTTGACCATTCCCCTTCTATACTCTCCCCCATTCCCTTGCAAAGTCTCCTTGGTTTTTTTTCCCTTGCCTCTACTCTCCACATACTCTTTCCTTCCTGACAGTACTCTGTTTTGGTGTTCTCTTCCTTCCAGTCTGACAGTTCTTTCTTTGACCCCCTTTTCAGCATCATCGTCTATGTTCTGCCCCCTCTGTGTAGATATACCCCAGTTCTATGTCCTGGACCCTCTTTGCTCTTTGTAAAGTTCATCAGTTTCCAATAAGTTCAATATAATCTCTTTGTGAATGACTCACAAATCTACTTATCTAGCCCTTATCTCTCTCCCCAGTTCCAGATCTATATTACCAAAATTGCTGCAGGACATTTTTACCTGAATTTCCCACAGGTATCTCAAACCAACCTGTCTAAAACAGAATTCATTATCTTTCCTCATAAACCTACCTCTTCTCTCAGATTCCTGCTTTCTTACAAGGATACTGCAATCCCTCTAGTCACTCACGTTCACAGTCTTATTCATCTTCATTTCTTTGACACCTCCCTTCCCCACAATGTAATCATCTGCCAGATCTTGTCATTTGTATGTCCACACTGGGCCACCATTGTCATTCTGGCTTTCATTATCTCTTGTTTCAACTTAATTGTTCTTTTAATCTCTCTCCTTTCATATGGCTGCCAGATTGTTATTCCTAAAGCAGAGGTCATTCTGCATGAAGACATTACTCCCTTGCTAAAAAAGCCTCATTGGTTCCATATTCACTCAAGGGAAAAACACAAACTCCTCTTTTTGAAATTTAAAGCCTTTCACAGTCTGATGTCAACCTATCTTTCCAGGCGGATTACACATTACCATCACCACCATGCCCCTGCTCAACTATATGTAGGTAAAGTTGACCTACTTGATGTTCACTGTGCAAGCCATCCTATCTCTCACTTCTACATCTTTGCATAGGCTGTTCCTTATGCCTGAAATGCTCTCCTTCCTCCCTTTTGCCTCTAGGAATTCTTTGGTCCTTTTCAGGCTCAGGCTAAAGTGTTACTTCATACATAGGTCATACTTCATATTTCTCCCTCTCTTCTCTTAATTAATTAATTTGTATGTATTTTATATTTACTCTTCTGAATGCAAGTTGTATTTCCCTACTAGAATATAAATTCTTTGAGGTCAGGGACTGTTTCATTTTTGTCTTTCTATCCTTAGTGCCAAGTACTATGCCTGGTACATAGTAGGTATTGAATTTCTTATATGTCTTGTTATCAATCAAATATTTATCAATAATGGTTGATATAAAGATCCTTTCCATTGAACAGTTTCTTTTTTAATTCTTTCTGTCT
>CM053588.1:166249714-166281205 GCA_028646515.1 Pseudochirops corinnae | reverse complement strand
TCTAACCCCCTCAGTTTGAATGGTTAATCAGAGACACTTCAAAAAGGAAGTAGAGAGAGAAGTGTCACATTGCAGATCATTTGGTAGGCGCAATGGTCAGGCAGTTGTTGAATCTAATGACATTTTTTGTCATTTGCATAGAGGGAAACTGTGTCTCTCTCTTGGGAAGGGTTGACCTTGTCTTAACTGTGTTCTGATTCAGTGCCATTTACAGAGGGTATAAGATGTAGAATCAGTTCTTTTTATTGAGGCATTCTTATCTTTTATTTTAAGGTGATCGACCTGTAAGGGTTTATGCTGATGGCATATTTGACTTATTTCACTCTGGTCATGCCCGGGCTCTGATGCAAGCAAAGAACCTATTCCCCAACACATACCTTATTGTGGGAGGTAAGGAAAGATTTTTTTTACTTTTATTCTGAAAGAGATGCTAAATACTGAGTCCTCTTCCTTTCTTTCTAATACTGAAATACAAAGTAGGAGCAACTATAATCAAGAGAATAGAACTTCTTTGCTTATTGAACAGAGATGCCATATATTTCCTGCATTTACTTTTAGCTTAAATTTCTTGAGTCACTGGAATGACATTGGTTTATTTTGTCCAGTTGGCCCAGGCTTGCATTTCTTTTATTGGACCACCTGAGATAACTACAAGCAATTGTTGTAGTACCAATCCAGCTATATATAGGTACTGATCAATGGAACTAGGAGCAGACAGCTAAGTTTGTGCCAGAACAAAGAGCTAAATTAAGTGTATTCATTCCTAGACCTTTATTGTATCCACTCCAGGAAAGTTCTTAACACATAAAATGTAACACATACAATTCCTGTGGAGAGATATGCATCTACAGTTAGGAAAATGCATAGCCAACCACTTTAATTCTTGGTCTTAGCTATGTATAGAAAACTGTTCAGCATGCAGAGATTGGTTCATTTTCAAGGTGGGAAAGAATACAAGCTGGGGGTTGGGCAAGCAGTCGTGATTTTGTTTTGATAACTTAATGGTGCCCTTGGACTCAGTTTGCAGTGATGAGCTGACACACAATTTCAAGGGCTTCACAGTGATGAATGAAAATGAACGCTATGATGCAGTTCAGCACTGCCGCTATGTTGATGAGGTGGTGAGGAATGCTCCTTGGACACTAACACCTGAATTCCTGGCAGAGCATCGGGTAAGAGACTGGGTATATGTATCCATTCCTCATTCCCCAGCCCCTTCCATTCTCAAGAGAGTGACAGCTGGTCTTGTCTCTCTTCTCCTATGGAATAGGATAAAGAATGTTTCTAGATATTCACCAGAACCCCAGAACTGTCCTCAAGATCTGATATCCAAGCACCAAAGATTGGCATAGACCTTTATATTTATTTGATTTAGCTTGGATTTGATTTTGTTGATATTAATTTTGGGGTGAAAGTCTGATGAGGAACAGAAGGTAAGGTTTTCTCTTTAGTTTAGGAATTGAACACTATGATTCTTCATCTTAATACCCATATAAAATGAAGAATCCATTGTTCCTGGAAAAAGTGGGTGTAAAAGGTGAGGGAGCAGGATGAAAGGCCTTGAACATGATAAATTAAGGAACATACTCTCACCAGATGTGACTTTATAAATACTCAGCAAGTCTCATTAGAGTCTTATTGGCACTTTGACTAAAGTGCCATTGCTCTCTAATACTTTAGACCATTGCTCTCTAATTGCTCTCTAATTAATACTTTAAGTTGTAGAATAAGAGCTGGTCTTCATAGGTAGAGGGATTTTCCTTCCTGGAAATTTCCAATATTGATGATATAACAAGTATAAGAAAAAAAATTCTCTTCAGATAGAAAGCTGTAGGAAACTACTAGGTGAAGAAATGAATAGTTATGGCTGAGATGCTATGAAACATGATTTAGGAAGGTTTTAAGGGATAGTGGGGATTTGTTGAAGCCCCTTGGGAACAGATAAAATCATCTGCTTCTTCTACATTTTAAAAGAGTAAAGGAAAAGTAGTGTGTGAGATGATTTTTTAGTGGTTTAACTTGAGTAGATCCTAGGCAAAATTAGGAAGTTGATCTTTCGTATTCTTCCATGTCCCCCATCAATTCCTCCCCAATTCCCTTTACTTTTTTTCTTGTTGACATTGGTCAGCCAGTGTAAGTTGGTTCTCATTCTTGCATTCAGCTAGATGTTAACTGTTATTTAGCCAATAATTAAGGTTCTCTCCTTTGGCAGCCCCATACTTCCTTCTTAGGGAACATTCTCTTGGATTTTTCCTGATGATTTTACTTAACTGACTGTTTATTCTATAATAGCTTCTTCAAGTCTGGAGGGAGCTGGCAGCCACTAGTCTCATACCTTTCCCATGTTCCTCTTTAAAAGGGAGTAAATAAAGAAGAATTTGCTTTGCAAAATGATTTGCTAAATGATTGCTGTTCTACATCACCTGTTATCATTGCAAATAAAAGTTACTGTCTAGTAAGAAGATGGATTCTCGAATCAAAAAGCCTTTTCTGAATTTGGCTTTTGGAGCTCAGCTGTCATTCTTTCATATTAGCAATAAAATAATTTTTAGTTACTGTTTTACCTCATTTCATTGAATGATGAAAAGAGAACAAATTGATTAGAGATGAACTTGTTTCTAATCGAATTCTTCATTATCAGAGACCCTTACTTATCCAGTCCTTTACAGGTTTGGGAATAAGAGAGTTTTCTCATCTTCCTTCAAAGGACCAATGTGCTACTTATGGGGTTTACTAAAAGACTTACAAGCCAAACTTCATTCCTTGGGCAAAGGTAGGGTGGTAGCTTTAAAGTTGGATTTCAACAGTGTTTCAAGCTCTTGGAGCCAATAAATCTCACTTTTGCTACCAGTCTCTGATGAAGTTGTTGGACTGTTGATTGTATAGTTTGCAAATGAATTAGGCAATGTGTGAGTATGACAAAGAGAGGTTGTATACTAACCTCTTAATTAGTATCCTTTCACTAGAAAGGTTTACTGGCTCTTTTCAAATGGCATTTTTCCTGAGTTTGAAATATTTCCCTTTTTTCAGATCGACTTTGTAGCCCATGATGACATCCCCTATTCTTCTGCTGGGAGTGATGATGTTTACAAACACATCAAAGAAGCAGGTGAGCTGGTGGATTCTCAAATTGTGGGACATCAGTAGTAGCTGGAGAGGATTTAGTATATCTCTCTTTACAGAGGAGGAAGCTAGTTCCAAGACCATGACTTGTCTCTGGTCACATACAAGGCCTGAAGTGGAACTGATATCTTGTGGTTCCTAGTCTTGTCTTTTGGCATGGTGGTTCTCAACACTTCCTGCCCTTGCCTTCCTTTTGACAGCCAGTTTAATTTCAGGAAAACTTATTTACATATATTGACTTTCCTGTGTCTCAAATCCCAAATTTTTACTAATCCCTGTGCCCTCAGCCTCCCCAGTTTCCACTCACAGTTCCCATTCCACAATGTTGCCTTCCCTTTCTATGGAATCATTTTCTAAGTCTGAAGATTCCCTTTTGTAATACAGAGGAGCTATGGCTAACCTGACTAGGGTTCCCTTATAAAGCAAATGAGTCCCATCATCTGGGCTAAACAAAGTCCTGCCATCTGTGTGTGTATGTTTGTGTTTTTGTATGTGTATCGTGGTGTTAGGCATGTTCGTGCCAACACAGAGGACAGAAGGTATATCCACATCAGACATCATCACACGCATCGTTAGGGACTATGACGTATATGCAAGGCGGAACCTGCAGCGGGGATATACTGCCAAGGAGCTCAATGTCAGCTTCATCAATGTGAGTCATAGTCCCTTGTTTCCTTCAGGGCTCTGTAGACTGGGTACCTGCCCCAGCCAGCTGAACAGGGATTGGTCTTCATGTTTCACTATTTTAGCATCAGTTTAAAGCTTTTAAATGTGTATTTATTTGTCTATAGTGATGTGCTAGGCTCAGTACACTGACAATCATGTAGATTCAGTCTCTGCCCTCTAAAAGCTTATAGTTCAGAAAATGTGCCCTAATATATGAGAATATGCAGACAATTGGATAAAGTCCATAAATCTATTCAATACATGTAAAGGGAAAGTACTTTGATAATTTGAAATTTAATAATCATTGAATACATTTGGTTTTTGAAAGTTTTTTGTCTTTGAAAATCTGATTATTTCTTTGTAGACATACTCTTTGGAGTTGAACACTAAAGATAGTGTTACTAGCACCTCTCTAAGTAAGTCATATTTATGGTGCTTTATGATAAAAATGATTACATATATATTATGATTCACTATTTTATTTGATTCTCTACTCAGTAAGGTAGATACTATTAATATATTCATTTTACAGATAAAGAAGCTGAAAGTGAAAGTTCAGTGATTTCCTTGGGGTCATTTGGCTAGTTAGTGGTAGGGCCAACATTGGACTTAAGGCCTTTGCCTTTAAATCCAGGATACTTTGCACTAGATCAGTGGTTTTCAAACTTCTTGGCCTTGAGACCCCCAATTTTTTATTGAAAATTATTGATCCCAAAGGGCATTTGTGTGTGTGGATTATTTCTATTAATATTTATCACATTAAACATTAAAGCTGATACCTTTTAAAAATGTTTACTAATTCATTTAAAAATAATAGTAAGTCTACTATATATTCATATAAATAAAATATTTTTTATGAAAAATACCATATTTTTCAAGACAAGAAAATTTAGTGATACTATCTGGCTTAATGAAAGACAGATGAATTTTCCTATTTGCTTCTGCATTTAGTCTGTTGCTATATGTTGTTTTGGTTGACATATGTGAATACCAAACCTCACATAGATATGTAGTTGGAAAAGGGAGGCATATTTTAATAGGCAAATAATGTATTAGTATTATGAAAATAATTTTTACCTTGGAGACCCTCTGAAGGAGACTCAAGGACCCTCAAAGTCCTTGGAACATACTTGGAGAACCCTTATACCAGACTATGTTGACTTTCTGTCCAACTTGATTAAGATGCCTGAATCTTCAAATCTAAAACAGATTATTCAGGCAATAGACACTGGCTATTCAAGAAATCCTTGTATAGTTTTCTATGCACTGAGCAGTATTTTATTCCCTCATTTTACTTAAGAGCAAAATGAATCATAGAATGAAAAAAGATCTAAACTAGTGTTAGAGACAGACCTAGAATTTATCATCTCCGTATTTCCCAGATTAGATCTCTAAGCTATGCAGTTGGCATTTTCTTGACAGTGTTACCAGTTGACCTTGCCATTTTCTGGACATCTCCATCAGAAATGGATGGTGTCTGAGCTGCTCATGCTTCAGGATTGAGTTTTACACCTACAGAATCCACCTGTGTTAGTTAAGTGTCTGCCTGTCTCTGGATATCCACTCGTAAGTTGTTATGGGTCCCAAGCCTGTATGAAGAACTTGATATAAGGTGATCATAACACATATTTATTCATATTTATCCTCTAAAATAAACAAATTGGGATGGGATATGGATGAAAATGAGATTCTTAATACAAGAATTATAAGCAAGATATGTTAGAAACCTTCTTTTCCTTTTATAGCCCAGTCTAGGTGAGTATTTTTCAAAAGAGTTATTTCCTTCTCCAGGAGAAGAAATATAACTTACAGGAACGTGTAGACAAAGTAAAGAAGAAGGTGAAAGATGTAGAGGAGAAGTCAAAGGAGTTTGTGCAGAAGGTGGAGGAGAAAAGCATTGACCTCATTCAGAAGTGGGAGGAGAAATCCCGAGAATTCATTGGGAACTTCCTGGAGATGTTTGGCCCAGAAGGAGCACTGGTATGATCTTTCTCACGGGTTAGAGGGTATATATCCTTTTAAGTATTTGAACAGTTTTACTGCTGCCTGAAAAAATTATACAATACTTGAACAACAACAACAAAAGGACAACAAAAGGTTAGTCTCTTTTTCAGTATTAAATATTTGGTGATTGATAAAGGAGATTGTATACCTTCTTGATAATTTCTTCAGTCTTAAATCAGCATCTTCAAAACGTCTACTATCTAACTAAGCCTTTAATCTCATTTGGCTAGCTTCAGTGTTGTTCTTACGGTCAAAAGAAGAAGGATATTTGGTAAATTCTTACTTTTAGGAAATATACCTGTGTGAGCCTGAACATTAAAGAATCTGCTTTGAAAAAGGAAGTGTCCTTTCCAAATTATGTGGCAGTGGCATGTGTGATCATTTAGCAATAGGGATTTAGGCTAAATTCCAAGAAAGATTTCTTGAGGAGATTTGGATATTAGGATTATTTAAAGACCTTTTGCTGCCACCAAGGGAACTTTCAAAAACTTTTAAGACTGTGATAGGTAGCTTTCAGTTTTAAGTGGACTGATCTGTAATTTGGTCTAGAGGTAAAGGATTGTTGTAGAGATGGCTTTCTGAAGGGTTCCCTTCTACTTCTAGAATTCTGTGCTTATATAGTCAGCAGGTGGTTTACTATAGTATAGAATCTCTTTAAAATTTGTTTGTGCCTAGGAACTGCCTAAAGCCATTGCCAAGCTTATGATTCTGCATCCTCATGTGACCTAAAGTCACTGTGCAATATCAGTTCAAGGTGGTTATTTACTGAAGCCCAGGATGACTCACTGAGGCACTGGGTACTCACTAAAGTACTGTGTGATCTAAAAGCAAGTTACTTGGCCTCCTTGGGCCTCCTTTGTTCACCTGTTAAATGAGAGAGTTGGAGTATGTGACCCCCTAGTTATTTTCTAGCTCAAAATCTATAATCCATTAGTAGTGATCTAGCACCAACCAGAGGCTTCCTCTAACTTTCCTTTTGTTATCCTCTCCATCCCCAGAAACATATGCTGAAGGAAGGAAAAGGCCGGATGCTTCAAGCCATCAGTCCCAAGCAGAGCCCAAGCAACAGTCCCACTCGTGAACGTTCTCCTTCTCCTTCCTTTCGATGGCCCTTCTCTGGCAAGACTTCTCCACCCTCCCCCTCACCAAACCTCTCGGTACACAAGGCTGTTCAGTATGACATAAGTGAAGATGATGAAGAGGACTAATTTGCTTTCCCATTTCCCTTCTTCCTTCCTCTGTCCTTAATCACCTCCAGCTGTCTTTTGAATTCCAAATTGTCAATTCCAACACTAAACTCAAGGACAGTTGTAGGCAAGGGAAGGAGGACCTGGGATGGAGATCAAAATAGCCTGTTCACCAAAAGGCATCACCTTGAGAAGCAGAGGAGGGACTGCCTTAGAAGCCTCTCTTCGTTCCCCTGCACCAACCTCCACGAGGACATTGCTTTACTGTTTGCATTCAGATAATCTTAAAGGGAAAATAATAGTTTTCATTAATTAAAAAAATAGCCTTTTAAATGTAATAAGTGGAGCCCCAACCAAGAGAGGAAAAAGATGGTATCGTTCCCAGAGGCCTTTTTTCCCCTTAATTCACTCTAATTTTATTTCTGCTCTGAAACAGACTGACTTGCCAAGTCCTTACACCTGATGTGAGCCATGCCAGATATGGCTTAGGGAAAATAATGTGAACTTCCTTATAATATGATTTCCATTTTTTTCTATTATTTTTGAAGGCAAAGCTGACCTCCTGAAGTCACAAATACCCTAAGCTCATTGCTGGCAAATGTGCTAAGGTGTAATAGGGAGCTCTCAGAAGAAGGTCTCTGGGTCTGTCTCTTTTCACCCCTTGAGGTGGGCCTGCTGGAAAAATGCTACCATTGTGGTCCCTGAGGACAATGGGTAGAGGGATAATTCATCAGTTTCCCTGAAATTTTAATCTTTTCAGAAACTCATTTCCAACTTACCAAGCTGCCTAGGAGCCCTTGGTGGGCTTTTGCCTCTTTCTCTCTATGGCCTGCTTTTAGAGCACAGAGCATACTGTGACATTTGTGTAGGTGTACACTCACATGTACACATTCATATGCAAACTCAGCTTATAAACTGAATTCCAGTGGGGAAACAGTCTTGGCCCCAACTATTCCCATAGCTAGGACTTTACCTTGCTTCTACCAAAAAGGATACCACTGCAAGTGTTTGAACAGGCTTTCAGTGTGTTCTTTTAATCCATGTTCCCACACCCACATTTAATGATTGTTGAAGAATCCTTGGAGTTTGGGAACCAAGAGTCAAGGACCTGTCTCCCTTTCTCTAACAGTAGCCACACACTCTAATCTCCTTTCCTCAGAACTTTCTTAACCTTGGTCAGTCCTTCCGATCTCTTCCTCCCTTCTGAGAGACAGAGCAAACGGCTCTTCACCTCTTTCCTGCAAAGCAGAGCCCATATTCCTTGCCCAGAGGTGAGACTTGAGTTAGGTGCAGACCTCCCTCTCTTCCTTCCACCTACCATTCACCTGGGCCTGGTTTAGCCCTCAGGAGTACATCGCTTGACTCCTGCAGGTCCCAAGGAATGCAGATGCTTAAGGCTGTGCTGCTGCTGCTGCGCATGTGCCTCTTTCTTAGCTTCACCATCCTGCCTCCTCAACCAAATGACCAGCAGAGCAGCCACTACCTACCCCAGTGCTCATGTAGTGGGCCCAATGGGAAGACTGCTTATGTCTGACTCTGCTCGGTTGCTCATCAGTGCCCCTTGTGGGGGTGGAGTTTTAGTGTTTTCAGCTATGAAAACCACAAATTGCTTTCTGTGTTTGTCCATGTGTTGGGGCTGTTTGCCTCCCATGGCCTCCCACATGAACACTTTCTAATAAAACCTGTTTTTTGTGCCTGCTAGATGACAAGTAATTGTCACAGGATTTACACTGTACCTACCCAGCAAGGCAGCTAGAATTCTTAAGATTTGAGCTGTCTGGAGAGGCTGCTGACATATCAAAGTGAAGGAAATAAATAGAGGGAGACTTCCTCTGGATTCCCTAGTGGCTTATGGAAACTGTGTTTCTGATAAAGCGTCATTTTTATTCTGGAGCCTTTTGGTTCTAATGCGATTTGGTTTGGGATCCTCTGAAACATTTAAAATCAATTTCTTCCCTTATTATGCTGCTTCATGACTTCATTTGATCAAGTGTTAATTTAACTTCTTTGTTTCAGTCAGGTAGGCTTCCCTTATTAGTGATATTGTTTCTATCAAGGACATTCTTCCAGGTACAGATTTTTTATTTTCTGAGGCTATGTATTTGAAGGCTGGTGGTGGGCAAGGTAAAGGTGTTACTGCTGAAATCTATCCCCAAGGTCTTTTATAGTACATCCTCTGGAATGTCCCTTAGTGTCTTGAATTTACAGTTTCTTCTCTCTTAAGATGTATATTTACAAAGTGAGACCCTCAGAAATATGGTTTTTTTCTACTTTCAGTTGTTCTCCAGAAGTGTATTGACTTGGGGTTTTTAGCAGATAAGACTTACTCCTTTGTACCAATGACTGGTGGGATACTCTATTTGGATATGCCCCATCCTTAGCAAGTATCCTATAGGCAAATTGTTTGCCCATGGAATTGTTAAACCCAAGTTTGTGTACAGCACTACCTTTTGACCTGTCTCAAGTAGACATCATCTAAACACAAATAGCTTTTCATGATGTTGAGTCCTTTTATAGCCTGAACTGTTGTTTGTATACCTTAAAGTCTACATTTAGACATCTTTGTGCCTGGGGAAAGGGGAAAACAAGAAAGGAAAATAATCCATACCACAGGAATGATGCTTATTTGACTACCTAATTTAATGAAATTAGAGGGGAGAACTCTGTACTGTGATTACCCCTTTGTTCTATGAAGATAGAGCTGTTTCTCAGTGTCTTTGGGTCAGTGAAAGCAGTCGACCCAAATGGGATGGATAAGGTGGGCCTAGCATAGCCTTAATAGAGGGATTAGAGCTAGGTAATGGTCTGCAGGTTAGAAAGAGCTGTTTGTGACAGTCCTGGAGATGCCGTGAGACTGACATTAAGGAGGGGTCATTTTAGTAGTGGCCTCACTGTGGACTGGGCAGGACATCTACTTTCTCCTTTAGCAAAGTCATCAGTCACCACGGCAGTGAAGAAGTGAGGTGCGGGGATTCACATGAGAAAATAAAAGGGGATGTTTCCTCCTCCTTCGGCCTTTCCTGAGAAGTCAGAAAGCAAATTGTGATCAAAGGCTTAGGTGAAAATGTGAACCAGAGGGTTCTATAAATTATGGAGAGAGGACAAATCCCCCACAAAATAAAGGGAAGGATCCACACACATCATTAATAGAGGGATTAGGTCACTTCTTCCTCGGCCACAAGAACACCATAGCCTGTATCATAATTACATTTTTTCTTTCATTGCCTGGGGCCAAACGCCTAATAAGTAGCACTGACGGAGGCACATCTTCACAGAACCCCTTCACAGTTCCGTTTTTGGATTATCTTGACCAGAGCATGACCTTCTCTATAAAGGAGTTTGATGCTTTTAGGACCTTAACTCTGGATCTGTTCTCCATAATCTCCTCAGCTCAAGTGCATTGGCCTTTTTCTTCTGTCAAGAGCCATAGCTATCAAGAATTTTCTCTGTGTGCAGTGTCACAGGGAGCCTGACCAGTGTAAGTAGGAAAAAAAGAAAAAGGATTGATGTTTTGTAAGTAATTGTATTCTTTTTTTAACTCATCAATACAAGTATTTATAAGAATCTCTATTTTGCAGAGTCATGCCACAATGATTTGTACTTTTTTTCTTCTCTTGGAGAACAGGTTGTCATGGGATACAGAATGATCCCTCCTAGCTATTATTTTTCCAGATTAATAAATGGAACATGGTCTTGGGGTTATGATATTAAAATACTAATTTCCTTTAAAAAAAAAACAAAGCATTTTCTTTCTGCCAAAGTCTTATGTAGTTTTGTGCTTGGCAGGGACAAGAAGGTTAAAAAGTGAAAGCATCTGTTTTACATTAGGTTCCAGATGGAAATGACTCAGGTTAAGTTCATTTAGATTGAATGTGGACCTTCCTGACCCCACAAAGATTTGTCTCCTTAGATTGTTTTGGAGTTGAGGCTCCTATGGGAAAAGAATTGTCTTGAAAAGAAACACAGGTCTTGGCATGAATGTTAACTTCATCAGTAAATGCCAGAGTCCAAAAGAGTTTTCCTCCGTTGGTCTTTAGTCTGTCGGTTTCTGTCTGTGTGTTGTTAATCTGTCCAGAATTGTTTTGGCTTTTGTCATTTAGCCAAATAAATGCAAAGTGATTTTAACCAATGTTCTCATCCCATGTGTTTTTGACTTTGTGTGGTGATATATTTTTTGGGAGTGAAAGGGAGGTGGTACCTGTCTTCCCCTTTCCCTAGTACAGCTCTTTGTTCCTAATTTGTATCATCATATTATGCAACCTGGATAATTTTGTATTATCTCAGGGACTATTTTTACTATATAGCCTGGGAAGGAAGCTTCACCAAATTTTTACCACACAGAAATGAAACCTAGCCCTTGTGTCTAATGCTTTTTTAGTTTTATAGCAAATGGGATAGTTTCCATTTTCATTTTGTTCTTACCCCACAGTTTGACTTCTTTAAAGTTATAGGCATGGCTAAATTATGTTAATTATATGTAGTTTCAAAGATCTGTTGCATTCTGGCAAGACTGGCAAATTTACTTTTCATTTGCTTTGGGCTGTGTCCCAGGTTGGTTATGGTGACATTTTATGTACAAATGGACTTTTGAGTATTCTGGCCTTAGGCCTAAGACTTCTATATATGCTGCTCCCTACCTCCCAAAACAAAGCCCTTACAATTGCAGAGTTTAAAACCCCATCATCTAATTTTTCTTATAAAATAAAATCTTTTCTTTCCCTCTCCCCACCACACCCCACTCCTCTGCCCCAGCACTTTATCATGTTAAAATATTCAACTTAATCTCTGTAGTTATTTGCAGCCTACATAACAACAGTGAGAATTTCCCTGCTGTTGTCACATCTGGAATAGTGAAGAAAGACCATTTTTGGTGGCTCCAGTTGTCGTTTCTTGGGAACCAGTCTGTGTTTGGTTAAGCTTTGGTTTCAGAGGATGGATCCAGAAAAGAGAAAGGTTCAATCCCCATTTTATCGTCTGGCTTCCGATAGTATATTCTTGTCAGTATGGTCAACACAGAGGTCTCTACTATCAGAAGGTGGCAGTTCATCACTACAAGACATCACATGGATAACATTGAGAAACAAAGGCAGTATCTTGCAGACAAATTCAAGTCTAAGTAGCCCGTTGAAAGGATTGTTGTTGTTCACTTATTTCAGTCATGTTCAACTCTTCATGACCTCATTTGGTGTTTTCTTGGGAAAAATACTGAAGTGCTTTGCTGTTGCCTTCTCCAGCTCATTTTACAGGTGAGGAAACTGAGGCAAACAGGGTTAAGTGACTTGCCCAGGGTCACACAGCTAGTAAGTGTCTGAGGCCAAATTTGAACTCAGGAAGATGAGTCTTCCAGACTTCAGGCCCAGTGCTCCATCCACTGCGCCACCTAGCTACCCTGTTGAAAGGATTATTGGTTTATGAAATCTCTTAATCTATATTTCTGTGCTACTTCTCTGCAAGATATCCTGGGATTACCAGTTTAGGCCTTCTGGATACTAGTGTGGCTAAGTCATCTGAAAGTAGATTTAAACTGTACTCATTCAGTAAAACAGACTTACCAAACTGATGATATTACTGGAGATTGGTTGTTTAAAATCCTAATTACTACTTCTGGGTACATAAACTGGGCACCTAGGTAATGTAGTATATAGAGTGCTGGGCCTAGAGTAGGGTAGATGCATCTTCCTGAGCTCAAATCTGGCCTCAGACACTTAGTAGCTGTGTGACCCTGGGCAAGTCACTTAATCCTGTTTGCCTCAGATTCCTCATCTCTAAAATGAACTGGAGAAGGAAATGACAAACCACTCCAGGGTCTTTGTCAAGAAAACCCCAAATGGGGTCACAAAGCATCTGTTCCAATTGAATAATAACATATAGACAGCAGTGCCCAAGAATAATAAAAAATCATGCCACCTTGTATTTGCATAGTACTACAATAAAGATGTTGCTAGAACAGATAATATCTCCATCTTAGGGATCAGGAACTGTACCTAGAGAGGTTAAGATTGCTGAAGGCCATAATAAATTAGAGATGGAATCAGGACTAGTGTCCAAGTCTCATGGCTTTTAGTCTAGTCCTCTATGACTCATTAAGATAAGTTTTATGAGCATATTAAAGAGAATGTTTATGGTGCAACTATGAATAAACTTTTATTACACAATACATCTCTGTTAGCATGACCTTCTCTTTGATATGGATACTTATTCTTACCCCAGAAATTATGTGATGGAAACTGTAATAATCATAGACTCCTTGAATATTCTCCTTGTCTGGGCACAACAGCTAGTCTCAAGCTATTAGGTTTTCATTTTCTCTCCCTATGTAAGGTAGAGGTGTAGAGGATCAAGGTGGCTTTGACCTCTTAAAGATTCTCTTCACTGACTGAGCATCTGTAGGGGTTTGAGACAAGCTGAGAATGTCTCTACCTCTTGTTTGTTTCTGGTGCTCTATCTACTGCACCACCTCTTGGACTTCTTCCTATTCTCCCTCCCTCATTCCCCAGCCCTTCTCTAGGAAGTGAATTTAGAGTTTGTAGAGACTCACCTTGGGACCTGATTTTAGAGGAAAAGGGTGGAGAACAAGCAATCTGTCCAGCACTGGCCAGTGTGGAGAAGATGGAGGGCTGCAGGGCAGTTGCTACAAGGAGAAGCTGTAAATGAGAGCAAAGTGAGAGTGTGTCCCAGAATGTCCCCCTGTGTTTGGGGAAGAAGTGTATCTAGAGGGACCAAAAACAGTGAGTAACCTGGAGATCGTGCCATGGGACATCAGTTAAGGAGCTTGGAGAAAAGAAAACAGAGGGACATGCTCTGTGTCTTCAAGTATAAAAGGACTATCATATATAAGGAGGAACTTGTTCTGCTTGTCTCTGAAGGGCAGAACAAGGAACAGTAGGTGGAAATTGCAATATTAGGGTTAGGCTTAATGTAAGAAAGAACTTCCTAAGAATTGCAGATACCCAACAGTGCAATGTCTTGTCTTGGGAGTTAGTTCTCTTCACTTAGAGTCTGCAAGTGAAGACTGGATGACCACTTACTGGGGACCAGATGATTCTTTTAGTTCTTTCTAAATGAGATTTTAAATGAGATTTTGTAATTGTACATGAAGAGAGCAGAGTCCCTGTGATTTCCCAGTGTGAGAATAGATAGCCTTCTAGGTTTTCATCTCTTTTTCATCATGTATAGGTACAACCATGCTTTTATATATTGCAAGGATAGGAGAGTAGAGCACTCAGATATGCAAAATCCATGTGTACCAGAAAACTTTTTACTATAGTTTTCAGCCTCTTTCCTCATCAAACACTGGACCAGAACTGCTAATCAGGAGCAATAGCTATTTATTCAAAGCTCATGAAACCCTGACTTAGCCGGAGGTGTATGCATAAGCATCAAAAGGGGCAGTCAGGAAGAACAGCATAAAGATCGAATTGGCCAGTGCACTGATTAATCACTTATTAAGCCCCTGCTTTCCAAGTGTTCTATATAATGTGATCTTCATTACCTGTGCCTAGACCCCTCATCTCCCTTTGCTCCCATGTAATGGACTGCTGTTTACCCTAGAGAAGTTCCAGTGTACCAATTTTCTTAGCTTAGTCAAAAGCAAGTTCTGAGTTTTCCTTAATTCTTTTAACAAGATTAGAGACTATTTTATTTTGAAATGTGTGCTCAGATCTTTGTTGGATAACTTTCAAGCACCAAATAAAAACTGGCAAGTTATAGAGAAACTAAGCAGATGATTTCCACAAGGTTACAACACTTTACACAGTCATTTAGATGGAAGTGATGTTTAAATCCTTAACTCAGTTTTTTAATTAAACTACATTTTATCTCATAAATGATATTCACATTAAGATATGGAAAAATAACATAAAATAATATCTTTTACTTACATGCTCAGTAATGAAAACAATTCTTAAAAGTTAGTACATGCATCCTGCATAGGGAATGTAATACATGCATAATTTGTTCTGTCCTCTGAATAGCAGGGTGCTATAAACAAACCCTAGACCATCTGCTTCATAGGGGCTATACTCATTTTGTTGTCTTTCTTAGCTGCAGAGTCTAATTCTTATCCTTCAAACAGATTCCTGGTGCAAATTTTCTTTTGAGTGACCGGGCCTGACAGACTAGGGGTCTCACCCCTGTGGAGATCCATGTTAATTAAGTTTATGTCCCAGAAAGTCAATGAACATTTATTAAGCACCAGTTATGCGTCAGGCTCTATGTGCTAAATGCTGGGGATACAAAGAAAGGCAAAGGACAGTTTCTACTCTCATGGAGCTCACAGTCTAAAGGGTAAGACAACATGCAGATAATTAGATGCAAACAAGGTACATACAGAATAAACTGGAGCTGATCAACAGAGGCAAGTCACTATATTTAAGATGGAACAGGAAAGGCTTCCTGTAGAAGGTGAGATTTTAGCTGAAACTTGAAAGAAGCCAAGGGATAAGAGATGAGGGAGAAAATTTCAAGCCTAGAAGACAGCCAGCAGAAATGCCCAGAGCTGGGAGACGAAGCATCTTGTTGGAGGAATGGCCAGGAGGCTAAAGGGTCATTGGATCTCAGAGTAAGATGTAAGAAAAGTAAAAGGAGGCAGGGGAGGTAACGAAAGGTTATGGACACCAAAAGAGGATGATTTCTATTTATATGAAAATGGCACCGCCAAGGAGGCTTCAGCCTGTCAAGGAATTTATAACTGGATCTTGGGACAATGAGGAAAACAATGTTTTGTTCTGGTATATTGAAGATTTTGGTAATAAGTTCGTGAAAAGATCAAAGATTGTCAGATATTTATAGGCAGTTAAAGCTATACGGTTAGTAGAACAGTACCACATAAGTAGGAATACTGTACACAGTAAGTTTATAACTCCAAAAAGTAAGATCTTCCAGGATCTTCGATCTGCTGCTGCCAATTTAAATTCCTGGGAAAACTTGTCAATGAAAGATCTTTGTGATTTTTCAAAAGAGATGTATTGTCCTCATGATAAGGGGCCTCCCAGCATCCCTTATCCTGAAACCTTTAATTCTTTAATGCTAATCAGAGGTCTGATCTCACAATCACAGTGCTTTTCCTCATATGACCTCGGACTGCAGAAGGAGGTTTTTTTCTTTAAGAACATTATTCAGTTGAACCTCTGTTACATGCCTAGCATCATTATCTAGAGTTTGCTAGACACAGAAGGATAAACACAGTGTCTGCCCTCAAGAGAATCAGATTCTGGTTGGAGAAATAAAGCTGTGTATTCATCAGAGAATGCTATTAGTTATTGTATACAGAAATACTCAGTTGATTTTGTGATCTCATTAATTTGTAAGTTCCAACAATGCAGCTGGCCATCCTTCTATCTCTGCTCATCCTGTGACTCTTCCTTCATTTCACTGGATAGTGAGAGATTGCCAGTAGACCATTCTGTCTCTTGGCCTGTCATCCTTTGCCCTCACCCCTTGACCAGTCCATTTTTTCCTATCATTCAATTCCTTGATATATTTTGCTCCTTTTTGTTGAAATTCCCCATTGGTTATATGTTACAGGCTACTTTCACCACTTGCCCTCTGTATTTTTTTAAATTTTTTTTGAGACTTGGATCTCCCTATCTCACGCAGGCTAGAAGTGAAGCCACCACACATAGGCCCAATCCAGTACCACACAACATGGATGCTTTAACCTGCTTCATTTTTCCAACCTGGTCTAATTTGCTCCTGAGGCAGCCTGGTGGCCCTCAGCTCCCAGGGCCCACCATATTGGTGCCAGGCTGTGTGGATACGTCATTAGCTTAATTGTGCTACAGTTCATAAATCCCAAATCAAGCAGTCCACCAGCCTCAGCCTCCCCCAGTAGCAGGGATTACAGGTGTGTGCCACTACCTCCAGGTCATTTTCAGTTCTCCAGAAACCATTGTATTCTATGTCTCACTGCTATATGGTACCACTAGTAGTGTTATTGTTGTTCAGTCATGTCCATCTCAAAGCTATATATTTGTTGTTCAATCATTTTCAGTTATGCCTGACTCTTCCTGACCCCATTTGGGGTTTTCTTTGCAACAATACTGGAGTGGCTTGCCATTTCCTTCTCCAGCTCATTTTACAGATGAGGAAACTGAGGCCAACAGGGTTAATTGACTTGCCCAGAGTCACACAGCTAGTAAGTGTCTAAGGTCAGATTTTGAACTCAGGAAGATGAGTCTTCTTAACTCCAGGCTGGTCACTCTACTGACTATGCCACCTAGCTGCCTGTAGTAAAATATTATTAAATATAACCCAGATATATGAACAATAAATACCATGGACTGTTTACAAAGGAAGAACTTAATATTGGTTAGAATTTTTGTGAAGGGAGGTAATATTTGAGGAGGGCTTTGAAAGATAAGATTTGACTGGAAAGGAGAAGTAGATGCTCTTCTAAGAGCGTTAGCAGCTGGGGAGCTGGGAAAGGACTCCTGCAAAAAGTGGCATTTGAGCAATCCTGAAGCCAGAGCAACTAAAGAGGTAGAGGGGAGGGGCCAAGTCCAAGGCACAGGGACAGCCAGTGCAAAAACATACAGGAGAGGGAGTGTCTCACTTAGTAGGCTACTGTAGCTGGATTGGAGAGTGCATGGGGAGGTACAAATTGTAAGAAGTTTGGGAAGATAAGAAAGATAAGAAAAGGCCAGGTCATAAAGAGCTATTGTTATACCAGACGGGGTTTGATATTCAAAGCTGGAAATAATAGGGGGAGCCACTGGAGTTTATTGAGCAGGGGTAGGGGCAGAGATAGGGTTAGTCGTGTACTTTAGGATGATCACTTTGAGACCTGAATGGAAGATGGACCAAAGCAGGCAGACTTGAGGTAGGGAGACTGGTTAGAAAGCTATTGCAGTAGTGCAGGCACAAGAAAAAGAGGGCTTGTACCAGGCTGGAGGCTGTATGCATGGAGAGAGAGGGATATAGGAGCTGTTGCAAAGGTAAGAATTACAAAATTTGGGAAGGGATTGAATACAGGGGGGTGAGTGAAAGGAGCCAGGAATCACATTGAGGCGTCAAGCCTGAGTGATAGGAAAGATAGTGGTGTCTTTGACAATAATAGGAAAGTTTGGAAGAGAGGAGGATTTTGAGGGGAAGATAAGAAGTTCTGTTCTGAACATGTTGAGTTTGAGATACCTATAGGACATCCATTTTGAGACGTCCAGGAGGAAAGTGGTGATGTATGACTGTAGCTCAGGACTCAGGCTGGATAGATAGATAAGGGAATCATTTCTGTAGAGAGGATAATTTAATCCATGGGAGCTGATGAGGTCGCCAAATAGAGAGTAAAAAGAAAAGAATCAGGACAGAGCTTTGGAGGATACCATAGCATTGTTCTGTGTTTTAATTATTTGTGTGTACATTTTGTATCCCCTAATTGTAAACTCTGTGAGCAAGGACCGCATCTTAACTAAGCTTCTCCTCTAACACCTAGAGTGATCTTCTGTATGTGGTAGGTGCTTAATAAGCGTTTTTTGAATTGTATTAACCGACATCTGAGGAGATGATATAGATTAGAGCAATGGCATTGGAAACAGAGTAAGACATGAGATATTAAAAAAATATAAAGGAAGATATGAATCATAGTTGAGAAGTGGGGGATGACTAAGAGGAGAGAGTTAAAGATAATTCAGAAGTTCTAGTGGAAAAATGAGGGGATGATGGAAAGAAAGAGGGAATTTTCAAAGGAGGTTCCATTTTGAGTGTTGGCAGGGTATCTAGGTGGAGACATCCTGAACTCAGATGGGGTCATAAAATTGTTGGTCAGGTCCAAGAAAGGATGATGGCTAGAAATCTGGAAGCCTGAACATTGACAGCTGGAGAGCATCCTGAGGCAGGTTACCAAAGATTATTATGCCATATTGAAGTAAGCTGAAAGAACTGGAAACCTGGGGAAATATGACAAACCTGCCATTTGAAGAACTGGCAATATAGAAGAAGGGAAGCTGGGTGGTGCAGTGGATAGAGCGCCAAACATGGAGTCAGGAAGCCCTGAGTATAAATACAGCTTCAGATACTTATAGCTGTGTCACCCTGGGCAAGTCACTTAACCCTGTTTGCCTCAGTTTCCTACTCTGTAAAATGAACTGCAGAAGGAAATGCAAACCACTTCAGTATTTTTGCCAAGAAAATCCATAACGGGGTCACGAACAGTCCAACACAACCGAAAAACAACTAAACAACGTAACGGCAAATATTTAAGGCTGCTATCTCTACATATCATGGGTACTCTGAATGCTTTTGCTCTTCCAATTTTCCTTCCAGTTTTAACTTCTTACCCCTTTTCCCTCTCCCTGATTCTTTTAAATTTTGGCTCAGTTGAGGACAGATTAATTTTCTGGCTCCTCAAACCTAGAGGAACCCTAGGGATGCCCAGAATTCCTTTTCAGAAATTTGGGGCTAAGGTGAGAATTTTATAGCTTGGGTTACCGTGTCTCTCAGGTGATGGAACTTACAGCATTTATGCACTTAGATGCAGTTACCTGAAAGACAATGAATTTGCCTCCCATGTTCTGCTCTCTGAGGTGTAACCTGGCCTGGCGGAAGAGGATGCCCAGGGCCCAGAGTGCCAATAAGGTCGACACACCAAGGGCGGTGTTCATCCACATAGCTGTACTCTTCTCAGAGATCTAAGTGAGACAGAGAAGAAAGGAATTGGTGATAGAATTCTGCACAGAATCTCTCTTGCTCCTCATGTTGATGGCGAGAAGGAAGAGGCTGTAACACCATTTCCCACATAAACCCCTACCACCTCTACTATGCTCCAGCCCGCCAGAATGGGGAAGGGCCTATATGTTATGTTTCCTCAACTGCAGACAGAGGGTGTGGAATGAGGCTCCTCCTGGCCCCTTCCTACTTACCTCTGCTGGATCATAGATGCCATCAGGTACCAGCAGCAGGCCCAACAAAACAAAGACCATTTTGAAGAAGGCATACTGGAATGGGGCCAGCATCAGCACCTTCAGCTTCCTCCTAAGGAGAATGGGAGGAGGACATTGACACAGAGCCCATTCCTCCTTTGCTGCCCCACGAAGTGCTTTGGTTGTGCTCAGAGAAAGAGGATAACCATAGTGGCTGCTCAATTTGTGTTAAGTGGATCTTCTATCTTCTGGGCATTGAAACGCCATAGGTTGGTGGGAAGGGACCTGACAAGAAGCTAAGACCCAAGTTCAAATCATGTCTCAGACAGGACATTTACTAGCTCTCTGATTTTGAGTAAGTCATCTAACTCTTCCATTTCAGTTTCCTCATCTGTAAAATGGGGATAATAATGCACCTGTCTCCCAGGTTGTTGTGAGGAACAAATGAGATAACATGTAGAGCACTTTACAGACCTCCAAGTGCTATAGAAATGCTATCCTTATTACAATACTGAGATAGCAGGGCACCCATATTCAGGCTCCCACATACCCCTCATCTCAAAGATGACAGCTGGGCAAAATTCAGTGTTAAGGCAATTAGGTGGCCTAGTAGACAGTGTTGAACTTGGAGTCAAGAAGACCTGAATTCAAATTGAGCCTCAGGCACTTAACTAGCTGTGTGACCCTGAGCAAGTCACTTAACCTCTTCCTCAGTTTCCTCAACTTTAAAATGGGGTTCACGGGACCTACCCCTCAGAGTTGTGAAGATTAAATGAGATATTTGTAAAGTGCTTAGCACAATTTAATAAATGCCTACTTCCCTTCCCCTCCCCAGAGACTAAGGAGAATGGCAGAGATGAGCAAATGGGAATGGCTTGATCTGCACTGGCTAACTACTGCTTGGAGGGATCTATGGGGCTGGGGGTGGGGGGTGGGGGTGGAGCCCTAGTTCTCCCCTCAGTATGCTTCCACCAGTAGATGTTCTAAATGAGTCCTCACCCTGGCAAGGCAAAATTTCTAGAGGAAAGGGCTTTTCATAAGCATGGTTCTATGATTCCCAACCTTTTCACCACTGGTGTTGTCCCTCCCTGAACCATGGTTCTCCTCCTGAGTACTAATCTATATACATTCATATTCTCTCTTTCTCTCTCTCTCTCTCTGTCTCTGTCTCTCTCTATTTCTCTTCCCCCCTCCCCCTACCTCCCTCTCTGTCTCTGTCTCTGTCCCTTTTCCATACTTGGTGAGGGTGAAGCGGGGACAGCAGAGGCAGTAACAGCAGCAGGGGCCAGTGTGGAGTACCATCGGGATGTCCTTCAGAGTCCTCAGCACTGCTTCCTTCCCACCAAAGCCTTCCACCATGACCATCAGTATCAAGTAGAAGCAAATGGCAAAGTATCTGAGGACAGAGAGGAAGAGGAGGCGTGCTTAGCTGTCCTAGGAAGGAGCAGGTCTGCTGCCTGGGGAAGGGAAAATTCAAAGTAGGGATGAGATGCGGTGGGGGCTTGGGTTGAGGTGTTGCTTGCTGAAAGGGACTGCAATAGGGACTGATCTTGTGTGTGGAACAGAGGGAGATGAAAGAACAGGGTCAGAGGACAGTAGAAAAGGAGAGGTTTGATTCTAGAGACAGGAAAGGGGCTGCTCCTCCATAAGGAAGATATGTGTGCTTCTTAACAAGAACTTTGGGCTTCAGAAGAGCTGAATCACTACAGTTGGAGAAGTGCTCATCTTCTCATCAGGAGCATCTCTAATGGGGTTGGGGGTGGCAGTCCTCTTTGATCAGCCGAGCCTCAAGTCTGAGCTGTCCTCAGCATGTGCTCATAGAAGAAGTCAGACCCTGGAAGGGCATTAGAATGCTTACGTGGTAACAGCCATCTCCACAAACATCAGGGAGCGGGGGATCCAGAGCCCACAGCAGCAGAATATGGACACTACCTACTTGGAAAGAATCAAAGACCATCAGTTGGGAGAGGGAGAGGAAGAATGCCTCACTCCCCTGATCCTCTACAACCCCAAAATCCAGTTTCTTAGGTGGGTGTGGTGTAAACTAGAGCAGAACGGTGGGTTGGCCTAATGCTGGCTCGCCTTCAAAAGAGAATCCCATGACTTCACTGGACACCTCTATGTAGCTCCTTGTCAAATCTAGGCCTCCACCTCCAATGTCTTCCCAGCTCCAAGCTTGTATTTCTCTTTGCCAGATGTCTCCAATTGGATGCCCCACCAGCATCTTAAGCACAACACAAGTGTTTGTCACCTTTTCTCTGTGTACCTTAGTTTCCTCAACTATAAAAGTGGTAGGGTGTTCTGTATCACAATTCCTACAATAATGTGTTCCAAACCATCTCCCTTTAATCCCCCAAATCTGCCTTCCCTCCTCTTTATTAGTGAAAAGTCTCATCCACTAGACTTGAAAAGATTGGGGACATTGGATGGTGAGCTGCTTCAACTCAGAGAAAACATTGCTAAGAATTTGGAAGGCAGGAAATTTAAGACCTTAAGAACAAAGGTAGCTTTTCAATGTTATTTTATTTTTATGTTTTGAAGAACTGATACTGATTGAAGGTCGAGACTCCAGAAGAGAAGGATTGGAAAAAGAGAAAAACTGGTTAAAAGGCAGATGCCCACAAATGGTATTTGGATTCCTGGATAATGTCATGAAATGCTTTGCTGCCCTCTCCCTCTGCTTCTCTTTACCTAAAATAGTATCCTCCAGATCAGAACTCCCCAGGGAGAATTAATTCACTCTGTTTTAGAATTCTGCCCTGAGTCCAGAGTTGTCCTGATTGGGGAGTGAATACAGACTCACCCAGACTACTATACCTAGCCAGCCCCGGACCTCCCCATGACATGTTGCTATCTGCCATGCTGCTGCCTTAATGTACCTGCTTTCTCCTCCCACCATCCCATTTTCTCCCTTTTGCTCTGGTCTGGGCATAGTAATTAAATCAATGCTAGGATTGTTTCTGGTTCCACACAGCATCTCTGTGTTTCTCTAGAAACCACACCTAGCAGATGGGATTTTAATTCATATTTCTTCCTGACTCCAGGTCTAGGGTTTATCCTGTAAGCTCCTTGAGGACAGGATTTGTCTCACTCTTGTATTAAATTCTCAGTGCCTAGTACAGTACTTGGCATATAAAGGCTTAGTAAGTGCATTTTCTCCCTTCCTTCCTTTCTTCCTCCCTTCCTCCCTCCCTCCCTTCCTTCCTTCCTTCTTTTCTTTTTCCTTTCTTTCCTTCCTTCCTCCCATCCTTCTTTCCTTTTTTACTTCCTTCCTTCCTTCCTCCCTCCCTCCCTTTCTTGCTTCCTTTTTTCCTTCCTTCCTGTTTATTTCTCCCTCCTTTCCTTCCTTCTTTCCTTCCTTCCTCTCTTCCTTCCTCCCTCCTTCTCTTTCTTCCTTTTTTACTTTCTTCCTTCCTCCCTCCCTCTCTCCCTCTTTCCTTCCTTCCTCCCTCCCTCCCTTCCTTCTTTCCTTCCTTCCTTCCTCTTTCTTTCTTTCTTCCTTCCTCCCTCCCTTCCTTCCTTCTTTTCTTCCTTCCTCCCTCCCTCTCTCCCTCCTTCTTCCCTTCCTTTCTTCCTTCCTTCCTTCCTTCTTTCCTTTTTTACTTCCTTCCTCCCTCCCTCCCTTCTTTCCTTTCTCTCTCTCTCCCTCCCTCCCTCTCTCCCCTTCTTAGCTCAGGTGTCGCTGACTCAATGAAGCTTTTCTTGAACCCCCTGGTTGGTAGTGCTTTCTCCCATCTCAAATTTTTATTGCTCTGCTTTATGTAATAGTAATAATAATAATAACTAGAGTTTATATAGAGCTTTAAGGTTTGCAAAGTGCTTTACAAAAACTGTCTCATTTGATCCTCACAATCACCCTGGAAGGCAGATGCCATCATTACCCCCATTTTACAGATGAGAAAGCTGAGGAAAATGGGTGAAATGATTGGCCCAGGGTCAGTCACACAGTAAGTGAATGAAGCAATGAAACGTGAGATCCTTGAGGGCTGAGACACATTTTTGAGTCTCACAAAATACCCTGCCCTCCACAAAGTAAGCATTTCATAAATCTTTGTTTGGAAGAAATGAACTGAACAGAATTCCTCCTGCCCTCTGGAGGAGAGCTCCTCGGAGACTCGGATAGCTGAGTTAGATGGCTGCCCTATCCCTGGTCCTTGCCCTGCCCCCCTCCAGTTTGATGGGTCTCTCACCGTAGGAGCAGAACTGGCCCACATCAGAGTCTTCCTTTTGATGGGGCAGCGTGTATTCTTGTACACGTACATGGCGTTCTCCACGTAGATGACGACAGAGCCCACAGTGAACAGGGTCAGGATGACTGTGATGGCCAGCTCCACAGAAGTCAACTCTGGGGAGGAATAATAATAGCAACAAGGAAGTATGGCTTACATTGACATAATATTTTGCCATTTAAAAAGCCCATTACATAGATTATTTGATCTGATCCTTGAAACAACCTTGGGAGTCAATTATGGAAGATAGTGCCATTGGGGACATTTGAATGCCTTGCCCAAGGTCACAAGGCGCAGCTGGGTGGTACAATGCTTAGAGTGCCAGGAGGAATCATCTCCCTGGGTTCAAATCCGGCCTCAGACACTTAGTAGCTGTGGGACCCTGGGCTAATCACTCAATTCTGTTTGCCTCGGTTTCCACATCTGTACAATCAACTGGAGAAAGAAATGGCAAACTGCCCCAGTATCTTTGCCAAGAAAACCCCAAATGGAGTCACAGAGAGTCAGACAAACTGAAAAAGGCTTGAACAACAAGGTCTCATAAAGTGAATGATTAGCAGAGCCTGTTCAGTAGTTGTACAGTTCTCCTTTGGAGTTTCTCCATGCCAGGAGAATATGCAGCTAGGTCCAGATTAGTGTGAATAACAGATCCCAGCAAGTGGTCACATATGTTCAAATTCATATTATTTACAGGTATTATTATGTAAACTATGGTACTGGTTTCTAGCCTAATGGAGATATAATGCAGTGTGAATTTGAATAATGAGGCTGCTTAATGGAATTCATTGTTTGCATTAATCAAGACCTAACTGTAATAGGAGATATGGGCTACTGTTTTATGTTTTCAATATTTGTCCATGTGTCCACTATTAAGTCTAAGGTTCAAGTCAGAGAAATAAAGCACTGCTCTAGTGAGCAGGCGACACCTAGGTAAGCTCCAAGTCTTAAGAAGCTG
Organism: Pseudochirops corinnae; assembly: GCA_028646515.1. Lineage (NCBI taxonomy): Eukaryota > Metazoa > Chordata > Mammalia > Diprotodontia > Pseudocheiridae > Pseudochirops > Pseudochirops corinnae. The sequence continues at coordinate 166,256,187 of CM053588.1, read as the reverse complement.
TTTATCTCTTCTGACCTTTGTGACTAAATTCCTCAAAAAAAGCTGCCTACAATGGGTGCCTCCACTTTCTTTTCTTGATTCCTCACAATCTGGTTTCTGGATTCATTCCCCTGAAACTGCTCTTTCCAAAGTTACCAATGATCAATCTCTCTCTCTCTCTCTCTCTCTCTCTCTCTCTCTCTCTCTCTCCTTTTTGGAGGGGGGAAGGCAGGGCAATTGGGGTTAAGTGACTTGCCCAAGGTCACAGGGCTAGTGTTAAGTGTCTGAGGCTAGATTTGAACTCAGGTCCTCCTGACTCCATGACCAGTGCTCTATTGACTGCACCACCTAGCCACCCCTCAATGATCTCTTAATTGCCAAATCACTGACTTTTTCTTAGTCCTTATCCTTCTTGAGCTCTTTATAGCCTTTGACATCACCAATCACCCTCTTCTCCTTGATACTCTCTTCTCTTCAGGTATTCAGGTTACAGCTGGTCCTCCTCCCTATCAAACCTCTCCTTCTTAATCTCTATTGCTGGATTGTCATCCAGGTCACACTCTCTAACCTGTAGGTGTCCCTCATGGGGGGGACACCTTGGCTCTCTGCTCTTCTCCTGCTTCATCTGGTCATCTCATCAGCTTCCTTGGATTTAATTAGCATCTCTATGCTGATGATTCTCAAATCTAACAACCCTGCCCCAGCCTCTCTGTTGACCTCCAGGTTTGCATGTCCAGCTGCCTTTCTGTGTCCAAAACCCAAACTCACTACCTTTCATCCCTTTTCCAAACTTCCCATTCCATTTGAGAGCAACACCACACTCCCAGTCCTTCAGGCTCAAAACTTGGGCATCATCCTTGACTCCTCAGTCTCTCATCCCTCATATCTAGTCTGTTGCCAGGGCTTTTGGTTTCACCTTTGCAACATCTCTCCAACGTACCCCCTTCTCTCCTCTGACGCTGCCAACTCTCTGGTGCAGCCTTCATCACTTCACACTTGGATTATTCCAAGAACCTGCTGGCAGGTCCAACCCCATCCTTTATTCAGTTGCCAAAATTATTTTCCTGAAGTACAGGGCTAACCACGTCACCACCACCTCCATCCCTTTTCTCCACTCAGTAGACTTCAGTGGCTTCTTATCACTTCTAGGATCAAACATAAAATTTTCTGTTTGGCATTAAAAGTGAGAGAAATGACTATTTTTCTCTTACATTAAATAATCAATTATTGGGGAGATGCAGGGTTTTTCATTTTTCCAATTTCAAAGTCCAGTCTTTCAAGGATATCTCTGACCTTGCCACACAGAGTCAGTATACAAAGATGGTCATGTCCTCAATCTTGCCATCACCCACAGACACAGCACCTCCATATTCAAGAACTCTCAAATTCCCTTACCTGATCAGTCTTTCCTTCTCTCCTTCTGCCTTTACAAGACATACCATGATATCCAATTCCTCGACCTCTCAGTTCTCTCTGGGACCATCACCTTTCCCTGCCTTTGTATCTTGGAAAACTTGTTAAATTCCATACCATCTTCTCTTGAGTCTCTAGCCTCCTTATCATTTTGTTGATCATTCTTTGTCAAACCTCAACTTTGCATCACTCCTACCATCCACTACCTTTGCTCCTCTACACATGCTGCTGAACAAAGGTAGAAAATTATGCAACTATTCTGACAGGATCCACTATAAATTTATGTCACACAACCTCAACTTGACTCTCACTGATGCTAGGCAATCCTTCTACATTTCCCTTATCAATTCTATCCCATTGTCCACAATGACTCTTTCAAACATTTTTAGCCCTGCTCAAACTTCTCATGGCTCTCCCTTGTACCACCTCCTCAGCTGAGAATCTTGCTTCCTTTTTACAGAAAAAAGATTTAAGACCATTCACCAAGAGCTCCATCTTCTCTCTCTTTTATTTCATATCACTCAGATGCCTTCTGCCATTAGCGCTTCCCTCATCCCTGTCCCACACAAAGAAGTGGCCACGGCAGACCCCTCTACCTACAAAAGTGGACTCCTGTCTCCTCCAGCACATTTCCTCCTCTGTCATCTCACTTAGCCTCATTCTCTCCCTATCTACTGGTTGTTTCCCTACTGCCTATAAGCATAGCCATATCTCCTATATCTTCAAAAAGCCCTCACTTGATCTTTCCATCCCTGCCAACCCTCATCCTATATCTCTTCTGTCCTTGGTGGCTAAACTTCTTGAGAGCTTCAATTGGTGCTTCTATTTTCTATCCTTTCACTCTCTTTTTAACTTTCTGGCTTCCAACCTCATCATTCCACTGAAACTGCTCTCTCCATTGTTACCAATGATCTTTTAATTGCCAAATCCAAAGACATTTCTCAGTCCTCATCTTTCTTGAGCTCTCTAAAGTCTTTGATATTGTCAATCACTCTCTTCTCCTTGATACTCTCTTCTCTTTAAGATTATGGAATACTATTCTCTTCTGGTGCTCATCCTATCTACCTGCTCCTTCTCAGTCTCCTTTGCTGAATCTTCATCCAGGTCACACCCACCAACCATTATGTCCCACAGAGTTCTGTCCTGGGCCCTCTATACTTCTCTTCTCTCTCTACACCATTCCATTTGTGATCTCATCAGTGCCCATGGATTTAATTATCATGTCTATACTGATAATTCTCAAATGTACCACTGTTGACCTCCAGTCTTGCATCTCCAACTGCTTTTCAGATATTTTAAACTAGGTATCCAGTAGACATCTTAAACTCAATACACCTAAAATGGAACTTTAGAAGATTACTGTGCTGTAAGAAATGATGAGCTCAATGATCTTGGAAAAACATACAAAGACTTGCATGAAATAATGAACAATGAAATGAGCAGAACCAAGAGAACACTACATACAGTAACAGCAATATTGTTTTCAGAATGACTTTGAGGGGTGGATAGCTGGTGCAGCACTGGCCCTGAAGTCAGAAGCATGTGAATTCAAATCTGCCCTCAGACACTTGACATAAAAACTAGCCATGTCACCTTGGGCAAGTCATTTAACCCCAACTGCCCTCTGAAAAAAAGCAAAAAAAAAAAAGAATGACTGAGTGAAGAAATCATTTTGACCATTATAAATACCAAATGAACTCTAACGGACATGTGAAGAAAGATACTCTCTGCATCCTTGTTGAGTTCTTTCCTGGTAATGCCTTTTGGGAATAATCTAGATGTGATTTATTCCTAGAATTTGTCTGAGATTTTTTTCTGTAGTTCTACTCTGAGGGAGGGGAATAAAATGAGCCGGAGAGTGTGAGAAAAACCAAAGAGCTTCCCTTTATGGATCAGGTTCCTCCAGGAGAGAGAACTCCATGGAACTCCCCTAGAAGGTCAGTCCAGTCCTGTGTGGGAGCACTTTAATTGGGGATACCGCTCTTTCCCTCTCCTTTCCCCACCCCTGAGGATCTTTTTTTTTTTTTCCTTTTGGAGGGGGGAATGCAGGATAATTGGGGTTAAGTGACTTGCCCAAGGTCACATGGCTAGTAAGTGTTAAGTGTCTGAGGTCAGATTTGAACTCAGATGCTTCTGACTCCAGGGACAGTGCTCTTTTCACTGTGCCACCTAGCCACGCCACCCCACCCCTGGGGATCTTAAAGAGAAACAGAATTGAGTTCACTTTTAGACATGTTGCACTTAAGATACCTATGCATGGGACATCTAGTTCAAAATGGCCAGTAAAGAGTTTGGCACTGGAGCTCAGAAAAAAGAATGTGTCAGGTCATGGATCTCTAGCAAAGGAGGATTGAGGAGTGGTCATACATAAAAGAGGAGAGAACCAGGGAAGTCAGGTCAAAAAAGTCAGGGAAAAGAAGATATCTAGGAGGTTAAGGTGGTCAAATAATTCATAAGCATCAAGTGCCTACTGTGTGCCAAAGTCTATACTAGGCATCAAGAAAAGATAAAATTGAAACTTTTCTTGCCCTCTCTTGAATGTTAATATGTTAAATACTACAGAGAGGAGACAGCTAGGTGGCTCAGCTGGATCTAGAGTCAGAAAGACCTGAATTCGAATCCAGCCTTACATTCTTACTAGCTGTATGACCCTGGGCAAGTCGCTTAACCTCTGTTTCCCTTAATCCCCTGGAGAAGGAAATGGAAAATCCCTCCAGTATCTTTGCCAAGGGAGCAGCTAGGTGGCCTACTGGATAGAGTCAGGAAGAAGTATGGGCTTGAAGTCAGGAAGACTTATCTTCCTGAGTTCAAATCTGTCCTCAAACACTTACTAGTTGTGTGACCCTGGGCAAGTCACTTAACTCTGTTGACCTAAGTTTCCTCATCTGTAAAGTGAGCTGGAGAAAGAAATGGCAAAGTCACTCCAGTCACTCTGCCATGAAAACACCAAATGGGGTCACAAAGAATTGGACACAACTGGAAAAGACTGATCAGCAACAGCTTTGCCAAGGAGACCCCACAGATAGTATGGCCCATGGGGCCATGAAGAGTTGGATATGACTGAACAATAACAAAAAAACAACAACTACAGAGAGCTCAAGAAGAGTGAGGATTGAGAAAAAGCCATTTGGTTTGGTGATGAAGAGATCACTGGCACTCTGGGGAGCAAAGACTCGGCTGAGTAAGGAGGTAAAAAACCAGACGGTGAGGGGCTGAGGAGCGACTGGAGACGAGAAGTGTCGACAGCTGTTTCTCGGCTTTTGGGTGAGAAAGGGAAGAGAGATACAAGTTGATAGACTATGGATCTAGAAGTAGAAGGGGCTTTAAGGCCTAGGAATGTGGGTCACATGAAGTTTCCTTAGGTATGAGAAAAACTTCGGCCTGCTTCTTTTGCTTCAACAGAAAAAGAGAAGAGCTGCCTAATAATCTAGTAAGATATTGCTGGTCTACACCAAACACCATACTTCCCCTTCCCTCAGATCAATAAATCTTCCCTAATAATCCCTTTCCTCCCTTCTAATCAATACTACATACAGATTGCTCTAAACCAGCATTCCCCAAACCACATTTCATGGAACTCTGATGTTCTGTGCTATGTGAAGAGAAGTTTCATGAAAAAATCAGTGTTATAAATAATTTTCTCTTAAAATGTTAAAAATGAAATTATGTATACAATTATCTATAGCATTTTTTGTTTAAAAAAAGCTTTAATTTCCTCTCCTTTGTACCAAAATATCACTAATCCTCACCCTCTCCTTACTGTTAGGGTTTTCCATGCTTTCAGGTCCCCTAGAGCAGTATTTCCATCAATATATTTTGATCAGGAAAAAACAAGTAGATGATAAATGTCTCTTGCCCAGATTAGAACATGCATACACGCACACACACACATACACAATACACACACATACACACACACACATACACACATACACACACACACATACACACACACACACACACACACACACATACATTTACATAGAGCTTGTCCATCAGCAGATCTGGGACAGAGAATACATATGGACAATGAGTTGGTCCCACAGTGCAACAGAAAGAGGAAAGTGGGCTGGATTACCTTCAGGAAATTCCAAAGTTTCTTCAGTGGTCCCAAGTTTCCCTTGAAAGCAAAGGCCCATTATTTTACTGCCAACATCCTACCGGTGATGCAAGATATAGACCATGATAGCCTCAGAAGAATTAAAAAGAAATAACAACAAAGGGCAAAGGAGAGGCATATATGGTAGGTATGAGCATGCCCTGATGTTTAACCAATGAGAAACTCCAAAGAAAATAGGAGCAAAGATGTCATTGATGGTATGATAAGAAGAGAAGATGGGCTGGTCTCTTCTGCCTTGTGATGTTAGGAGAAATCAAGGAAGGACTTCAACACACTGGGTGGACCCCTTCCCCACAGTCCCTCTGTGGAGAAATTATGGCAAAACTTGGATAAGAGTTATCTAGGATGAGCAGATATGGATAGGTTTCAGATTACATCACTGGAAGAAACTTCCAAATTGTTCTGATCACAGATCCCTTTGAGTATTTGGTTCAATATATTTCAAATCCAGGAAGATTTTTTTTTTTTTTTGGCTTTTTGGAGGGGGGGAAGGCTGGGCAGCTGGGATTAAGTGACTTGCCCAAGGTCACACGACTAGCAAGTGTTAAGTGTCTGAGGCCAGATTTCAACTCAGGTCCTCCTGACTCCAGGGCTGGTACTCTATTCATTGCACCACCTAGCTGCCCCATAAAGAAAGATTTCACCTAGCAAACAGTAATTTTTACAATCCTTTAAGAAAAATCTCAGCTTATGCTAAAAATTATTTTGTTAAAGGGCTAATGATCTCATTAGTAATAAACTATGTTTGACCAAAATTTAGAGTAAAAATTTAGCAGAGTTTATTAATACAGATGTAAAGTTGCTTTGCAACAACCTCCAAAACAGTCCCAGTTTGACTCCCTTATTTCTGGTTCATGGAAGCACCATTGTGTCAGGCTCTGAACTATTAATCTTTGAGTTCTGACTGTAATTTCCTATATACAGTCATTTACCAAGTCTTATTGATTCTTCCTTTATGATG
>CM053588.1:166224969-166240644 GCA_028646515.1 Pseudochirops corinnae | reverse complement strand
ACTCTCTACCCTGTCCCTGTCCCTCTATGGAAGTGTGCACTTCCATCAACCCTCCCCCCGACCCTGCCCTCCCCTCCGTCATCCCACCTCTCATCCCCATTCCCCCTATTCTCCTGTGTGGCAAGATGCCCAGTTTAGAATTTATGTCATTTCTTCCCTAAGCCAAGTTCAGTGAGAGTAAGGTTGTATGTCAAACCATTTTTGCAATATGTATTTACTTCTAATAATGATGATGGTGTGGAAAAAGCTCTTTGCCTAAATTGTAAAGAAGTTTTGGTTGCAGAGAGCATGAAATCAGTCAAAATAAAATGACAATGCCAAGAATTGATTGACTACAATAAGTCAAAGAAATATTTTGAACGATTTTAAAATCTTCAAATAAAGAAAAACAATACTTTGGGAAATTTGTTACTATCAACAAAAAGTACTTACTTGCATCTTACAAAACATGTTGTTTAATTGCAAAAACTACAAAGCCCTACACAGTAGGAGAAGATCTCATGTTACCTGCTGTTATTAAAATGTCAGAAATAATTCATGGGGAAAAGCATGGTGATGAAATTCACAAAGTTCATTTATCAAATGATACTTTTCCAAAAGAATTTCCGAAATTAGTAATGCCCAATTCCAGCAGCTTATTGCCAGGCTTAAGGGCAGCCCAAAGTTGTCAATTCAGTTAGCAGAAACAACTGATATTTCTAACATGGCACAGTTGTTACTCTAAGTAACTTCATTAAAGTTGCTACTTTATGTAAGATATGCTTAGGAAAGAAGCATATGTGAGGAACTATTGTTTTGCCATCTTTTGGAAGGACACACAAGAGAGGAAGATATATATCTTAAAGTTGATAAATTTTTCACAGATGAAGATTTGCATTGGTAAAATTGCATGGTCATCTGTACAGATGGTGATGGAGCAATGATGGGCTAGAATGTTGAATTTGTAGCAAAAGTTAAAGCTGGTGAAATGAACATATCACTTTTACTGACTATATGATCCATTGGGAGACAATCATAGTAAAAAAAAAAATCACCAGAGTTAGATGTTATGCTTTGTAATACTATCAAAATCATTAACTTCATTAAAAGCCATGCCCTTGACAGTCATTTGTTTTCAAACCTTTGGAAAGACATGGACTCTAATTACAAAAGCTTATTACTATGTGCAGAGGTAAGGCAGCTTTCAAGAGGGCAAAGTTGAAACAGATTATTGAAACCAAAAGATGAAGTTGTTATATTTTTGACTGAGCAGAAATCTGATTTTGTTATATTTTTATAATGACTTATGGATTTCAAAACTGTGTTATTTGTTGGATATTTTCAAAAAATGATTTAAATATGCCACTTCAAGGGAAAAATTGTGACATAGTTATGTTAAAAGATAAAATTGAAAGTTTTACTAAAAAGTTACCATATGGAAGAAGGGGGGTGGAAAATGTTTCTTTAGAAAAATTTACAGCTACAGATAATTTTATAATTGAAAATCTTCACTCTTATAAGAGTTATAATTGATCATCTGAAGTGCCTGGAGAAACAGTTTCAGAAGTATTGCCCTTCAAATTTTTATTCTAAACCATACTCAATTGCAATAAAAAATGTCAGTCATCTGCAATTAAAAGTTCAAGAAGAATTTGCCAAGTTATCAAGTGACATAGGTTTAAAATTTGAGTTTCCTTAAAAATCGTTAAATGAATTTTGGCTTGGAATTATGACAGAATTTCCAACAATTTTTGAAATGTCCCCAAACATACTTCTTTCATTTTATACTACTTATTTATGGGAAGTGGTATTCTCAGTGTTGACAATTATAAAATCAAAATTTTGATCAATTCTAAAAAATGTTGAAGATACTCTATGCCCTGCAGTATCAAATATTCCAACAAGATTTAATTCTTTATGTAAAAATGAACCAGCACATCCATTTCACTAGTATGTAAATTTGCTTTCATTTTTAATAAATGGTAAAATCATATGTATGCCAAAGAATTGTTTAAAATAAATTTCTTTATGATTTATTATCAGTAAATGTTTGACTTGCATACCTATTTTATATACTTATATACCCAGGATCATGTAAAAATGTCTTGGGTAAAAAAGGGTCATGAGTGGAAAAAGTTTAAGAAGTCCTGCTCTAGGAGATTCCAGGATATAAAGAGTATGACAGAGGAATATTTTGTATAAAAAAAGATTTCCTTACCCCCAAAATCCATGAGGATGTTTTTCAGTGTTTTCAAATCATGTTTTCATGAATTTTAAATGCATGGTGAACAAATTTCCTTTCAGTTAATTTCTTTTTTTCTTTTTCTTTTTGTTTATTTTTAGTTTACAACATTCATTTCCACAAGATTTTGAGTTACAAATTTTCTTCCCGTCTTTCCACTCTCCACCCCCCAAAACAGCAATCCCACTGAATACACCCTCCCCCAATCTACTCTCTCCTATAAGCATTCTCTGAGACAAGATGGTAAAAGTTTATCATTAATGTTTTAGAGCGGGCAAGAGTTCTTAGGAAACCTGCAACCTTGAAGGGGTAGAATTGAAGTTTTTATAGGATAATCTTTAATAGAACCTGTGCCAATTATGCTAAGTAGGTGAGCCAGGGCGAGATTAGGGAGGAGTTAAGGAGTGGTCAGTTCTTAAAGAAACATTCACTTTTAATATCTACTGCACAGGCATATTGCCTAGAATTCACTGGGAAATAGCCCAAGGAGGGGCTGCATGGAGGTGTAGTTTTAGGCTTGAAACATCACTAAGTCAGCTAGCAGTCAGGGCTGACCAAGCTGCCACCCATCAATGTCATGTTTGACAAGATGGTTGTTAGGAGCTTAGTATATCCCAAGCTAACAAGGGATACAGGATGTGTATAATGATCTAGGGCAGTGGTTCTCAACCTTCCTAATGCTGCAACCCTTTAATACTCATATGTGGGCGTGTCCACATGTTGGTGGACTCACCTGGAGATGGATAGAAGAGTGCAGTGTCTCAGTTCCTAAGACCATCGGAAATATATGTTTTCCAATGTTCTTAGGCAACCCCTGTGACCCCTGTGAAAGGGTTGTTTGACCCCCCCAAAGGGGTCTTGATCCATAGGTTGAGAACTGCTGATCTGGGGAGTATACATATGACTGAGTCTAGGATATATATGATAGGTATGACCCAGTACACAGCTGCTTCAGCCAGCTGGGTCAAACTACTAAATTCTATAAGTGCAGCTGACCACTATAAGAGGAAAAGAGATAAGTATTTTCCTAGGGCATGCTGCCCTTGAGCTAGAAAGAAACTGCCTGAGACAGTGTTTCGAAGCCAGGGAGATTTGAGGCTAGGGAGAAATGTGATTTCACAAACTGGGGTTCAAGTACAGGCACCCAAGACCTCCATCAATACCATTAATGCATAATATCATTATCACTAATACATTAGAGGTTTTTAGTCCTGACATATAGAATTCTTTATTGATACATAATTTACTTAATTTTAATTCTATTCTGCTTAATTCATTGATACAATCACTGATACTCATCAAGTCAACATAAACTGAGTAAATGCTGATTAAAATGAGTAGGGGATATCAAAATTATTGTCACAGGTCCCATACTTATGTTACAGGGCAACATCCCCATTTCTTTGCTACATGAGGATAAAATTGGAAGGAGGATAAAAACAGATAAATGATGGGGGAAAAAATCTGCAAATGTATTTATAAGACTTTTTGCTATTAAGGATGGTAGAGCCACTGTCTCTGAATTCAACAACACAGTCCTTACTGCACAATAGAAGAAGTGTAAATATCACTAAAAAAAAGACATAAAAAGCATTATGATTATGCCAAATACGCAAAGAAGATATCCACATAATTTTGAAGGTAATGAGGGATCAATATTCAAATTACCTGAAGGAGAAGAGCATTTCAAAAGTAAGGAAAAAATCTGACACCTTATCATTACAAAAAAAAGTTGTTCAAAAAAGTTAATAACTAACAACTCATTTGGATAAAATTTTATGAGAATAATTTACATATAAATTAAGAGCATTCTTGACGAGGAAAGAAAGGAAATAAGAAAGCTTTCACAAGTGATATTCCACAATAGTCTTCAATTTTATCATCACACAATTTAATGAAAGACTATGATTCTACTATCCTTATTTTCTGTTGCCTTTAATAAAATCTGATTTATTCAAGCAAAATTCCACCATAAATGGTTTTCTCTCTCAAAGTTCCTCCTGTGCATCCGTCAAAATTATATAACATTTTTGGAAAGTTCTAACCAGAGATAATCCCATTCAATAACTGTTTGATTCCTAATCTGATCCCTAGTATCAATCTAAGCAGGGAAATGTCTGTTTGCTAGAGGAGTTTGCTATTTACTGCCATGGAGAAGATCTGGTGAAGAGGCCACATTGAAGAAGAATGTGCTATATATGGTGAAGTCTGCCAGGTGATCCTGGGGGTAGATGACATTGCACTCTTACATCAAGCCCCAAAACATTGTGAAACCTCTTAAATAATCACTCAAAATAATTTGGCCTATTCACACAAGAAGAGGATGAAGAATGCTTATTATCCAAACTATGTTATAAAGTTAGGTGGACAACTTATAGAGTTCATTCAGGATCATATTTACATTTTGGACAAGGCACTGTGATGGTCACTGGGTTGGGGTCTGAATTGAACAGGATAGATTGCCTTTAGGAAATTTCACTGGGGGCAGCTAGGTGGTACAGTGGATAGAGTGCCAGGTTTGGAGTCAGGATTGTGACTTCAAATCTGGTCTCAGACAGCTGTATGACCCTGGGCAAATCACTTAGCCCTGTTTGCCTCAGTTTCCTCATCAATAAAATGAACTTGAGAAAGAAATGGTAAGCCACTCAACTATCTTTGCCAAGAAAACCCCAAACGGCTCACAAAAAGTGACTGAAAAAACTGAACAACAACAAAAAAACAGACCAGAACAAAATTCAAAGCTCATTTCTTGAGGTCACAGAACCTAAAGGAAAGAGGCTTTTCTCCTCATTGTGATTACTTCATGACGCCTGTCTCCAGGTGAACAGGACGTTCACTCCTTCTGGACACAGCTGGCAAGAGAGACTGTCTCAGTCTGATACCTATAAAGATGCAGCCTGTTCCAGCTACACAGACAATTGAAAGAGGATGTTCTGCCCTAGGTGGTAAAGGAAGGCAGAACATCTTCTCCTAGAAGCTGATCCCTGGCCTGTCCCAGGTGTGTGCCTCCAATTTAGGTGATCTTAGGTGCAAAGCCTGATTACATATGCATTTAAAAGCATCATTCTGAGAAGGGATCCCTAAATTTCATAAGACTGCCAAAGAGACACATGATACAAGAAATGTTAAAAAAAAAAAACTCTGACTGAGGGATGTTATTGGACTGTAAATTCAAAACAGATATGTCAACAATGTGATATTGGTAACCAAGAAAGCTAATGCAACTTTAAATGCCATTAACAGAGATTCATATATAAGACTAGGGAGGTGCTAGTCCTCATTTATTTTGCTCTGGTCAGGTGAGATTTACAGCATTATGCTCAGTTCTGAGGCAGCTTGGATGGATTAGTAGATAGAGCACTGGGCCTTGGGATATAAGATCTATCCCACCCATTAATAGGCTTATGATAGAGTCCATTAAGTGAAGTTTGCTTAGGGGAGGCTTACTTATAGGAAGGCTTTCACACCTTTTGTTAATTTCTAATTAGGCACTGAGTCACAAGGGTTGCAATGCCCTCTGGCTCTAAAAAGGGTATATATACTCTGAGGTTAACATTTTGCTTTGGCGTTCATTCATTGGAATTGTGTTCTTGTGATTTGACCAGATGAGATTCTGGGTAGCTGCTAAGGAGCCCATCCTCCCCACTTTGAAAAACCTAGATGTTGGTGCTTCTCTTTCTGGTAACTATGTATGTATTGCCTTGGTCAGACAGCTGGATCTATCTGTTGATCTGTGCTAATTTCTCAAACAGTTAGAAGCCTTGTCTGTTGGTCTTTATTTCTCTGCTTGTATTTTCTCTAAAGTTCAAGGTGCTGATTTTTCCCCTAAACTAATGAATGTAGTTTTAAAAAAGTTGTTGACCCCTTAAGCCCCTAGTAAAGTACATCTAAGAAGCTGTGCTAGCAGCCATCCTGGGTATGCTAATGTGATTGCCTCTACAAGGCTGGAGTCAGAAAGATCTGCCTTCAAAACCAACCTTAGATACTTACTAGCTATGTGACCCTGGGCAAGTCATTTAACTTCTGAAGAAACCTCAGTTTCTTCAACTGCAAAATGGGGATAATAATATTATTCTTATTGTGACCTCACAAAGTTGTTGTGCGGATCAAATGGAATAATAATAATTGTAAAGTAATTAGCATAATGCCAGGCATTATTATTATTATTAAGTGCTTTAAAAAAAATGCTTATTCCCTTCCTCTTCCCTCCTCCCAGTTCTGGGTACCACATTTTAGGAGAGACATTGATAAATTGCACAGTGCTTAGAGGAGGAGAACCTCCTTCAGATCCCTGAAGATCTGGCTGGAGTTTGTGCTATATAGAGCTTGTTTGAAGGAACTTAGCTCTATCCAAGGGTAGAATGAGCTGTCTCAGGAGGTCATGAGTTCCCCCTCATTGGAAACTTTCAAGGAAAAAACCAAAGGACCACTTGTTGTATATCTCATAGAAGAGATCCTTATTCAGCATTGGTTTGACTAGCTGATGTCTGAGGTCCATTTCAGCTCTCAAATTCTGCAAATTAACCATACTTAGGAAATTCACTTTCCCCCCCTCCTGTATGTGTTATGGTGGATTTGTTTTGTGTGTACACTAGGGGGCACTAAGGTGCAGCATAGGGATGCCCCAGGTGGGTTCTTCACCATTGTGTGACTCGGGAGTCTCTATAGTTAATGTTACATTGATTTCCAGGGTAGTTGTGCAGTAATAAAGCTCACAAATGATAAATCCTACTCATCCTTTGCCTATTGCTGATAGCACAACATCTGAAAATTATCAGTCTTTTTCATAGTCCCTCATCTTCTACCAACACAAATAAATCACCCATGATTCCCAAGCTTGTGGGCTCCTTATCAACTACCCAGAGTCTCATCTGGTCAAATCACAAGAATTCGTGTCTTCTGTCTTCTGGTCCTTGCCTTTCCACTATATTAGGCTAGTCTATATAAAAGATAAATAACAACATGGGTGCCTATAGAGTAGGGGTAGAGCACAGATGTCGCTGAGGTTCAAAGGAAGACCAAAGATCCCCTCCAGAGTTCTTCAGGCATTCCTTGGGTTTTGTCACAGAGACATGCTGGACTGATGGAAATAATTCCTTCCCATAACTTCTTCCCAACTTTTGGCTAATTGGACCGGGTCTTGGTGGAGTTGTTTTAGTAGTGTTTGACTCTTCGTGATCCTAATTCGGGGTTTTCTTGGCAAAGATATTGGAGTTGCTTGCCATTTCTTCCTCCAACTCATTTTACAGATGAGGAAACTGAGGTAAACAGGGTGAAGTGACTTGCCCAGGGTCACACAGCTAGTAAGTGTCTGATGCCAGATTTGAACTCAGAAGATGAATCTTCCTGGTACTAAGCCCAATGGCCTATGCACCTCACCACCTAGCTGCCCTTTGGACTCAGTCATTCCCCTACCATATTCCAAAAGCTATTGCTCATGGAGCAACCTTTAATTGTTTTCCCGCATAGGACTATGGGTTTGGAGCATTTCTTATGCTCTCAGACTCAGTTGATATGTAGATTAGTTTTGCTAAACTGCTTTTTTCCTTTCTTTTTTCTTTTTTGATACTAAGAATCACTTTCTAGGAGAGGAGTAGGTAGGAAGAGACATTTGGAAATGAAGGTGATATAAAAACAAAAGATTTCATCAAACAGTTCTTTCCAAAGAAAAAAAAAAGACACGTCCCCTCCACAAATCTTAGGATAGTCCATCCTTGAAGGATGTTGTGGTGAGTCTGTGTTTGAGCTCCAAGCACTTTCTTGCTTTTCTCTCCCACTGTTTAAATTGAGTTTCTAACATGGTCTTTGGAGTGAGTAAGTTATGGTACATCAGTGAAATGGAATGCTCCAGGGCTGACAAAAGGAAAGATGTGAAGAATACAGAGAAATGCAGAAAGACTCAAAGTGATATAAAGTGGAGAAGGAAGAATTAGAACACATGCTAACCATGACGACACAAAATACCCTATAGAACAACACTTTCCAAGTCTGTAAACTGAAAAGAAATTAGGCATCACAGAGTAAATACATAGTCGTCATCATTTTGCTAAAATGTATATTATTATTATTATTATTTTGCTTTTTGGAGGGGGGAAGGTAGGGCAGTTGGGGTCAAGCGACTTGCCCAAGGTCACATAGCTAGTAAGTGTTAAGTGTCTGAGGCTGGATTTGAACTCAGGTCCTCCTGACTCCAGGGCCCATTCACTGCACCACCTAGCTGCCCCTCAAATATATGTTATTGTCCTATACTTCCCTGGAGCTGTGGTTTCATACATGTGAGCATCCCTTCCATCCTGTGGGACTCACCCAGAATGCTAGCAGCTTCTTTCTTTAAAAAAAAAATCAAGATGTTGTCAGATTCTATGGTTTCATTTGAGATTTTAGTTCATATTTTGTTAATTTGTAATTAACTAAGCCTGTTATTAAGTTTAATTCAGTTTCAATTCAATTTAACAAATATTTCCTCAGCACTTATTGTGGGCAAAGCATTGTACAACTAGGTATTGAGAAAAATATAAAATTTAGGCTAGGTCCAATACCCTGCTCAGATAGAACTTACAGTCTAGAAATGGGGATAAGACACAAGCACAGATATCCATAACACTTGGTTTACATGATAATATGACTGCATGATGTGGAGTTAGAGAGGAAGGTTGTTATTAGTGGGGAATCAAGGAAAGAGGAAGAGGTAACTAATTTGTTGTTGGGTTTTTTTGTGGGTTTTTTTTTTGGAGGGCAATTGGGGTTAAGTGACTTGCCCAAGGTCACACAGCTAGTTTTTGTGTTAAGTGTCAGAGGCTGCATTTGAACTCAGGTCCTCCTGACTCCAGGACCAGTGCTCTATTCATTGAGCCACCTAGCCACTCCAAGGTAACTAATTTTTTAAAAACTATAAAAATATTAGAGAGACAGTATGACCAAGTGGAAGACAGTTGGGTGGTGCAGTGGATAGAGCACCAGGCTTGGAACTAGTAAGACTCATCTTCCTGAGGTCAAATCTAGCCTCAGATACTTACAAGCTGCATGACCCTGGGCAAGTCATTTAACTCTGCTTGTCTCAGTTTCTTAATCTGTAAAATGAGCTGGAGAAGGAAATGGCAACTCACTCCAGTATCTTTGCCAAGAAAACCCCAAAATGGAGTCATGGAGAGTTGGACATGACTGAAACGACTTGACAGCAATAACAACAAATGATCCAGTGGACAGAGAGTTTCAGAGTCAAGAAGATCTGGGTTCAAGTCCTGTCTCTGAATATACTTGTCATATTACCCTACACAAATCTCTAAGTGGCCCAGACAACTCTCTCAGGGTATAAACTGCAGAGAAGCAGCCCATTTATATTTTTTAAATGGTACTTTAATCTTTCCAATTACATGTAAAAACAAACTTTAACATTCATATTAAAAAATGTTAAGTTCCAAATTTTCTCCCTCCTCCCTCACTTGGCAAGCAATTTGATCTAGGTTGCATATGTGCAATCATGTAAAACATATTTCCATATTAGTCATATTGTGAAAGAAGAAAGAGACCAAAAGAAAAAAATCATGAAAAAAACGAAAATAGTAGGCTTCCATCTGCATTCAGACTCCCTCAGTTCTTTCTCTGGGTGTGAATAGCATTTTTCACAAGTCTTTTGGAATTGTCTTAGATCACCGTATTGCTGAGAACAGCTAAGTTACTCATAGTTGACCGTCATACAATGTTGCTGTTACTATGTACAACATTCTCTGTTCACTTCACTTTGCATCAGTTCATGTATGTCTTTCCAGGTCTTTCTGAGATCATCTGACTCATCATTTCTCATAGCACAAAAACATTCCATTACATTCATGTACTACAGTTTGTTCAGTAATTCCCCCAATTGATGGGTATCCTCTTAATTTCCAATTCTTTGCCACCACAAAAAAAGAGTTGTCATAAATATTTTTGTGTAAGTAGGTCCTTTTCCCTTTTATTGATCTCTCTGGAATATAGACCTAGTAATGATATTGTTGGATTGAAGGGTATGCACAATTTTATAGTCTGTTGGGCAGAGTTCCAAATTGCTCTCCAGAGTGGTTAAATTAGTGCACAATTCCACCAACAGCGAATTAGTGTTCCAATTTTCCCTCATCTGCTCCAATAATTATCATTTTCCTTTTCTGTCATATTAACCAATATGATAGGTTGATGTGGTACCTCAGAGTTGTTTTAACTTGCATTTCTCTAATCAACAGTGATTTTGAACATTTTTTCATATGTCTACAAGGTAGCTCTGATTACTTTGTCTGAGAACTGCCTTTTCATATCCTTTGATGAATTATCGATTGGGGAATAACTTGTATGCTTATAAATTTGACTCAGTTCAGTATTTATTTGAGAAATGAAGGTTTGGGGGCGGCTAGGTGGTGCAGTGAATAGAGAACCGGCCCTGGAGTCAGGAGGACCTGACTTCAAATCCGGCTTTAGACACTTGACACACTTACTAGCCATGTGATTCTGGGCAAGTCACTTAACCCCAATTGCCCTTCAAAAAGCAAAAATTTTTAAAAATTTTTTAAAAAAAGAGAAATGAAGGTTTTATCAGGACATTTGTTGTAAAAATTGTTTCCCAGTTTTCTGCTTTCCTTCTAATCTTTCTAATCTTCTAATCTTTCCTTCTAATCTTGGTTGCTTTGGTTTTGTCTGTGCAAAAACTTTAGATTTAATATAATCAAAATGATTCATTTTACATTTTGTACTGCTTTCTATCTCTCGTTTGGTCATAAATTCTTCCCTCCTCCATAGATCTGACAGGTAAACTATTCTTTGCATTCCTAATTTGCTTATAGTATTACCTTTTATGCCTAAGTTATGTACCCATTTTGACCTTATCATGGTATATGGTGTGAGATGTTGGTCTATATCTAGCTTTTATCATACTGTTTTCCTGTTTTCCCAGCAGTTTTTGTCCAACAGTTGAGTTCTTAACCCAGAGGCTGGGGTCTTTGGGTTAATCAAACATTAGGTCGTATGGTCATTTACAACTGTGTCTTCTGTATCCAATCTGTTCCACTGATCTACCAGTCTGTTTTTTAGCCAGTACCAGGTAGTTTTAATGATTACCACTTCATAATATAGTTTGAGATCCCGTATAGGTATTCCTTTGCATTTTTTTTTTCATTAATTCCCTTGATATTCTTGGCCTTTTGTTCTTCCACATGAATTTTGTTATATTTTTCTAGCTCTATAAAATATTTTTGATAGATTAGTATGGCATTGAATAAGTAAATTAGTTTAGGCAGAATTGTTACTTTTATTATATGGGCTAGGCCTATTTATGAGCAATTAATATTTTTCCAGTTGTTTAGATCTGATTTTATTTGTGTGAAAAGTATTTTGTAATTGTGTTCATATAGTTCTTAGGTTTATCTTGGCAGGTAGACTCCCAAGTATTTTATACTGTCTATAGTTATTTTAAATGGAATTTCTCTATCTCTTGCTGCTAGACTTTGTTGCTTATATACAGAAATGCTGATTATTTATATGTTTATTTTATATCCTGCAACTTTGCTAAAGTTAATTATTTCGACTAGTTCTTTAGTTGATTCTCTTGGATTCTCTAAGTATACCAGCATATCATCTACAAAGAACTATAGCTTTATTTCCACATTGCCTATTCTAATTCCTTCAATTTCTTTCTCATTTTAAGGAAAGCTCCTTTTATTTCTATGTTCTCTAATGTTTTTAATAGGAATGAGTGCTGTATTTTGTCGAAAGCTTTTTTTGCATCTATTGAGATGATCAGATGATTTCTGTTGGTTTTGTTATTGATGTGGTCACTTATGCTAAAAGTTTTCCTAATATTCAACCAGTCCTGCATTCCTGATATAAATCCTACCTGGTCATAATATATGATCCTTGTGATATATTACTATAATCTCCTTGCTAGTATTTTATTTAAAATATTTGCATCAATATTCATTACAAAAACTGATCTATAGTTTTCTTTCTCTGTTGTAGCTTTTCCTGGTTTAGGTATCAGCACCATATTTGTGTCATAAAAGGAATTTGGTAGGACTTGGCCCATCAACATTGATAGAGAGGAGTTCCTCACCAAAAAATTCCTGCATCAATGAAATCACTGGAATAATAATAATTTTTTTAAATTGGTGGGGTAGAAACAGGGCAAATTACCTTTTGCTAACTTTTGGCTGGATTTTTTTTAAGGTAGAGGACAGCCACAGATCTGTTTCCAATATATTTCCCTAAATTTTATATTCCTAAGCATCAGTGTATCCAGCCATGTGTGAGGTTCAGGTATCCATGCCACATCCCCACTGGTTCTTCACCATGGCCCTTTGCTCTGACCATCTCTACCCTAATGCAAATTTGAAATCCTCCAGAGTCCCCAAGGTCTGATAGGTGAACATTCACCTTAACTTCACCAATTCTTGGTTATCTCCTCACCATAGTTCTGGGTTTGAATATCTTTCCCCTCCTCTCCCTGACTTTTCAGTATCTTAGTTTTTAGCACAGTGCCTGATTCATAGTAAACACTTCATAAATGCAATCTTTCTGTCTTTGGCTATCTGTCTTCCTATCTGTCTGTCTGTCTATCTATCTGTCTGTCTATCTATCTATCTATCTATCTATCTATCTATCTATCTATCTATCTATCTACCTACCTACCTATCTTCTTCATACTTATGAAAACAATCCCTCACAGGAACAGAACTCGGACAATGGACTTGGAAGCCAGGGGACAGAGAAAAGACAAATAAAACAGGAGAAGCAGATGGAAGTATCTCTATTTGAAAACTCCTAAGTCTCTCTCTCCCCTTGAAACCTCCTCCTCCATTATGATGTCACACTGTATTTTCCTTCTGCTGGTCCCCATCGACTTGGCAACTTCTCCTCACAGGATTCTGAAGATCAGGGACAGGTCACAGGGAGCCAGCAGCGGGGAGAGAGCCCAGCAGTGGCTCTACTCTCCCCTGGGAGCCTGGTCATGCACCCCAGGAGGGTGACAGTGCCCCACAGGAACGTGCCTCCCTCCTGGGCTCTGTCTAGCATCTTTGCTGCCTTCAATGTTGTGCTGTTAATCACCATCAGTGGTCTGTTCTTCTCCTTTCCGTAAGTGGGTCCCTCTCTATTCTCGGTGCCTGTGAAGCACTACATGTATACAGATCAGGATGGAGCTCCCCGCCTCATCTTGTGTTTTCCATGGCCCAGCTGGTCATAGCCCTTCCATCTGCAGGAATCCCAAGTGGACAGGGAGGATCTGCTGTAGTGGTCCCTCATCTCTCATGGTGACCACAGCATCTCACAGATACCCACAACTGCTCCAATCAATGAGATGCTTACCTTTGTCCAAGTCAGTGCCCCGCCGTTCTTTTGAGTCTTCTGGGATGGTCCAGGGTGACTTCTCTGGCCCTCTTCAAAGCCCACCCAGATACTTCAAGGTCCTAAATGAGTGGTTGGTGGGTAAAAAATGGCCACTGTACTGAAATGGACCATCCACCCTTAACCTTGCTCATCAGAGTTACCAAGAAGAATAGGAATTCTCTTTCCCCACTACCTTAGAACAGGCCACCACCTGTCTAATGTCAGTTTGGGACATTGGCTGAGATAGTGAGATGTGAGATAAGCTGCAGTTCTGGAAGTTTACTTTTGATCCACCTTCCTTTTAAGTCCTTCCGGAGAGGGAGTTGGGGTGAGTTTCGATGGGAGGGGAATTGCATAGAGGAGTGGAGGGAAGGCTGGAAAGGAAACTTAACTTGGGGTGGGTTGTTTTCAGTTGCAGGTGGCTTGCTCAGCATGGCGACTGGGTGTCTCCCACCATCACTGGATTCCTTTTTGTTCCCACTGTGGTCAGTCTCATTTTTCTCAATTTCTCTGACCCTGGCATTCTCCATCGAGGTGAGGTCCCCCTGTCTGCCTGAAACCTTGTACTCCAAGAAGTAAAAAGGGATGGGAAGGAGGAGGAGGGTTGGTGACCATAGATAAGGTGAGCTATGGAGATCTAAAACCTCTCCTTTCCTTGTGCCTCAGTTTCCCCTGAACACCTGCCTCTACCCCTTCTGCCTCCAGAAGTCATGTTTCCCAAACTATCAAGCAGTGACTCAGGGAGCTTCTGAGGCCAAAGTGGGGGTTCTTCTCTAAGTTGGGAACCAAGAGATTTAGGGTCTCTTCCTGACTCTGCCACTAATTAGCTGTGTGAGCTTAGGAAGTCATCCTCTTTCTTGGATTCTCTGTAAAAGGAGGGAACTGGTTTGGGTGACTTCCGAGGGTTTTCCTGCTGATTCTCAGAGAGGGTAAAAGGAGCATGGAAAGGAAGAGGAAGGGAGAAGCCCAGCAGCTGTGGAGCAGGGTGATAAGAAGAACTTGCTCCTTCTTCCATCCCACTGGATGGGTCCTAATTTCCCTTCCCAATACCCCTTTTTTCTTTGTTTTTCCCTTCCCTACCTGCCCCACTCACTCAACTCCACCATGGCAGGCCAGCCATGATTCCAAAGGTCTGGTTTCTAAACCAAAACTCCTCCTGCTGGAAAACCAACATGCTTTAGACACTCAAGTGGCCCCATAGGGTTGACCCCTGGACCTGGATGCACCTGCGAATGTCTCTGCTCTACCTCTTTCCCCCTAGACTGCTCCCTCCCTCCAGGGAGGGTTCTTTAGAGTCCTGGAACCTGGAGGCTCCGAGGCCTCTGGTCCATTGTTCTGGAGTGTAAGCATCATCAGCTGCTTCCTGCCTCTCTCATGCTCAGGCTCTGAGTGGCAGTGCCCACTGGCCATCAAGGTGGTGTGGGTGAACAGGAGAGCTTTCCGCCTGCAATGGTGCCAGAGGTGTTGCTACCACCGTCCTCCCCGGACCTACCACTGCCCCTGGTGCAACATCTGTGTGGAGGTGAGTCCTGGATGGGCATCTAGGCTGGCTTCATGACTCCCCCCACCTACAGAATCTGTAAGCCAAATCCAAATGTACATACCAATAACTCACATTTTCTTTCGTACCTTCCTCACAACAATCTCTTTGAGGTAAGACATTGACTTTCCAGAAGAGGAAACTGAGGCTCAGAGAGGTTATATGACTTGTGTATGGTCACATAAAAAGTTGAGAGCGAAGATTTAAGACCAACTCTCTGGACAACAAATCTAGTGGCCTTTCCTGTACAGCAACCCAGCTTCCTACTACATCACAAAAATGCATTTATGAGCACCTTTTTAAAAAAAATATTTTATTTTATTTATTTTAGTTTACATCATTCATTTCCACAAGATTTTGAGTTACGAATTTTTTCCCCATCTTTCCCCTACCCCCCCTCAAAACAGCCATCCCCTTGTATAATCCTTCCCCCAATCTAATCTCTCCTATGTCCTCCCCCATCACTCCTCTAACTTTCTGATAGGGCAGGATGGATCTCCCTTGCACAATGCCTGTGTCTCTTAAGTTCCAGTTGGATGTAGTTAATAATAACAGTAATAATAAGTGT
>CM053588.1:166187574-166224469 GCA_028646515.1 Pseudochirops corinnae | reverse complement strand
ACAGCAAGTTTCACTAATCACAGCTTACAGCCAGTTCTCTTATTTATTTACTTTCCTTATTTGATTCCTTAGGGCACCAAGGCCTAAGGTTTTATATACTTTAGCAAATGAGAGAGACCACACTTCGTCCTACACACTCGCTTTCTTCCTTCTTTCCTTCCTTCCTTCCTTTTTTCTTTCCTTCCTTCCTTTCTTTCTTGCATAAAATGACTAATATGGAAAAATTTTACATGATTGCACACATATAACCTATATCAGATCATTTACAGTCTCAGAGAAAATAGGTGAGGGAAGGAGGGACAGAATTAGGAACTCAAAACTTTTTTTAAAAAGTGAATGTCAAAAATTGTTTTTACATGTAATTGGGTAAAAATAAAACATTATTTAAATTTTTTTTTTAAAAAGGAAATGGAAAAATAAGAAATCTAAGAGAAGGCTTATCTCATCACATCATTTTTCATCACACCAGAAAGATTCCTTTACATGCTATTTTTAATAAAATGGAGAGAAAATGTCATTAATTTGGACAAGAAAGAAAAAAAGGAAGGAAGGAAGAAAGAAAGAAAGGAAGGAAGGAAGGAAGGAAGGAAGAAAGAGAGAGAGAGAGAAAGAAAGAAAGAAAGAAAGAAAGAAAGAAAGAAAGAAAGAAAGAAAGAGAGAAAGAAAGAAAAGAAAAGATCCTGGACAGGCTGGTGGGGGCCAGATTGTGGAGAGCTTTAAATACTAGGCTGAGGATTTTGCATTTTATCTTAGTTAATAAGGAGGCACTGAAGATTTTTGAGTCGGGAAATACCATGGTCAGATCATTGTTTTAAGAAGACTTTGTGAGTAGAGAGGTTGGTGGAGAAGGGCTATAGGAGCAGAATAGATTATCATGTTGTCATGTCACTATGCTGTCAGGTAAGTCTTGCTGTGTTGTTAGGTTTTGCTTAATGGTTTTTCTATGTTAAAAGAAAAGGATCTGTGAAAATGGTACACATACAGAGGGAAATGAATGTGATATAAGAAAGAAAAGGTATCAATAAAACTCTTTCTTAAAAAGTGATAGCTGACATCTTGACTTTGAGGATGAGGACTTTGTTTTGACAAAACAAATTTCCATATTGTTCATGTCCAAAAGCATTTGTCTCATGTCCAAAAACATTGAGTCTGCCACCTCTCTGTTCAGGGGTCATCAGACCCCTGGAACCGTGGGTGGTCATTGCATTGATCAGAGTTCTTAATTCACAACACCTTTTAAAGATAGACTAGCCTAGTTTTCACGGGGAATGGGGGACATTGGGATATTCAAGGAGGAGGCAGAAAAGCTATTTTTCATACTCTGCGGTCTTTTAGTGTGTGGGGAGACAGCCTAGCACATCTCAATGGTCCCTGAAGGTATCACCATTTTTTAGATTCTTAAAACAATTAAGTCCCTTATTTTAAAGATGAGGGAGGGCTGCTCTGGCCTGGTCTGATTCAGATCAGTCCTTTGATAGTGTCTGTTTGGTATTAGAACAAAATAAGATACTTGTAGGTCATTCAACAGTTAACAAAAGCAGATTTACTTAGCTATAGAAGGGAAAGGATATTCAACAAGGATATGTATCAAGGAAGCTGCAAGTTAATTCAGGTAAGTGATGTTCCCCTGCCTCTGAGTTGCCTGTGATGGTCTGCCAGCCAAACATCAGGAAGGATCTATAGCTCCATATGGTTGTTTTGTACTTGGGCAACCATAAAGTGACATCAGTAGCCTTAACAATTTGTTTCCTGAGACAATCAAGTCTGAAGAATGGTTTCAATACCTTTTACTTTATTTTTCAATTAACAAACATTTATTTGCTCTTCCTTCCTTCTTCCTCCTTTCTAGAAAAAGAAAACCACAAAACTCTTGAAAAAAAATATGTATACTTAGAAGGAAACACAGAAAAGCAGGGTAGCTTTCAAAATTATACTTAGTATTTATTACGTAGGTTTTTTTTAAGAAAAAATAAACAGTATGAAATGGAAAATTCATGGTTTTATATTAAATATTTTTATATTATGCTGTGTACATGGAAATGTTCTTTTTTTAAAATATTTTTGTATTTAAGTTCAAAATGAATTAATTTTTAAAAATGCGTAGTCAAACAAAACAAATTTCCACACTGTCCATGTCCAAAAACATTTGTCTTATCCTGTTGTCTGGAGTCTGTTAACCTCTCTGTCAGGGAGTAGATGGCATGTTTCATCATCAGTCCCCTGGAATCTTGGGTAGTCATTGCATTGATCAGAATTCTTAATCACAATACCTTTTAAGGAAAGACTAGTCTGATTTGTGTGTGGGAGAGGGGAGTGTTAGAATATTGCTCCCACTACAAGAGAGGGGTCCCAGGGAGGGGGAAGTGACTTGCCCATTCTTTACTTCATATAGCTAGTACTAACAGACAATGGGGACGGCTATATACAATATTGGACCTAGAGTCAGGAACAGGAAGACTTGAGTTCAAATTTGGCCTCAGACACTTACTAGCTGTGTGACTCTGGGCAAGTCACTTACCCTCTATTTGCCTTAATCCACTGGTCCATGGGGTCATGAAGAGCCAGACAGCCAAACAACTGAACAACAAGAGGCCATAAATAACTGGTGTTCGTGGTGAACTTTGAGTCATTCAGAGTAAGTTACACAAGCTCAGTTACCTACTATTACAGAAGGCTAGGAAGCGAGAGGAACATTCTGGAGAGACTTCTGGTCAAAGAGCTCTCAACAAAGACAGATTGTGTGCCGTCCCACACTCAGGTGTCCAGTGAACTCGACTTTTCAGAAGGACTCCTCGGTACCTTGACAGTCTAGGTCTGACACATCATAGATTCCCAGCTGCCGTCATCCAAGGCACAAATCCCATCTTTTCTTTTTTAAAAAGATAAACCTTTTGCTTTAAACCACAGTGATTCACCTACCTTCTCCTTGTCCACACCCCAACAAACAAGGCAAGACCAGCAAACTCAGTGATAACCTCTGAAAACATACAAAATCTTCCACAGCCACAGTCCCTCTCCTCTTTATGGAGACAAAGGAGGGGTGTTTTGTCACCTGATGTCACCAGTTCCAAATCAAATCAGCAAATACGGAGCAGTTGCTGTATTCAGAGGATTCTATTAGGTGTGCTGCTAATAGTTACTTGTCACATCCTATTCCATGTGACATTTGACAGGAGACTCCTAAATAGAATTTAGGCATCTATGTGATCTGAGTAATTGTTTTAGACAACTCTTTCATCTTATAGAGGAAGAAACTAAAGCCCAAGGAGGGAGTCAGAGACCATGGGCTCAAATTCTGAGGCTGTAATCTTGTGTAGTGAGCAATCATGTGTAATCTTGGACTTTTAGCCTCCCTGAGTCTCAGTTGCCTCAACTATAAATTGAGAGGTGGGCTACATGGTGTTTGAGCTCCTAACTAACTTTGCTCTGTGATCTTAAAAAGAGGAAGGAAATTGAAATGACTTGCTTATTATCACACAGCCCATGAGTGCAGATAATAAGGGGAGGAAATCTAGTGTTCTTTCCACTCTATTATCCTGTCTTCATTTCTCCTCCACTCCAGTCAGGGTTTGGTAGTGTTATCTCTGCAGACTGGATTTTTCATGGGCATGAGGGTCCTTCCCCACCCCACACCCCTTAATAAAAATTCAGTAAAATTCAATCGGCATTTGTTAAGCATCTACTGTGTATAGGATATTATATTAGTTATTTAGATAGACCCTTTTCTCACCCTCACAGAGTTTATAATGCAGTCAGAGCTGTTAACTCAGAATTTTTTTCATCTTAGGCCAACACATCCAGAAGGGACCAGCACTAGCACTACAGAGGACAATTCAATTTCAGGTGCATTTGTGACAGGAAAGGGGCAGGTCTGACCCTCAACTGTATGGAG
Organism: Pseudochirops corinnae; assembly: GCA_028646515.1. NCBI lineage: Eukaryota > Metazoa > Chordata > Mammalia > Diprotodontia > Pseudocheiridae > Pseudochirops > Pseudochirops corinnae. Next base: position 166,220,577 of record CM053588.1, on the reverse strand, counting down.
GTTGTGGGGAAAATTCCAAGAGAGGGATGCCATATGACCTGGATCCTAGGAGTAGCAATATGGTTGAATGATGGCTGGAGGATGTAGAAGGGAGCCTTCTCAGGGAGGAAGGATGGTCATACAGAGGTTGATGCCTTGGGCCAAGCCCACTCAGGCCCTGTGCTAGCTGTGCTCTGAGTTGATTTGTGGAGACAAGACAAAAACTTGTGAAAAGCTGAAGACTTTCAAGATGGCAGCAGTAGAGATATCACAAAGGAACTATGCAAGCTTTACATATTGAAAGAGTTCAGAGGAAGGCTGGAAATTCCTCCCTGGGGTGGAGTTATTAGTGAAAGCTTTTCCTTCCCAAGGAATTGTTCCTAATTAAGGAAAATAATTGGAATAGTCTTTCAAATCCAAATATTTCAAAGCTCATAGGTGAACATCTCACTCAAATCCCTTATAACCAACATGGTGAGGCACTGAGGGCAAGACTTATCATCACCATTTGTTGAAAAAACTGAGTCTTGGAGAAGCAGTGAGTTGCACAAAGCTGAAAGGCTAGTAAATCACAAAGCCTGGACTGCAACCCTGAAGGGAAGTGGGGAGATAGAGAAGAAGGGACAGAGGTGTGGGGGATGAGGTTTAGTAGTTGTGTGGATTAAATGCTAAAGAGAACCACTGAATTGCAATGCTTAGTAGCTAGAGAACTAGGCCTGCATCGGAAGCCCATCTCTGACACTTATAAGCTGTCTAACCCTGGATGGGGCCTTTAGATTTTCCGTGCCTCAGTTTCATCGTCTGTTAAATGGGGATAATGATCATACTTGTTACCCAGAATTGTACAAAAGATCAAATGGGAGTTATTTTTTTCTTTGTGGAACATTTGAGGTGTCATTTGGCATAGGGAACTCCTAATGAGAAAACAGCTTCTACCAAATACAGGTTGACAATTGCTCTGCTTCTTATCCTCTGAGATCCTGAGAGGTCAAATGCATTATCCAGGGTCACATAGTCAGCATGTTGTCAGGGGCACAATTGGAAACCAGCTCTCCTTATACTGTCGCAGTCTGTCTCTTAAAGTGCAAACCTCTTTGTAAACCTCAGAAGCCTTTGTAAATGTGAGCTATCTAATGCTACTGCATAAAAACCCCACCAAAAGCCACCAGGTGTTTTAGAGGTTACAGGTCCAAGAAGCCTTTCTCCAGTCCTTTCTGTATTCCCTTGAAAACCTGTTGGGCTCTGGTGGAGAAGAGGGGGAGTCTCCAGGCTGACAGCTTTGACCAGGGTTGCTATGACCCTTTTCCCCACAAAGGCTACCTGGCCAGTTCAATTCAATTCTATTAGATAAACACTCATCATGTTAGGGACAATACTTTGAAAGAAAAGGACAGTTCCTGCCCTTAGGCAGCTAACTATCTAAATGGGAGGACAAGAAAAGTACAGTCTAGGATTGTTCTGCTTGGGAAGACACAGGGCAACTTTCCGGTCCCTTATCAGGAGGTTTTCACTTGCTCTGGGCTGAGCAGCTCACAGGGCAGACTGGGGGTGGGAGTGGGGGTGGGGGGGGTGGCCAAATCCTTCCTATGACTCAACTAGAGAGGCAAGAAACGAACAAAAAACATGGGCAAAAAATAGCTCAGCCACAAGAATTAAGGGTTTGATTTCTCAGGCTCTCAGAAGAGTTACCCGATAACTTACTGGCAATTTGGCCTTGGGGCCTCAGCTCTTGCTCCATTTGGTCTCCTGAGGGATGAAGTGGTTTTCTTTCATCCTGTGGCTCCAACAGTGTGGCCAGACACGGTTTTCTGCTAATTTCTGTAGCTTTTCATATCTTTCTTTTTAAAAAAAATCTGAATTTTATTTTCAAACAAAGATCAGGCTTTTCTCTCTCCTACTTCTCTTTCCTTCTGCCCCACTGAGAAAGCAAGAAAAACAACATCCTTGTGACAAACGTAGTCAAGTGAAACAAAGTTTCTCATTGGCCATGTCTGAATATATCTAAATATTATACATATATATATGTAAATATATAAAGAGAAAAAGAGACAGTATGTATATATGTATAAAACATGCTGCCCACTTCCTGAGAGTTGATGAACTTAAAGTAGATTCAGATGTGTGTGTGTGTGTGTGTGTGTGTGTGTGTGTGTGTGTGTGTGTTTGTTCTGAATCTGTGCTCTGAGTCAATCGCTTGTCTGTCAGTAGGAGACATGTTTCATCATTATGATTGGTCATTATGTTGACCAGAGTTTCCAAGTTTCTCTCTCAATTTTTGAAGACATTATAAATCATATAAAACTTATATGATATGTTAAATATATATTATCTGGATAATCTATCTATAATCTCTAGATAATATATACTATAAATTAAAACTCTCTACACACACACATACACGTATACACTGAGAAAACAAGAAAAAACACCGTTGCAAACACATACAGCCAATCAAAACAAATGTCCACATTGGCGATGTCCTGAAAAATATTTGATTCATTCTCTCCTCTGAGTCGTTTACTTCTGGTTCAGGAGATAAGCAGTATTTTTCATCATTAGTCCTTTGAAATCCTGGTCATAAGAGTTCACAATAGTATTCCTTCACATTAATATGCACTAACTCAGGGGTGGGGAACCTGTGGCCTAGAGGCCCTCTAGATCCTCAAGTGTGGCCCTTTGACTGAATCGAAACTTCACATGTGGCCTTGAGGCCACAGGTTTCCCACCCCTACTCTAACTTGTTCATCCATTCCTCAGTTTATGGGGAATTTATATTTATTAAAGATTCCCATTCTTTGCCACCTATATTTTTTCTTAAAAGTCTCTCCCTCTGCCTCCCCTCCCCAGCCCCTACACATACTCCCTCACCTCATATAGCACTTCTTCCTTTCTAATGCACTTATCATGTAATTTGTGTATCACAGTGAGTCTGCTAGGTCCTTTTGCCTCTTCCCTATCCTATCTGAACAACTGAGGAGAATAAATGGAATTTACCAGAAGACAGGTATAACAAGGGTTATGATGTAAATGGTTGTCTTGCCACTGAACTTTGAGGACTCTGGAGAGAGAAATTGAGAGAAGAGCCCATTCAGAGAAGCCTAGGAAAACATGGATGATGGATTTATGCCATGTGATGGAAGGAGAACCAGGAAAGCAACATCAATATCATTCTGCTCCTTCTTCCCCTCATCACCACCTCCACCATTATCACCACCATCATCATCAATTCAATTTATCATCATCAAATACATGTCAGGCACTGAAGGTGTTATCATACCATTATCACCTCCACCACAACCATCATCACCACCATCATTAGTATTGATATAACTTTTACTGTGCATCAGCACTTTAACATGCACAATAATTCCACTACGTAAATAGAAGAGTAACCACAACAAAAAGAAATTGAATGCTCCATAATTACAATAATTTAGAAGTTTGGCCTTAGAGAAGACTTGAGGAAATATACTTCCCTTCTTTCCTTTCAGAAGTGGGAGACTATGGGTGTGGAACATTACATATATTGTCAGACTCCTTTAACACGTTGGTAGCTTTGCTGAAGTACTTATTTCTCTTTTTATTTTTTGTTCTTTGTGACAAGGGATGACCCACTGGGAAGAGGAGGGTGGAAGGCTACCTTTAAGCAATATTAAAACAAAAGCTATCGATATTTTTTTCTTTGTAAGAGGAGGAACAATGGTGGTGAACTCTGGAGGTTTTGGCCTCCAATTACCCAGTGAGATAGCATCAAATACAAGAGAAAGTTTGTCCTGCTATTGCTTGGGAAACAGGTCTCCATGCTCCAAAGCTGAAAGCCATGTGAAAGTATAAGACAGAAAGAGAGAAAAAAAAATAACATTCTCTTTCTACTGGTAGTTAGCCGAGGGCCAAGATAGGCCTCCTAAAAGTTGTTTTAGGGACTGGGAGTGTGTCCAGCCCTCCACCAGAGAAAAGCTCACATTCAGGAATTATAAAGAACTCTGGGGATTTACATCCTTTTTTCGATCAAATAGCTGTTTATTATAGGGTGTCTTTGTTTCTGATCTCCCCTTTAACAGAGCTATTTCTTACTGATGGGGCTCAAATCCTTTGGTGAGTTAGAGGAGTGTCTACCCTGTGAAGACTTCCCTGGCAGAATGGGTGAATGAGAACAATTTGTTCCAACCGCCATGAAGGCAGCTGAAGCAGGCACTAAGGAGCACTTAGAGCATGATCAGGCATTGAAGATGCCAAGGTCATCCATAGCATCCTGGGCAATTGCCACAGGGCCTGATTTTTGTCTTGCCACTGAACTTTGAGGACTCTGGAAGAGAGAGTGAGGCTAACAACTTTGTGCAACTCTTCTTCACTTAAATCCAATTTACTGGGGAATCAAAAGGCATCACCCATACCTCTGCAATGAACTAAGCAGTATCTTGTAGTAGAAGGAGTGCTAGATTTGGAGTCAGGAAGGTTTGGTTTCAAATCCTGCCTCTGACTCTAGTTGTGGGATCCTAGCCAATTCTCTTAACTGTTCTGAGCCCCAGGTAACTGTTTACATCTCTCCTCTATCCTCTTGGATAATTCATTAAAACTAAAGGTTATGAATAGGTTGACAATGATTCTCAAAGTGTGGTCCTAGGAACCCTCCGTGTCCCTAACAACCTTTGAGGGGGTCTGTGAGGGTCAAACTATTTTCACAACAATACCAAGAAATTTTAATTCCTTATATGATAAATATAGGTAGACATAACAAAAACTCTTAGGGGGGAGGGTACTTAATCATTTTTAAGAATGTTAGTGGTCACAAGACTAAAAAGTTTGAGAACTGCTGCCATAGAAGGATGAAATGCTTGCATAATATTTGAGTGGTGTGTTTTAAAGTGGAGAGTCAGGACAATATATGGGGCATTGAGTTGGGGATGGCTCCTATGCTTACATTTTCCTCAGAGAATGAAAAAAGCCTACATGTCTATGCATGTGCATACACATGCGCATGTGTGCACACACATACACTTGTGTATATTGAACCTTTAGCATTATGAAAATCTTGGGGGCTCAAAGAAAATGTTGGAGTCAACATAGAGATCTAAGTTCAAATCCAGCCTCAGACTCGTACCAGCTGTGTGACCTTGGGCAAGTCGTTTCACCCTGTTTGCCTGTTTCCTCATCTGAATAATGAGCTGGAGTAGGAATAGGAAACCACTCCAGTATCTTTTCCAAGAAAACCCCAAATGGTGTCAGGAAGAGTGGGACACGACTGAAATGACAATAACAATTACCAAAAATAAATACAGAGTTTTGTACACCTTGAATTACTGTACAAACGCCAGCCATTATTCCTTCCTGTGACTCACTATCACTGTTATCTGGTCTCTTCCAATGAAGCTTATAACTTGTCCATCTGTCCTAGCCGAGTAAGCCTTAAAGCACAGGCCGCTATTATTTTCTGGGGGAGGCCGTTGCCCCAGAGGAGAAGGGAAATTTGAGCTCTGGTTGGCAGGCCCTGTTGAGATGATCCCACAGCAGGTGTGGGATGTCAGAAAGTGTAGACTGCCAGAGACTCCAAGGGGGATTGCGTAAGTCCTGTGCATGTTAAAAATGGAAAACCCATCTGTTCCAGTAGGAGAATGTTTAAGGAGCCTGGATAATTGTTAGCCAGGATGGAGAGTGCAGGGGACCTTCAGTTTCCAAATTACCCCCACCCAAGAAAGCGTAGGGGGAAGTTTTCAGTTATATGCAGAGGAACGGTAAAAAGTAGTATAGTGCGCAAGCCCTTGGGAGAAATCAGAGGAATTGCTATATTCCAACACCCTCACTTTTCTGAAAAGCAGGACCTGCCTCCTCATTAGTACTGAGCAAGGAAGAGGGAAGATGAATAATTAAAGAGCTGTCAGAAAACAAACAAAACAGGCATTTGACAAATAGTAGCCTTCCCTGTCTCCCCCCCCCACCAGCTCAGGAAAGAGACGATTGTAGTCAGTCAATAAGTATTTATTAAACACCTCTATATGCATGAAAGCTCAGACATTTCTGTCGTGTCTGACTGTTTATGGCCTCATTGTGGGATTTTCTGGACAAAGATACTTGACAATGTGGTTTGCCATTTCCTTCTCTACATCATTTTACAGGTGAGGAAACTGAGGCAAATGGGGTTAAGCGACTTGCCCAGCATTACATAGCTAGCGTCTGAGTCTGTATTTGAACTCACAGAGATGAGTCTTTGTGACTCTATTTACTATACTATCTAAGTACCTCAAGCATTTATTAAAGCACTATTGGGTGCAGGACTGTGATAAGTCCTAGATCATGGATTTAGAGCAGGGAGGATTCTACAAAGATGTAGTGCCACTCCCTCGTTTCATATTTGAAGAAACAAAGTACTTGTCTAGAGTCATATCAGAGTCAGGATTTGAACCTATGTCTTATAACTCCAAACCCAGTAGTCTTTCTATTCCACCATTTTTCCCTTTCTCTTTTCTGGATCAAAAAGGCCACAGGATCACAGATGCAGGGCTGGAAGGGACCTCTGAAGCCCTTAGTCCAACCCAGGAAAGTTCATGGCTTGCATGAGGTCACAGAGATAGTGTTAGGGGTGATATCTCAAACCAGGTCTTCTTATTCCAGAGACGGTGCTTTTCCCCCACTGTTTTGCTTTGACTCTTTGAAGGCTGTGCTCCAGGATATTGTTCAGTTCCTCATGGTATCATTGATCTAGAGCTGGAAAGGAAGTCAAAGGTTATCTAGTCCAACCCCCTCGTTATACAGATAAGGAAACTGGAGGCCAGATTTTCCCATAATCACAAAGCTAATAAAAGTCAGAGGTAAAAAAAAAAAGCCAGAGGTAGAATCTGAGTCCAGAGATTTTTGAATCAAAGGTCAACACTGTCTCCATTATATCATGCTGTCTTCTTATAGAAGTGGTGAGCCTTCGTCTTGGGAGTGGGGGGCAGGGGGTCACTGGAACTGGGCCAATGGAACCCACCCAGAGTGATCAACTAGTCTTTGAGACATCTAGATGGTGCAACTGATAGAGGGGACGGATGAGTTAGAAAGATCTGAGTTCAAATTCAACCTGAGAAACTTACTATCCCTGTGGTCCTCAAAAAGTCACTGAACTGCCTCAGCTGTCTGAGGCAAAAGTCTGCCTCGGCTCATTCATCTGTAAAATGGGGATGATAATAGCATCTATCTCTCAGAGCTGTTGTGATAAAGTGAAAGTTATTTGTAAAGGTCTTTGAAAACCCTCAAAGTGCCATAGAAATGCTAGCTTTAGCATTCTTGTTGTTATTTGTCTTTTATTTTTGAGGATCAATGAAATCGAGGGTATCCTGACCTGTTTGTGAATTGGATTTAAGTGAGGCAGAGGTTGGAGAAGTTGACAGCCTCACTCTCTTTCTTCCTGAATCATTGAAGTATAAGTGGCAATGATGGCTCTGGGAATCCCCTGAACTCTGATTGAATCTTCCCACTTGATGAGGCATTTGCCTGAGGCCATAAGCCTTTCATTATAGCTAAGCCCAAATCTCTTACTAGCCTAGCCCTCCATTGTCCATCTATATCCTACCCTTAGCAGAATCAACTGTTACACCCTTGAACTGGCCTAGCCCACCATTGTCTGTCATCTCCAGGTAGCACAAATTCAATACAAGCCTTACAGATACCGAGGCTCCCTATATGGCGAACTTTTAATAAACTGTGCTTTTCTTTGGCTGAGAGAAGACTTGAGTCGAATTCATTTGACAGGACCTGGTGTATTGGTATTTTGGGGTCTCAAGCATCCCCTAACCTATACCTCATCATTTTTATGGTTCCCTCTTCAGCTAGACAAAAGTCAAGATAACTGGAGATGGTCCAGGATGCAGTAGATGGCCTTTGCATCTTCCATATCGGACCCTGCTCTAAGTGCTCCATAGAGCCTGCTTCAGTCTCCTTCATGGGCACTGGAACACATTGTGTTCATTCACCCATTCTGCTTGGGGAAGTCTTCACATGCTTGTGGTAGACACCCTCCTACCCCCACACTCACCAACAGATTTGAGGCCTGTTGGTTACCCTCGATGTTGTCTAGCTCATCTGTCAAGACAATTTTCCTAGGGGTGGCCACTGTACATGCTATATGGAGCCACAGGTCAGAGTTGGGTGTAGGTGTGAAGAGGTTACCCATAAAGAGGATTAGGGGTGCTCAAGACCCCAAAATACCAGCACACGGGGTCCTGCCAAAAGAATTCAACTCGGGTCTTCTCTCAGCCAAAGAAAAGCAAAGCTTATTAATAGTTTGCCATATGGGGTAGACTTTTAAGGAGCCAGTCTATGCTAGGTCATTCTATGGCACTCTCACAGAGCAAGTCTCTGCTAAGCCATTCTATGGCGCTCTCACATTCAGTGGAGGGAAGATGAGGTCTTATGTAAAGAGGAATCTAGGGGTGATATAGAGGAGGAGTTTGGGGAGGGTCTTCAGGAAGACTCAATGAGGTCAATGCAAGAGTGGATTGAAATTTTGATAAGCTCTAGAGTGGGAAATAGATGAACAATGGAGGGCTAGGCTAGTAACTGAGATTTGGGCCCAGCCACAATGAAAAACTCATGCCTCTGCAAATGCCTCATCAAGTGGGAAGATTTAATCAGACTTCAAGGGTTTCCCAGAGCCTGTACCTGAAAGATTCAAGGAGAGCTCAAGGGGCTCCCAGAGCCTGCACCTCATCAGGTGGACACCAAAGGTCAATGAGCAGTACTGAAAAGTGTTCAGCAACCTTCACACCAGGTGAGGGACTAGTCCTCCATGAACACCCCATTAGGGTTATTATCAGTGCGTGCAACATAGATGGAAACTTCTATGAGAGTATACAAGAAGAAAACCAACCATTGGAATACCAGAAACTCTATTTCAATGGAGAGGTGCCAGGAGCTGATGAAAAAACCAAAGTTAGGAGCTACCATGACCAATGGCTTTCCCTGGACCCATGCCTCTAGAACTTGTAGGACCACAGGCTGAAGTACAGAATGGAGCCAGAGGTGAATCGAGGTCTTAGATAATCATTATATGTAAATTATTCTAGTAGTAAGACTTCAGAGGGTGTGTCCAAGGGGAGCTTAGTAAGACCTCTAGGAGTCCCCCCTTTGTTTCTTTATTGAACCCTTGTTTAGGTTAGCTCTCAGAAAAAGATAAACTCATCAGACCCTTGAGCACAGCTGGGCACAGTTCAAGCCCTTGGAATACTGACATTATGAATGATTGATTGAATTGTGAAAGAGTCACTCTGATCAAGACAATGCCCAAGACTGTTCCAAAACACCCATGATGAAAAATGCTCTCCACTGCCAGGGAGAGAACTGATGAAATCTGAGTGCAGATTGAAGCATACTTTAAAAAAAAATATTTTCTTGTTTTTCTCTGTGTATATGTTTTCTTTTGCAACATGGGTAATATGGAAACATGTTTTGCATGACTTCAATTGCATAACTGATACATTGCTTGCCTTCTCAATGGGTGAGGCAGGAGCAGGAGGGACGGAAAAATTTGGAACTCAAAAGTTTAAAAAATGAATGTTAAATTTTTTTATGTGTAATTGGGAAATATTTAATAAAATTTTAAAAAACTTTTTAAGAAGTGATTGACTCAGTTCATATACTCTTGAACTTGGACTTTAACAGGGGAAACCAAGATAGAGGGAGAGGAGTAGGCCTGAGAAATGAGAGATAGAGATGGAGGAGGAGAAAGAGAAGACAAGGGAGAAAGAGGAGACAGAGTTACATAGAAATAAGAGATACAGGGAGAGGAGGGCTAATACATAGAGACTGCTTTAGAAATGCTTATTGATTAGCTGTGGCCGTGGAAGAGAAGCTTGGTCATCTGTGACATCCCACCAGAGAACTCTGGTAAATGGAATGTCAAAGAGATCTTGTGCTCAACTGGGACTTATGAAAATATTAGTTGACCAACAGTGGAATAACAATAACAGAACAATGAAGGAGTTCCTGTAATCAGCCTGCCTGGGAACTAGTGGAGAAATTCTAGACCAAACAGGAAAAACGACTCTGAGGGCAATAAAGTACAGAGCCCTGATGTGGAGGAACCAAGACTTTGCCCTTTATTGGTACTGTGAGTGATGTGGACTTGCACAGGTCTGGAGAAGTTTGACACCATATCAACTCTAAACAGTGTCCTTTTATTGGAGGAAAAATTCTGAACTCTGAGGTAGATGGTTACAATGGTCCCTGAGAATGCAAATCTCACAAGAAGGGGAAATCATTTTGACTGTTTATGAACTCAATTGAGTCTTTTTGTGTGTTCCCTTGGGTTAAACAAAGGTTGTTCTCTATCTGTTACATTGTTAGCCTAAGTACTTGCATGGGATCTTTTCTACAGAGACTCAGATATAAGCCAAATTCCAACTTTCTCAGAGGCAAGCACTGGTTAGGGGCACAAACCAAAAAGATTATGATTATATAGGAAACCAATAAGAAAGAATCCTCTTTGTGTAAATTCCAGACTTTGGCTCTGGGGCATGAGTTACATACCTTAATAGTCATTAAAAAGACTAGATTTCTGTGACCTTAGATAACAAGATTACTTCTATATTAAGCATATTTAAAATTTCCAAGGGAGATGCTGTGTCAGTGGAGAGTAGGTGCCTTAGTATGCCCAGACACCAATAGTATTCTTGGGAGTTTCCACTTTGGAACTAAGTTTCTTCAGAGTACTTGCTGAATACTCTAGAAAAGAAGGAAGAGACCAATAATTGAACCTGACCATCTATGCCTCTTATGTCAAGGCTTATAAGAAAGCAGTGTTGACAGGACACAGAAGTTTCCCACAACTCAGGACTTCAAATTTGACCTTGAACTATGAGTGTCATCAGTGGATTCCAAAAGGTTTGATAAACAATATTCTATGGTGCCTAAGTGTGGAGAAGAGCTTCTAAGGAAGAATTTTATTGCTGGGTGTGGAGTGTATTCACTACTGGAAGGGAATGTAGGATGTGTATTGATGAATTAATCTATTGACAACGTTTTATTAAGTACCTACTATGGGCCAGACACTGTGCTCTGTGCTGGAGATTCAAAGACAAAAAAAAAAAAACAGTCTCTGCTCTCAAAGAGCTTATGTTCTATTAGAAAAGACAATGTTCACATGTGGTACACAGTGTAATGCAAGTATAGACAAAATGTATATAAGACATAAATATAAGATGATTGAGGTGGGGATGGAAGTAGGGGGTAGAGTAGGGAATTTTCTACTGGGGGGTCAGGAAAGGCCTTATACAGAAGGTATTGATTAAGCTGAGCTTTGAAGGAAAACTAAAGATTCTGAGACCGAGATAAGACAGGAGGGCCTTCCAGGAATGAGAAGCAGCTTGTACATAGTTGTTGTTTGTCCAACCAAAGATGTCAGGAAGGTGATATCTTGATTTTCAAGTGAATTGAATTTAAGTGAGGCAAAGCTGTGCAAACTCCCATTCATTAGTACCATTCTCTCATCCAGTTATTGGAGTCCTGTGGCAAGATAGGTCAGGAGATGATTCTAGATGTTGTGAGAGACCTTGGCCTTTTTAAGCTAAGGTCTTTCTTAGCTTTTGTCTGTTTGTCAGTTTGTCTGTTGTCTGTCAGTCTGTTGTCAGTTTGTCTGAGGCAGTGATCATTCAGTAAAGACTGGGTAAGAATTGAGGCAAAAGATGCCTTGTTTGTTCTTGAAAAATATTCAGGCTGGGAGAGGAAGACCCAGAGAGTTTCTTGACAGAACAGAAACAATTGCTATTTACACTTACTCTGAGACATCAAAAGCTGAAACAATGAGCAAGTGAGGCTTGGGCTGGGACCAATTATTGGCAAGTCAGTAGTAGACCAGACTTTCATGCTCCCCCTCTTCTATGGGGCAGATATGCAGAAAGAGTATAATCTTGTTGGGTGGATGCTTTCATTGGATCTATGAATGACTAAAGAAAGTACAGAGCAGTTAATTTGCAAATCTAGTCTGTGACTCCCAGTTTGTTTATGCCTCTGGACATGGTCCTAGGATTAAGTCTTTTTTTTTTTTTTTCAGCGCTGAGGATAAAAAGGGGAAAAAAAATCAACAATACTTTCTTTCCCCATAGAGTTCACATGTTACTAGGGAAAAACAACATGTATACAAATGAGTACATAAAACATATAGGATTAAGTCTTAATGTACAAATAGCCTTAGGCTAGGGTAGAGAGTGATCAGGACTAAAGGAGGGTCCTTGCATTTCAATTACCTCAGAGTCTCTGCTATAAGGTGTATAAACCCCGTGATTTTCTTGTACTTTGGCTCTGTATGAAATGGTTCTGTAATAAACAGACTATTGACTACATCCCCATCTCTCTCTTTTATTCAGCTAGTTGCTGGGCCAAATTACTGTGCTGGTCACAGCAGTCAGTAAGAGCTATAGTGATTTGGTGGAATGCTATGTGTGAAGAACAGCAAGAAGGCGTTATAGAAAATCACAGCCCCCAGCCTCAACATGAAAACACAGCTCAGTCAACAGGACAGAATGTAGTGACTTGCCCTACCTTGGGACATCAGCAAAATCTGAAGGACCCTTGTTCCACATAGGGGGTCTTCCTTTTATACCCTTAGGTAATCAGGAGGCCTCATCAATATGTTCAGTGGCCATAAGGAAGTTACTTCAGTGGAGATAATGTTTGATCCTGAGCCCACTGGGGCAATCGAGTTTTGGGAACAGTTTTATTGCCCTAAATGGGGGTGGAAGAGGAACCCTGGTAGATAGTGATCCTATCGAATTCTTCTAAAATGAAGGGGTTGGGCTATTTTCCCAGCTCTAAATCTGTGATCCTTTGAAGAAGACATCGAGGAAGCTATCCTCATTTACCTACCATTTGAGAACGTCCAAAATTTTCTGGGGCACTTGCCACTTGTCAATGGCTCACAGAAAAATGAATAGGCAATACAAACTACTTAGAGGTATTGTTGTTTAGAAAGTCACTGAGAGTATATGAGATGGGACTGTGGAAGGTGTTAGGTTGTTGGTCTCAAGCTGGCAACTGACAAGCCTCAGTTTTGCTGAGTACCTATCTGCTCTCCTTACCTGTCAGCATGTGTACCATGTAGTGAGTGCCAAGTACAAAGCTATCAGCTGCCTGCCAGGGTAAACTAAGAATTTAGTGTATGGTATAGGCAGGACAGAAGCAACATGGATACAGATGATCTGTTCCACAAACCTCCAGCAGAGTTTAGTGATACTTACCAAGGAAGTAGAGGTAATCTGTGATTATTTCAAAGGGAGTGATACAAGAAAGTGAAACGACAAGTCCAGGACTAATTTATACATTCAAGGCCATTCCAATTAAATTACCAATAAATTACTTTGCTGCATTAGAAAAAATAATAACAAAATTCACTTGAAACAACAAAGAGTCAAGAATATAAAAAGAACTAATGAAAAGAAATGAAAATGAAGGAGAATTAGTAATACTAGGTTTTAAACTATAAGACAGTAATTATCAAAACTAGCTGCTATTGGCTAAGAAATAGAAAGGTAGATCAATGGAAGAGAGTAGACATGCAATTTACAGCAGTAAATAAATATAGTAACTTTGTATTTGGCAAGTGTAAAGACTGAAGATTTTGGGATAAGAATTCATTATTTGGTAAAAATTGCTGGGAAAACTGGAAAGTAATACGGCAGAAATTGGGCATAGACTAGTATCTTACATCATTTACCAAGTTGAGGTCAAAATGGATATATGACATAGATATAAAGAGAGCTATTACAAGAAAGTTTGAAGAACATAAAACATATTACTTATCAAATTTATGGGTAGGTGAACAATGTATGAATAAGCAAGAGATAAAAGAACAGAGTGAGGCACAAAATGGATTTCAATTACATTAAATTTAAAAAGGCTTTATATAAATAGAACAAACATAGCCAAGATCAGAAGGAAAGCAGAAAATAGGGGGGAAAACTTTATAAACTCATATATATATATATATATATATCAAATACATAAAGAATAAGAATGTGTCATTCCCTGATTGATAAATGGTTAAAGAATATGAACAGTCAGTTTTCAGATGAAGAAATTAAAGCCATTTATACATATAAAAATGCTCTAAATCATTATTGATTAGAGAAATACAAATTAAAACAATTTTAAAGATATAATTTTGCACCTATCAGATTGACTAAAATGATTGAAGGAGAAAGTGACAAATATTGGAGGGGATGTGGAAAAATTGGGACAGTAATTAATTTATTGTTGGGGGAATTGTGAACTGATCTAACCATTTTGGAGAGCAATCTGGAATTATGCCCAAAGAGTTATTAAATTGCCTATATGCCTATATTCTTTGACCCCGCAATACAAATACTAAGTCTATTTCCAAAGATGATTAGAGAAAAATGAAAAGAACCTTATATGTTCTAAAATATTGATAGCAGCTTTCTTTGTAGTGACAAAGAACTGGAAATTGCAGGGATGCCCATCAATTTGAGAATGGCTAAACAAGTTGTGGTATGTGATTGTGATGGAATATTACTATGCTATAAGAAATAATAACCTCAATGATCTTAGAAAAACATGGATAGACTTGCATGAAGTAATAAAGAGTGAAATGAGCAGCACCAAGAGAACATTGTATACAGTAACAGCAACATTATTGAAAGACTGACTTTGAGCGAAAACGTCCTTTTGACTATTATAATTACCTAAATTAAATACAAAGAACAAATGAAGAAATATGCTATCTTCATCAGAGAAAGAACTGATAAGTAGAAGTATGAGTTGTTTTACATATATATTATATACATACATACATACATACATACATACATACATACATACATACAAGATAATTGTCAATTGTTAGCCATCTCTAGGCAGGGTGGGGGAGTGGGGAAGGAATAAAAAAAGGAAAAATGTTACATGATAACTTTATTATATATTTAAAAGGAATGGCAAGTTGTGCATAATATCAGCTTTTTAATTATACTATGTTATGTAAATACTTGGTTTTTTTCCATAAATTAAAAACAAATAAAAAAAATTTGATGTTCAAAAAAAGAAAAAAAGAAACCAAGATAACTAGAACTATCTCTTACCTACCCACAAGGAAATCCCCAGTTGGAATGCTTCAACTCTAACCTGTTAAATATAGAAATTCTCAGGCCTGAGCAGAAGGCTGACTTGTGCCAGAATGTGACCTTTCTAGGACATGCCCACAATGCCACTAGGAACGATGCCATGGGATTAACTTGATGCCAAAGTGAAGACTTCAGCTGCTTGTTGATATGTGCTCTGGAGTGTCTTAGGATAGGGAGACCAGACACTCATGACCAATATATCATAAGACTGAGAGGCTATAAGAGGCCCATGCCTTAACTTTGGCTTCAGCATGAAAGAATATTGAGAGGAATGCACACTCTTATGAGGAAGAGGCATGTTCTCATATCTCTTCCTTGGGATCAAGTCCATTCCTGATGATTCCTTCTATTTTTGGTTGTCCTTCCCATTTGTATTAAGGTTACCATTTGTGAATATATTGTTTCCCATCCAGGAGTTAGAATCCTGACATTTAAATGCCACTGGAAAGCACAGGATAACAGAGATAAGGAAGCCATACCTAATCAAGTAACTGAGAAACTAGGAGGTCTGCCAGTCTATAAAAATAGCATCAGAAAGTGACCAGAGCTTTGCCAAAACCATGCACTGCAATCGTTTGATGCTTGTAGGATGGCTGGTTGGGCTAGCAAGTGAATAGGAGCCAAAGAATTGGGCTCTGGTAAGATCCTATCTTCAGGATGTCCCAGAAAGGGGATCCACATACCATTATTATTATTATTATTATTAGGATTAAAGGAGTTAGAGGAGGTGGGAGTTTGCTAACCATTAGAGAATGAGTTAGCAGCCCTACTCAACACCATGACCACCAGTCCTACATGCGGAGGTGACCTGGGAGATACCCAAAGAGGAGGAAGAGAATACTCAAGGTGGAGGTGATCTCGTGGAGGACTCTTAGGAGGGCAAGACTAATGTGGAGTGTCACTGAAACCTTAGCCACTCAAACAAGTGACTTGGCAGAGGAAAATTAATCACAGAAGCCATCATTGAAGATCTCAAGGAGTCAGAGGTCACAGATGATGAATCCTCATAGGCTTATATGATAAGGCATTAAACAAATGTGGCAGATAGCTCTTATTGCCCTCAGATATCAGCGGGCCCAGAACTTTGACTGCTCACCAATGGGTCTGAAAATAGCTTCTTATGTACAGGTAACAGAGTTGGAGCAACTGGAACTCACAGAAGTACAACATAGAAATTCTGGACTATCCGGTCAGTGATTAGGCTAGCATATGGTGCCTTGGGTAATGATTGAATGAATAGTTGCCTATTAGATCCTGGAGGAGGGGGGGAAACAAATTATAAAGTGCATGCAAAGTTGGCTATATGTAAATTTGTTGTACATGAACATATTATACTACCTCCAATTTATCCTGTATATATTTATATAATTGTGTGTTGTCTCCTCCATTAGAATGTAAATGCCTCTAGGGCAGGGAGTATTTTTGCCTTTCTTTTATATCTTCAGTCCTTAGCACAGGGCTAAGCATATAATAAGTGCCTAATCAGTGCTTACTAATTATTTGATATACTATATTCAAATGTATTGTTTATGAATATTAGGTACTGTGCTATAATTTGCAACAACTTAAATTTTGTTTTGTTTTTTGGTGGAGATGGGGAGAAAGGTATCAAGATATCACCTGATATCTTCACTAACTTCTTTTGAGTATCTGGGGAGAATAAATTGTGTCCACTAGAAGGTCCATGTGGTGACTGTTAGACATGGTAAGTCATTCCCCATTGGTTAGCAAGCTCCCACCTTCTTGCTCTTCTAATCACAGTGATGTCAGATTTACAACTGTCATAGTAAGCCAAACTCTTTCTTCTTCTTTTTTGCCTATTCCCTTCCCCTCATTCACCTAAACCCTTTCCTCCCAATGTCCTATTTTAGATCTATCTATCTTTTTCACTGTGCTTTCTAGAACTCTTGCATTAGCAAATTTCCATTATTTTTATTTTTAAAATTTTATTTTATTTTATTTTTATGTCTGAATTCTCTCCCTCTCTCCTTTAGAAAGGCAAGAAAAACAAAACCTGTTACGAATATGTATAGTCAAGCAACACAGTCTTGCATTAGCCATGTCCAAAAGAGAAAAAAAGAAAAGAAAATATGCTTCACTCTATTCACTGAGTTCATCAGTTCTCTGTCTGGAGGTGGACAGCGTATTTCACTATGAGTACTTGGGAATTATGGATGGTCATTAACGCTGAGCAGAGGACTTAAGTCTTTCAAAGTTATTTATCTTTACAATATTGTTGTTATTGTATAATTTGTTCTCCTGGTTCTGCTCACTTCACATCAGTTCATATAAGTCTTCCCAAGTTTCTCCAAAACCATCCCCTTCATCATTTCTTGTTACACAATAGTATTCCATCCCATTCATATACCACAGCTCGTTCAGCCATTCCGCAGTTGATGGGCATCCCTTCAGCTTCCAGTTCTTTGCCACCACAAACAGAACTGCTATAAATATTTTTGTGCATGTGGATTCCTTTCCTCTTCCTTTGATTTCTTTGGAGCATATAGCTAGCAGTGGCATCTCTGGGCCAAAAGGTATATGCACAGCTTAATAGTTTTTGGGGCACAGCTCCAAATTGCTTTCCAGAATGACTGGAACATTCTTTTTTTTTTCAACCTCTTATCTCCTATTCCTTACATCTTCAGGTACTCACAATTACTTGACTCTCCCCAGATAAGACTGTATCCTTGTTTGTCCTTTCCAATACTCGCTTCATTTTCTACCTCCCTTCCTCCCTCCCTCCATACTCACTGGTCACAGAGCAGGAGTCAGACGACTTCTTTCTCTCTTCCTACTTCTAGACTCTTCCTCTACCACTGTCGCTAGGCAATCTCTCCTTTAAGGGTCATGATAGGCAATTTACCACCCAATCCAGATAACAATGGCTATTACCTACTCCTCCTCAGGGCATTCTCCCTTCCTTCTTATTGAATTCAATGTCTTTAGCATAGACTCCTTTCCTCTCCCTGAATTGAAAACTAATTTAAGAAATTATGAAATGGATTCTTTGAGTACTTGCCAGGAGAGACTATGACGGCAGCAGAAAACAGGGCTATAACCACACTTTAATAATTGTAAAAGATTCAGGGGCTAATAGCAAAGAAAGTACAGAGACAAATTGCAAAAGAGGTACAGAGGTCAATGGTATGGAATGGTGAAGGAAGGTAAGCAGCGTGAGGAAGAGGATGGGCAAGGGGAGAGACAGAGAGTATCTCACGTAACTGTGGGTCAGAGTTGGGAGCATTAGGCAGCATAGATCCAATGGAGATAGAAGATACCTCAGGTGGAGGAGGTGGGAATTTGAAGTCTCATTTTCATAGGGTTTTTTGGGGGTAACAAACTAACTCTTAGGTACAGGTAAGTTCGTTCATTAAAGTATTCAAGTCATTTCAAAGTTGTTAGTAAAGCTTAAAAGTTAACATGTCCACATCACCTCAAAATTATCAGCACCATTTGGTTGACTTTCTGGACTTTATTGTGGAGGTCTGGAATTTGTCTGGGATTTACATATCGTGGCACTCAAAAGCCCTGACATTAGCATCTAGATGGTGCCCCCTGATTCAGCAGGGAGTACCAATGTGAGGTTTTCAGTTAATATATGATATATATGGTATATATTGTGTTATATATAATATATATAAATACAATATGTATTTATAAATTATGCTCCATTGATCTCTAGGATAGTTTGTACTTGGCTTCCACTTTCCACTTTGCAATCTTATTTTCTATTATTACCTCTTTTATACTGTTTACTTATAAATTTACTGTTCTGATTAGAAGGGGAGTGGTGGTCAGGGGGACCAGAACATGACACAATTTTAACACAACCCTGAATCTTGCCCTTCTATTAGAAGTCATCAACATGTATATTGAAGTTCCTTTAAATATTCTAGCCTCTCAGTTCCTCAATCTACCCAATTCTTATGACCCATAAGACTTGTCACAACCTTGATCTTGTCATTACTCACAAATGTCCCACTTCCACAATCTAGAATAATGAAATTACTTTTATGTGGTCACAATGTCCTATCATTCTATGTCTCTCTATGCCCTTCTCCTACTTAAACTTATGCTTTATCCTCACTGTTACCATCAGTCCTTCCAGCTATCAGTATTTCCCAGGCTATCACCCCTGCTCTGGCTGTTCTCTCTTCTCTTCCCAATCTCAATGCCTTGGTGCACTCAGTCTACTCTTCACTATGCTCTACCCTCAAATACTCTGCTCCTTTGTCTATCTCTGCTCATGCTTTGCCAAATTCCAACCCTGGATTGCTACCACCAAGCAATTTCTCTGCTCTTTCTCATTTGATGCTCAAAGGATTTGGAGGAAGTCATGCGTGAAATGGTCTTCCTCTTCACCTTTGCCCTTTAGAATCCCTTGTTTCCGGCAAAGTTCAACTCACTTGTCACTTTCTACACCAACCTTCTCCTGTCCCCTCCTTCTTGCTAGTGTCTTATAAAGCACAATAAAAATACTAGTAGCTATTACATATTTAAGTATATACAGGTAGTCTCCTTTGATTGAATGTAAATGTTTTGAGGGCAGGAATCTTTTTTCTATTTTCTTTATATCACTAGTCCCAGCTCAGAGTAGAAGTTTATGTTGATTGATTGACTGATTGATTGAGTGATTGAATAAAGGTAGACCCAGGAAACCTTAGAGATTATTTGAGAAACAACAAATAGCTAAACGTGATTGGCTAGAGGGTTCATCAGAGGAGATTAGTGGGAGAAAAGGTTGGGTTACTAGGGGCCAAATATGGAAGATCTTAGTCTTAAGTATCAGGTTAAGGAGTTTGGAGGACTTGATTCAATAGGAGAGAACCATTGAAGTGTCTTGAACTAGGAGGAAAGGGGTGTGTGTGTGTGTGTGTGTGTGTGTGTGTGTGTGTGTGTGTGTGTGTAAAAGAGAGAGACAGAGAGCAAGCAAAGGAGGAGAGGAAGAAAGTAAGAAGAGGCAAAGAGAAAAAGAGAGAGAGGAGAGAGAGAGAGAGAGAGAGAGAGAGAGAGAGAGAGAGAAAGAGAGGAGAGAGAGAAATTATCTAAATTATGTTCTCGGAAGATGATTCTGGCAGCAATATGCTAAATGAATTGAGAGAACAAGAGATGAGTCAAAATGACCAGTGAGGAGTTAATTTTCAAAGCCTGGGTCTTAAGAGCTACAGGGTTGGATTGGAAACAGAGACAAAGGAATGGATTTCAGATACATTTTGGAAGTGGAAACAGCAGGATTAAGTGACTAATTGAATGTTGGGAGTGAAAAGAAGTCAAAGATGACTATAAAATTTCCAGCCTGGATGATTGTGAGAATCTGGTGAACCCATAAATAGAAATGGGGAAGTTAGGAGACAGAATGGATTTTGAGGGGAAGATAATGAGTTCTGTTTTGAATGTGTTGAGTTTGAAATGCCAGCAAGACATTAGCTTAGGGGAGATATTTAAACTGGATATAAAGATTAGTAGTCATCTGAATACTGAAGTTACAAAAATAGATGAGATTACCAAGTAAGAGAGTATAGAGAAAAGGGGGGAAAAGATGACTAGAATTAGAACCCTGGCAAATGGGAACCAGCCAATAAGTCAACAGTCAGAATAGGAAACAAGAATTTATTAAGCACTTAGTTTTTGTTTCAGGCATTGTTCTAAGTACCAGGGATACAAAGAAAGGCAAAATCATTGTCCCTGCTCTCAAAGTGTATGCTCACTTCACAAATGAGGAAGCTGAGGCACAGAGAGGTTTAGTGACTCTCCCAGAGTCACACAGCTAGACTGAGGCAAGATTCCAAGTCAGTTCCTAAAGCTAGTACTCTATTATGCCACCAACCTGAACCAGATAAAGAAGACTGAGTAGAGTCAAAGAGGAGAATTGCGGAATTGCTAAGTCATGCAAGTCTGAGTAGGTCCAACTGAAAAAGGAGTGGATGGTTAATAGTTGGGTAGGAAGCATATCAGAGGCATCTAGGTGTTTCAGTGGGTAGAGAGCAGGGCCTGGAGACAGGAGGAACCAAGGCCAAATCTAGCCTCAGACAGTTACTAGCTGTGTGACCCTGGGCAAGTCACTTAACCTCAATTTCCTCATTTATAAAATGAGCAGGAGAAGGAAATGGTAAACTACCGCAGTATCTTTGTCCAGTATCTTTCCCCATGGACATCATTGGTGCACTATGGTCCACAGGCTCACAAAGAGTTGGACATGACTGAACAACAATAGGAACTATATCTACTGACTTGTTTTCAGTAGTACCTAGCACAGGATCATTTACAAGGAGACATTCAAATAAATGCTTTGGGTAATAATGGCAATTTAAATCTACCAGGAGGACCACCTTTCACCAGCTGTTTCCCTTTTCTTTATTTGACTTCATTAAAACAACACCAAACAGTGAGGGGCAGATGACAGATCAGGCATAAGTGTCTTAAAGACATCCTAGTAACTATATGCAAAATAGCTAAATTCTGATTGTTCCAGGGAAGTATAGATAAATTTTCATATTTACACCTCTGAGTCTCAAGCTTTCATTGAGAATATGTCCCCTTATCCCATACTTGGTGGCTCATCAGCCGTCCCTGAACCAGGAAACATACAATTTCTACAGTAAATGACTCTCCACAGGCTAGGCAAGTATAATGAAACTGCAGAAATGAAGTGATTCATAGTCACTCGGCTCAGAAGAGGCCTTCTCATCCCATTTAGCCCTAGACGTCCAGATCAGCTTCTAGGGCTAGGCCATGGAAAGTTTGAGCACTTCTTCAGAGATAAACAAGTCAGTGATGAGGACACCCAAGGTCTAGCTCTTAAACCCAGTCTCTTCCAGAAGGAAACTGGGTACGAGATAGAGAGGTTAGGGAACTGCCAGGACCCAAGAAAGGGAATACTAAGGCGCCAGCTATTTTACTGTATTCCAAGGAAAGTCACAAAGCCCTACTTAACATCTTATCACTTGCACAGAGGTGACCCTGGATTTTAAAAGACTATGCCAACAGAGTGTAAGCTCTGGAAGGTCTACCAAGCTAGAAACACATCAAGGATAGTCTGTCCATAGACTGAATCTGCTGTTCAAGGATTAATCAGCTAAGTATGGAGAGAGTTCCCAAGGATGCTGGACATGAGTATAGACAGAGAGACAGACAACAGATAGACACAAACATAAGTAAGATAGTCCTTGCCCTCATGAGGCTTATATTCTAATGAAAGAAGACAACAAGTAAAGGTTGACTGAAGAGAGGAGATAGATAAATAAGTAGTTATATAGCTAGAAAGATACATAGATAAGTAGATAAATAAAAGATATGTGCCAGACACTACGTGAGAAATTAATTGATTATGGCAACCTGTGAACCAAAGTATGGCCCTCAGTCCTCGTTGCCCACCTTCCATTTCTGAGTGATGGTGGTAGAGTTGCAGGAAATAATGGGGAAGGAGTCAAGAATCAAAGAGTTTCATTTCTAGACATTATAATTATAATATAATAATGTAGCTGTGTAATATAAATATATGCTTATATGTTAAAGTTTATTATAATATAGTTGGACATATTTATGCATATACATTACATATAACAATACATTATAACATATTGTTGTAATGCAATTATAATTGTTAATATTCAAAATGTGAACCCTTTGCACCCTTATACTTCCAGAAGAACGAAATCACATCAATATCAGCATTCTCACAATAAGCCAAACTAGAAGAAAGAGGCAGCTGTGGAAAGAATGCTTACAAATTTTCCTTGAAGAGGTGAAGTGTCATCTGCCTAAAGACAATAAGAGCAATCACTCCATGGTACATGTGGTTTACAGGACTCAGGAAGAGCACAAGCAAGAAGAACACTCTACCCTCTGGAGATCAGTTAGATCTATGAGCCAACATATGCTGCAGAGGGTGATGATTTAGAGAATTCTATGTAGAACTCGACAAGATCATGAAAGTAGATCCCCTCTGTGAGGGCCGTGCACTCAAAGATTTCAGGGGGATGGGAAAATTGCCTCTATTATAATCTAATTGGTTTCTTTTATAACTCTCTGTATTTTATGCTTTTAAAACATTCTTCTGGGGAATGCAGTGAATAGAGCCCTGGCCCTGGAGTCAGGAGGACCTGAGTTCAAACCCTGCCTTAGGCATTTGACACACTTACTAGCTGTGAGACTTTGGGCCACTCACTTCACCCCAATTGCCCTCCAAAGAGCAAAAAAAAAAAAAATTGAAACATTCTTCTGAGAAGGGAAGTTGCCAGTTGCCAAAAGGGGTCATGACCCAAATCAGGTTAAGAACCTTTGTATTAAGTCAACATAGACTTTGAGATTCAGTGACTGCAGTGCAAAAGTAGACACAGGGAGAATGGCAAATATTATTTGGGGAAATATTGTTGTAATTTGAGAAAGGAAAGAGACCAAAGGCAGAGCTTATTTTGTTTTGTTTCTGTATCTCCTGTGACTGGCAGATAAGACAGAGACTGGACAATGATTTCATACGACTGTATGATTTTAAGTAGGGAATTCCCACTTGCAGGGACTCCCTTTGCTAATGCAAGTTGGATCTTTCTTTGTAACTTATATGATTTTAAAGAGTTGCTTAGTACTGCAGATCAAAGCTCATTTTTTCTTCCTCCTTTCTTTTTTTTCATTCCTATCTTTATCTCTTCCCTTTCCTTCCCTCCTCCTCCCTCTCTCTTTCCTCCCTCCCTCCTTCCTTCCTTCCTTCTCGTCCCTTCCTTTCCTTTCCTCCTTTCTTTTTGAACATTGTTAATGTGGGAATTTATTTTACTTGACTATACATATGGATAATGAGTTTTGTTTTTCTTGCCTTGTCAGTAAGTAGGGAAGGAAGAAATGAAAGGGAGAATATTCAGAACTGAAAATAAAATAGAGTTTAAAAATAAAAAAAAGATGTAGGTGGAATGCTATGCATAAGGAGCAACCAATCAATGCATAAATAAATACTTGCGAAGAGTCTACTATGTGCTATGTTCTGGAGATACAAGAACAAAGTATGAAATAATCTCTGCTATCAAGGAGTCACGTTCTAATGAGGGAGATAATAAATAAGTATATAAGTATATCCAGAATAAATCTAAAGAGAATAAATACCAATGAATACAAAGTAGAAAAATACAAGGTAATTTTGGTAATGAGAATATAGGCAATTGAGAGGAGTAAGAATGTGTAGAAGGCAATGCTTGAGTTGGGACTTGAAGGAAGAAAGGAAATCAGTAAGTTAGAGGTAAGGAAGGAGTACATCCAGGCTTGGGGAACAGCCAATGCAAAGGGAAGGAGATGAGAAATGTGGGTGGGAGACGGAGTGTTACCTGTGAGGAACAGAGAGAAGACCAGTTTGATTGGATCAGAGTACAAGACAGGGTAATGTTCAATGAATCTGGGAAGAGAAGTTGGGGTCAGGTTGTAAAGGACTTTAAACCCTAAATAGAGGAGTTAATAATTTATACTAGAGGTAATAAAAGCCAATAGATTTTTGTTTTTTGTGTTTTAGTAAAGTGATATAGTTAGATATGTGCTTAAGGAAGATTAGCATCTGTCTGGAAGGGAGATTGTTGTGTTGAGAGACTTGAGGTAGAAAGAGCACTTGGGAGGACATTCCAATTGTCTGAGTGACAGGCAATGAGGTCTTGAATCAAAGTAGTGACTATTGAATAGAGAGAAAGGGTGAGTTTAAAGATGTTGTAGAGGCAGAAAGAGCAAGATTTGATATGTAGGATGAAATATAGGAAGAAATCAAGGATAACTCTGAGGTTATACGCGAGACTAAAGAATGAGTCTTTGACAGTTTGAAAGAAATGTGGGTTAGTGTGGAGGGGAAGGTAGTAAATTCGGGATTGGACATATTGAGTTTGAGATGTGTCTGGGGACATTCAATTTGAAATATCCAATAGGCAGCTTTACAATATAAAAATAAAGTTCAATATTACCACCTTGAAGCTCAGCAGAGAGACTGGAGATAGAAATATAGATCTGTGAATCATCTGTATAGAGCAGACAAAGCCATGGGAACTGATTAAGTCATTAAGAGAAAGTAGAGAGAGAGAGAAAAAAAGAAGGTAATACTTTGAGTTAAGGGGTATTATATGAATGATGAGCTAACAAAGGAAACTGAAAAGAAGCAGTCAGACAAGTAGGAGAAGAATGAGAGAATGGTGTCACTAAAACCCAGGGAAAAGAGTATTAGGGAGAAGAAAGTAGTCAACAGTGTCAAATGCGGCAAAAAAGAAATAAGATTCATCAAAGACCAACAAATCTGGCAATTAAACCATTGATAACTTTGGAGAGAGCAGATTCAGTTGATTGATAACGTTGGAAGCTATAATGTAAAGGGGTGAGGAGTAAACAAAGGGAGGGGAAGTAGAGGCACCAGAAGTTGGAGACAATTTTTTTCTAGGAGTATGACTGAGAAAGGTGGAGAGATTATAAGAAGGGAGCATGAAGGACTGATAGGGTCTAGTGAAGGGTTTTGTTTGTTTGTTGTTTTTAGTATGGGAGAGACTGGCATGTT
Source organism: Pseudochirops corinnae (assembly GCA_028646515.1). Classification (NCBI taxonomy): domain Eukaryota; kingdom Metazoa; phylum Chordata; class Mammalia; order Diprotodontia; family Pseudocheiridae; genus Pseudochirops; species Pseudochirops corinnae. The sequence goes on along the minus strand of CM053588.1, from coordinate 166,194,981 downwards.
TGAAGGCAGTAGGGAAGAAACCACATTAAATGAGAGAGGCTGGAAACAGGAGAAATAGGGAATGAATGAGGGGACAATCTGTTGGAGAAGACAGTTGACAATGGGTCAAGGACAAATGTAGATAGGTTGGCCATGGCAAGGAGGATGACTAGTTCATTATTAAAGACTGGAGGAAGGGCAGAGAAAGTGGGAGATGATGTCAAGGGGTTTTGTGATGAAGAGAAGAGGAGAATAAGCAGAAGGCCAGTTTGACTATACTATAGAGTATGGGAAGGAGAATAATGTACAACGAGTCTGGAAAGGTAGACCATGTTGTGACTGGCTTTAAAAGTCAAATAGGGGAAATTATATTTTACACTAGAGGTGATGGAGAGTTTATTGAGTAGGGGTAGTGATAGTCAGACTTGTAGTTTTGTATACTCTAAAATGGTAAATATGTGAGCAATGAAAAAAATGACAGGTGTCAGAAATGTTGTAAAGATGGAAATGGCAAGATTTGGTGACCTATAGGTTATATGAGATGAGGTTTAGGAGAAGAGTTGAGGTTTAAAATATCCAGGCTGAACACCTGGGAGATTGACAGGATTATGGTGCCCTCAGCAAAAACAACAATTGCTAAAACAAAGAGGGCAAAAAAGTCTAGAGCCCACCTTATTCAACACATTTGCTCAGTTTGCCAAGCAAGCAAAATGATATACCAGCTAAGGACAACACAGGTTTTAAAATGTAATTTCATTTGTGAAATACCGGAGAGTAGGTAGGTAGAAGCTGATGAGCAGCACCTCCTCATAAAACAGCAAAAAGCAGTGGGAAGTCAAAACAAGCCTGCAGAAAGTTCAGTGTGAGATCCAATTAAGCCATATCATCTCAGACATTTGTTGGTAAAACTGGCATGAACACTGGAAATAACTAGAAAATGGAACAGATTTTTCAGGATTTTCATAATCCAATTTTCATCATTAAGGACATTGAATCCATCACATCTGGCCCCTAACATTTCAAACCCTGGTTTGCTTCATGAGGAAAAAGAAACAGTATTTAAGAAAGTGAAGTCAGGAAGACTGCCTGGCTCAAGATAAGAACACACAAGAGAAATCTCAAGATAATAAAATTTTAAAAGCATTGAAATACTGTTTTACAACCTATCTAGTGGAAGAAGATATCCTGAAAAAAAATGAAAAGAATAATGATTATCTTTAAAAAGTGATTCAGAAAATAACAATAACTAACAACCAGATATTAATTTTATTTCAACACTCATGGAACTAGAATCTCTTCATGTGGGCACTCCCTTTGACAATGCAGATCACAGCTTATCCACTCCTTCTCATCTTTGAGATTTTTCTCTATGTCTTCTTATAAAACCTTAAAGAGAGTTGATTCAACCTGCTGGGGATGTCTCTTACCACTGGAGGATGAAAGTTGGCCATCAGTTATCTACTTGCTTTGACTTGATGACCAGTCTACCCTCTTTCCTGGACATATTTCTTTGTGGTAATATCCTTTATGCTGCTTCTGTTGCTCAATTCTTTCTTGGTGATATTTTACATCCTACTCACACCCACCATGCACCTTTGAATGACCTTCAGTTTTAACTTTTCAGACCATGGTGTTTCATGACTCAGACATCTGGCAACATTGGAAGACTACTAATGGTAAGAAGATAGGTGTTTGTTTCAGGGAGAAGTTTGGAGTCACTAACTAAAAGAACTGCAATTCAAAGGCAATCCAGCTCACTCTCCCTTCTATTCAATTCCAGACTCCTTCTTCATATTTATATAAGATATAAAGATACATGCTGATGGATCAACTTTCTATGGGTAGTCTTTTTAACTGCACAATAGGCATTCATCATCTACTTATTTTTTCCTGTGTACATGGTTAGGCTGAACTCTTTTGAATAATTACTGTTGTTCAGTCACTCAGTTGTGTTAGACTCTTTGTGACACTGTGGACCATAGGGTACCAATGCTGTCCATGGTGTTTCCTTGGCAAAGACACTGGAGCAGTTTGTCATTTCCTTCTGGATTAAGGTAAACAGGTTAAGTGACTTGCCCAGGGTCACACAACTAGTAAGAGTCTGAGGCTGGATTTGAACACAGGGTCTTCCTAATTCCAGGCCCAGTGCTCTATCACTGAGCCACCTAGCTGCCTGCTTTGAGTGATTAAGGATCTCATTTAGAAAGTTGTGTAATGGTCTGGTGCTGGATACAATCAGCAGGATGTTATCAGCAAAGAGGAATCCATGGAGGATCACTTCACCTACAAAGAATTCCTTTTTCACTTGGGCTCTGTTGACTTTCTCATTTTTATAAAGATACGAGAATAATCTTTCACTATGTATGTGTGTATTAGACACACAATACATACACAGAGAGACATGTTTATGACAATTGATAGAATGATGAAGGAAGGAGAGAAGGAAGGACAAAGGAAGGAAAGAAGAAAAGAAAGGAAAGGAGGAAGGAAGGATAGAATGGAAGGAAGGGAAGAGAGGAGGAAAGGAAAGAAAGAATCAGATCATTACAGCAACCAAAAATTCAACAAAAGACTAAGTAAGATTCATCTATCAGGCTGTATATAAAACGGGCAACATTGAACAAAACCATGGTGTGTCTATGCTGCAAATACTGTGTGTACATAGTTCTGTTGTTTTATATATGTATGTGTGTATACATATATGTATTTGTGTATATATCGTGTACATATACATATATATATATATATACACATATATCAACAGAACTACAGAGGGTGAAGAAAAGGGAAATAGAGAAACTTCTGCATGGAGATTGTATAAGACTGGAATTTCCTGTTTGGAATAGACTAAGGGAGGGCATGATCGAGGAAGAAGGATTAGACATATTCTGCCTGACCACAGAGAACAAAAGTAAGACCAGTTTATGAAGGGTACAAATCAATCAGTTAGTTGACAAACCTTTAAGTGCTTATCGTTTGCCAAGTTCTGTACTAAGTGCTGGGTATACAAATTCAAGCAAGCAAGACAATCTCTACCCTCAAGAAGTTTGCATACTGAAGTTGGGGCAGGGTACTCACCTGTGGGCAAGTTGGTTGGAGAAGAGGAAATGGTCTGGAGAGTGAGATAAACTGTGCCCCTTTTTGATATAATGGTCTGGGCAGGGAGTCACCAATCTTATCCAGCAGAGGAAATATCTAAAAATTGGAATTGTGCAATAATGAATGACATGGATACTTGATCACTAGAGGCATTTAAACAGAGCTTATTTCTAGAACTTCAGGAATATTACAGAGGGGATTCCTGCAAAGGGTAAAAAGGTCAGACTAAATGATTTCTGAGTACTCTTCCATCCCTCAGATCCATGAAAGAAAGGCTGAAGATAACATATATTTACTTAATGATTTACAGAGCACTTTCATAAACGTAATCTGGTTGGATTTTTCACGGAAACCCTATGACGTAGGCAGCATTCCACAAACAAAGACCTTGAATGACATATCCTAGTTTATACCGCTATTAACAAGATCCCTCCTAAGGACTAGAGCTCAGATCTTCTAACTTCTATGTCCAATGTTCTTTCCTCTACACTACCTCTCTATCCTATCAGAAACACAATACTTGGCTAGAGGGACCATATTTTGAGTTCAATTCAATAAACATTTAATAAGCTCCTATTATGAACCAGGCACTGTACTCAGCACTAGGGATACAGATAAGAAAAAGAGAATCCCTGCCCTCAAGGAGTTTACTACCTATTGGGGAAAGACAACAAACAAAAGAAACCTAATGGGGAAGAAGTGGTGCCACCAGGAGAAACCCTGTTTAGGGGCATTGATGTTCCATGGAGCTGAAACCAAGTGGAGAGCTCAGAGGATGGAGAATTACCTGGAAAGTTCTGGCAGTTTCAAGGTCTTTCTACAGGAAGCCTTTTGGAAGTGTTGACTACTCCATCCTCCAGCTTTCAGATCAGAGGGAAGGACGGCTGAGGAAGCTGACAGGGTGTTGAGTATCAAAAACTGAGTTGGGTTTTGACACAGTAGAACAACTGGGTTTTGCATAGACTAATAGTCACATACTGAGAAGACCCTGAGGGCAGAAAAGGAGATAATTATATTCCTATGTTCCAAAGTGAGCTGAATAACATGGAGTTAAGTGTCAACAGGGACAAGGGAACATCATCCCTCCCCACTCCCACCTTACCCTTCTAGAGTAGCCTGTGCTCAGGACTCTGCATATTCTAGAAGTTCTGGGCTCAGACAACATCTTAGCTGACTTTCCTGTACCTGGGAAGCTGGAATTAAATGCAGAAAAGTCAAAAGATCATAGGATCATTGCTAAATCCAGTCTTCCAATTTTTCACAGAAGGAAACTGAGACTCAGAGGGGTTGTGACTTACCCAAGGTCAAGAGAGTAAGGGCCTGTGGTCTTTAGAGATTGATCCCAAAAGCTGAGTTCAAAGTAAAGAACAGACAGTCTCATAGATTTATTCAGCTGGAAAATCTTCTAATTTCTTATTTTGACTTGATACTAGGTCAGAAGTAATTTAACATAGATTACAATTGGGCAGGTGGCGCAGTAGACAGAGAACCAGGCTTGGAGTCAGGGAGACATGAGTTCAAATATGACAACATACTAGCTGTGTGACCCTGGGCAAGTCGCTTACTCTGTCTGCTTGGTTTCTTCATTTGTAAAATGAGTGGGGGGAAAGAAACGGCAAACTACTCCAGTATCTTTGCCAAGAAAACCCCAAATGGGGTCAGGAAGAGTCAAGCATGATTGAATAATGACAAAAACAGCCAAACAACAATTGAGGAAGGTCAAGTAAGAGGAGAGTATCCAGGAAGAAAGGGTACCTATCCCCTTGTTAAGGAAATCCTTAAGGCAATGTCCTCCCCACATAAGGCCTAACTTAGATCTTTCTGATTCGGTCATAAATAAAACCTATTTGGCTTGATCATCAAATAAATTACTATGTATAATTCACCTCTTCCCTTCCCAATGCAAGTTCTATAGCCAGTTAAACCCCAAGTCTCTGTTGCAGTTCCCAACACCTAAAAATTGCCCTCCCTGCAACTGCCTGGACCCCAGCTAAGTGTGCTAGCCTTCCCCAGGACTGCTGACCAAACAAGACCTTTTAGTTCTGAATCAGGCACTCGGGCAGGCATTTCAGTCACATTGCACTGGAAAAAGCCCCTGATGCCCAGATTCACCTTCACCTCGAGTCTCCCATTCTGTCAATCAATGAATGAGAAACTCGTTATTAAGCACCTACTATGTGCCACATTCTGTACTAGGCACTGGAGATGTGAACACCAAGATGGAATAGTCCTTGCCCTTAAGGAATTTAGGGAACTCCTTAACCAAATCTCTCCTTCAGCACACAGACAATTCAATCTAATGAGCATCTTTTAAAGCAACTGGGATTGTGGCCTGTCTCTGCCTGTGTTGCCTTCGATAAGTGACAACCTTTCGGGGCGCTGGACAACTCTCAGAATAGAATTTGCACAGAAGGGGCCACTCTACATTGGTAGAAGGAATTCCTTTTCCTTGAAATTCCCGATACCAATGAAATCACATTTCAGTCCCTACCTCCATTTGCACCAGCTAGGTGTTAGAGTTTTTGTTCAGTCATTTTTCAGTTATGTCTAACTCTTTGTGACCCATTTGGGGTTTTCTTGGCAAAGATACCAGCGTGGTTTGCCATTTCATTCTCTAGATCATTTTATAGATGAGGAAACTGAGGCAAAGAGGGTTAATGACTTGCCAAGGATCATGCAACTAGGAAGTGTCAGGCTGGATTTGAATTCACAAAAATTAATCTTCCTGATTCCTATATACTGTGCCACCTAGCCATCACAGGTGTTGGGAACACAAAGACAAAAAGAAAAAGCCCTGCCCCTCCTAAAGGTTCTAACATGTCCCTGGGGCAGGGGTGGTGGTGGTGGTGACAGGATGCAATATGTAAAAAGATAAAGATCCACATCATAATTGATGGACAACCTCTGTGTGTGTGTGTGTGTGTGTGTGTATGTGTACCGTACCTCTCTTGATGTCAAGAGAAAGGAAAAAGGCCTCCAGGACAACGGATGGACTCTCTGTGGAACATTTATGGAAGGGGGGCGGAGCCAAGATGGTGGCGTAGAAGCAGCAAGGTTTTGCAGCTCGCACACAGCTACCTCAAATACCCATAAAATATGACTATGAACAAATTTCAGGGCTCCAAAACTCACACAAAAATACAGAAAAACATATCTCCCGCTGAAGGCAGCTTGGCACTAAGGGCTTATCACAGCACGCTGGGAGCCAAAACCAGCCGAGCCAGAAACCATGCGTTGGCCCAAGGGAGGTGAGGACAAGCCGTAGCTGGAGCCTTCTGGAGAGTGGATCAGTAGCACCTGGGGCAGTTTCCAGAATTATCAAGCCATAAGAAACAAGGACTAAGTAAAAGGTCAATGGATCTCAGCTAAATTTGAGGGAGAAAAGCAGTCTGGAGGGGGCGGAGCCAAGACGGCAGTGTAGCAGCAGCAACATATCGCAGATCTCACATAGTCACCCCAAAATACCCATAAAATATGACTCTAAACTAATCCTAGAACTCGAAAACGCACATAAATATACCTTCCACTAAAGTCAGCTCGGCTACGAGGAACGATATCAGCACTGTGAACCAAAAACCAGGCTGGCCTGAAGCCCTGGCTGAGCCCCAGGGGCGGCCAGACTGTAGGAGCTGAAGAGCTTCGGATAAGCAGCAGCTGCAAGCAGCGTTCAGAACTTGGTCAGTGGCGCTTGTGAAATCAGGGAGAAAAGCGGTCCGGCTGAAACGCCTCCAGGGCGGGAAAGCGAAAGGCAGAGGTTTTGCACCTGTCTCTGCATTGCAGCTTCTGCGCCCGAGGCCTACAGAAAGCAGGGGGACTAAGTGATTGTTCAGAGGCCAGTGTCCTCGCGTTGAGCGGCCTGAATCCAGATTGCTGTCTGGATCCAGATCGCGGTTTGGGCTTTTGGTCCTGGAGTCTTCATTATCCAGTTAGCCTGAAATAAGAAGGAAAGGGACCCAGCACCTTCCTGAGAGCTACAGCAGCCAGGAGGACCCCAGAGATTTGGGACAGAGCTTTCCCTTCTGGAAGCAGAGCCCCACAGAGATTTTAAAAAAAAAATCACGGACTGAAGAACCATGAGTAAGAATAAGCATAAGAAGCAAAGTAAGAACAGTAACCAAACCCTAGATTCCTTCTTTGGGGAAAAGAAGGATCATGGCAAAGAGAGGGAGGAGGAGAGTGCAGCCAGAGCGCCCCCACCAGCAGCCTCCAATAAACATGAAGAATGCCTTAAAGCTAGAGATAAGCTGAAGAAGGATTTTCAAAACCAAATAAGAGAAGTGGAAAAAAAATTGGGAAAAGAAATAAGAATGTTGCAAGAAAATCATGAAA
>CM053588.1:166176385-166187074 GCA_028646515.1 Pseudochirops corinnae | reverse complement strand
AGAGGGAGAGTGATAGGGTGCAGAGTGGATGGTGGGGGCAGGATAGGAAGAGGGGACAGTTAATTAGACTCTCAAAGTGTGCTCACTATGGAGAGGTTCTGTGTAATTTCACATGTTCAGCCTGTATTTGATTGCTTGTCCTTCCAGTGGGGATTGCAGGTGAGGGAGGAGGAGAAAGAATCTGGAATCTGGAGTTCCATAATCAAATGTTATGAATGTGTATCTATCTATCTATCTATCTATCTATCTATCTATCTATCTATTTATCTATCTGTCTATGCAATTAATATTATTATTATTATTGACCACATCCAACTGGAACTTGAGATACACAGGCACTGCGGTTAGGAGATCCATCCTGCCCTACCAAATGTGACATAGGAGAGAATAGACTGGGTTAAGGGAGACACACTGGGATGGCTGTTTTTGGGGTGGTGGGTAGGGGAAAGAGGAGGAGAAAATATGTAAGTCAAAATCTTGTGGTAATGAATGATGTAAACTGTAATAAAATTTAAAAAAATATAAAAAAAAAGTTAAAAAAGAAAAAAGAAAATTTCTTAACTTAAAACTGCCCCAAAGTAATGTTTCCATGTAGGAAGCAAAACTAAAAAAAAAATGTAAATGTGTCTCCATTTCATAATAATAATATTATAATAGCTCATGCTAATACAGAGTTTTAAGATTTGCAAAGCACTTTACAAATATTATCTTATCCTATAACCACTTGGAGGTAGGTGTTATTATTATCCCTATTTTACAGATGAAAGTACTGAGGTAGACAGCACTTATTGATTTACCCAGGCTCACGGACTTAATAAGTGCATGAAGCAGGATTTGAATCTTCTGAACTTTTTGGTTCTTCCTGTAGATTTTTTAGAAAAAATTTCCCTGGTGTTCTTTTTTTGGCATCACCCTTGGCACTTTCCTCTAATCTCCCCCAATTTAAAAATAGAGGAGGGGGAAACCATTTTTTTCCTTGACTAGGAACAAATAAACCCAGTCAAATCAAATAAATCCATACAGTGGTCAGTGGCCATTTCCATAAATGTACTCCTCTTTCTGTGCCTTGAGTTCATTACCTCTCTGTCAAGAAGTGGGTAACATGTTTCATCTTCTGTCCTCTGGTGATGTGGTTGGTCATTGTTTTGATTTTAAGAGTTGTTTATCTTTATAATATTGTTCCCTTGGATTCTTCATCCACATGAATACTTGGATGACTTCCTTTCTGTTTCCCAAGTCAGTCACCACCAGAGCCTGGCCTTGGCCCCATCCAGGCACCTGGACAAAATTTATCAGGTGACCTTTGGTTTTTTTCCATGGCAGCTCATGAAGCACATTTCTCAAGCATCCTTGTGACCATGCCTCTCTCTACTCAGAAGCCCACAATGGCATTCATACCACATTAAAGCTCTTGATGATGCCTTCTAGGCTTTAGTCTTACTTAATAGCCACAGCCCCAAGCCTTCAGATCAAATTGCTTGCCCCAGAAAAAAGCAAAACTCAGGTCCAGAAATTAAGGCCTGCTGAGTCCTTCCTCTAACCATTTCTTTTACTCTGCTTATTATCCCTATTTCTTTTCATCTTCATTCTCCCTTTTTAGTTCAACCAACATCATGGAGAATAGCTTCTCCAGACACTGCCGAGTTTGTATCATCAACCTTCTCTCCCTCTTGAAACAAGGCATGGTCGATTCAAGTCAACTCAACAAACATTTATTGGGTATGAAGTCGTTGGAGAACACTGTACTAGGCACTTGGGGACATATAAGTATGAATAAGATCTAGTCCCTATTCTTATGAAGCTTACAACTAGTCCATATACGTAAATATCCAAAATGCAAAATGACAAGTAGGTCATCTGGATGCCAGATTCTTTGTAGAAGTCCATAGCACATTCATATAACTATGGATTCATAAAAATAGGATCATAGATTGAGACAGTCTCTGAGAGGCCATCTAGTCTAACCCTTTAATTTTACAAATGGGGAATCTGAGACTTAGGACAATTAAGGGACTCATTCAAGGTCACACCGGTAGTAAATACCAGATGAGTCCTATGTGGATACCCTAGGCTGGTATGGCCCTCCAGAGATCATATATTCCATCCCCCTGGTTCCACTTAGAACTGTTCCTCACCCATCATAGATACTTCTTTTCAAAGATCCATAGAAGCACCACAAAAAGAAACTCCATAATTTCTCTGGGTAACAAGTTCCTATACTTTGCAACTCTTACAGTCAGGAAGTTCTTTCTCTTGTCTAACCTAAATCATCCAGGAAGTGGAATAGAGGTATGGGTGAGAAGGCAGGATTCCTCAACTCAGCCACTGGTCCAATGAGGGACCCAAGAAAAGTTGATTTGGCTTTGGCACTTAAGAAATGGAAGGCCTCACGTCAGGGCATGGCAATGAGCCTAGTCAAATGGAGAACCAGTCCCCTGCCCTTTCCTCTCCCCCTCCCACTCCTGGGCATACACACCTGCCTGGGGCCAGAGTTGCTGACAGCCTTGGCACCTGAGTAGCTAGATGTAATGTTATATAACTGAGCTTGGCCAGACATTCCAGTCTGACCGGTATGGATAGAGCCTGCAAGTTAAAAATTGCCCCAAAGATTTAAATACACATGGCTCAAGAGATAGGCTCTAAGCAAAGAAAAGAGCAAATAAATGAATAAAATTTTCAGAGGTTAGTACTCCTTTATTATCTGAATATATATACACACATAGAAAAAAATAAAGTACTGTTCTTCCTGCACCCTCCCCCCAGGCTCACAAGTACCTATTGGTAGAAATGTATACCTTTAGAAACACACCTTCTGCACACTCTCCAGAGAAGTGCTATTCACAGTTTTTGCTTTCTTAGTCAGCTTGTCCAAGACCAGCTCAGCCTCACCCTCCTTCCTCCTGTTTCTATCCTCTCCTGAGAATGCTGGGGCTGGATACAACTCCCCGGGAAATTCAGTCAGCTTCCTCCATCCCCCTAATCCAGACAATCTCCCAGTCATGATGGGCCTTTATTGCCCCACTACAATATATAGACGACCCTTTCCTCTGGTCTTTACCACCACTGATTTTCCTTGCATAGACCCATAGATGAGCAGAGCTGGAAGGGACTTTAGATTTCACCTAAATTCCAACTCCCTCATTTAATAGATTTGGAAGGGTGAGGCACAAAGACTAAAGTGGCTTAGATTCCAATTTAAGGGAGGTAGTGGAAGAACTGGGAAGAGAATTCAGTTCTCTTGATTTCTTTCCTCCTCTTCCTCCTCTTCCATCATATAGATTCTTTTCTTCCCCTCCAAGGGTAGTGTAGTTGAACTGAGCACTGGACTCTGAGTCACTAAGTAAGCCCTATCTTACCCATTTACTATTGTATCACCAAGCACCCTAGCACACCCAGGATGGCTGCTAGCACAGGTTCTTAGATCTGCTTTTCTAAAGAAAAGCAACTCAAAATGGGTTAATAGTCTTACTTTAATCAATCAAACATATATCATTTACCTAGTTCAGGGGGAAAAGTCAGCACCCTGAACTTCAGAGAATGCAAACATAAGTTATAAATACAAGTTACAAACAGAAAAACAGATCAGCAGACGGCTTCCAGCACCTCACCATTACATCAGTTACCTATTCAGTTACCAGAGAGGGAAGCACCAACATCTGGGTTTTTCAAAGGGGGGGGAGGCCTCAATGGCTTCCCAGAGTCTCCTCTGGCCAAATCACACAACTCTTCTCAAAATGAGCCCCAAAGCAAAACCTCACATCAAGGCGTATATATAGCCTTCTCCTGGATCGGAGAATGTCACAGCCCTCTTGACCCACTGCCCAATCACAAAGCTACAAGGCGCGGGCATTCCTGAAAAACAAGCCTAGTGCCACAGGCTCCACGTGACCACATTCAGCCTATTAGGGAACAGAGTATACTTCCAAATCTGGGAAGGTTCTCAGAGTCACGTAGCCACTTTAGCAAAGGGCCTGGGGGAAGGGAAGATCTTCAGATTCCCATAACAACTATTAACAGCATTTTCTGTGACACCCTGGGCAAGCTATTTAGCTTCTCTGGCCTTCAACATTGTGTCGTCCCCCACTGAGTAAATTCCTTGAAGGCAGAGACTGTCTTTTGCCTCTCTTTGTATCTCCAGTACTTGGCACAGTGCCTGGCACACAGGAGGCACTTAAATGCTTGTTGACTGACAGTTTCTTCATCTGTAAAATGAAGGGGTCATACTACTTGGCTGCTAAGAATCCTTCCAGCTTTAAATCTATGGTCTTATTATGCAAAAATAGATATGAAACAAACCTTGCCTTACAATTATTACATGCTTACAAAAATTACAAGCATAAAAATAGTTGATGTGATGGAGAATGTGATATGCATTAAGAAGAGGTCCAAGTCAATGGAAATCTGAGTGAGTGAATGAATGAGTGAGTGAATGAACAAATGAAAAGGCATTTATTAAGCACCTCCTAAATGCCAAGCACAGTGCTAGTTGTTGGGGATACCAAGAAAAATGAGTCAGTCCCCACTCTTGAGGAGTTTACATCCTAATGAGACAATGTATGTAGGAGAGGAGCAGCCAGGAATGGGGGCATCACAGAAAGATGAGTGGAGTTCATCGTCATGCCCTTTCCAGAAGCAGTGGTAGCATTGATTTGAACACTGTTTCCAAAGATAGACAAAGGCAGAGCAAACGGTAAGATGTCCCAAGTCAGAGACGTGAAGCGTATCTTGGGACCAGCTAGGGGCTCTCCTTTAGGGAAGTTTGCACTTACTTATTGGTCAGTCAAGTTAAGCCCCAGGGGAGGTTTCCAAGTTAAGGTGCTAATGAGAGAAATCAGGTTCAGTTGTGGAAATTCATGAAGGCTTTATAGAGGAAGTGATGTCTGATCTGGGTTTTGAAAGAAGGAAGGAATCTCAACAGTCAAAGATGAGGGATAGAGTGATCCATTTGGATCATGAAGGTCGAATTGAGCTAAGAAGACTTAAGAGGGCGAGATAACAACGACAACAATAATGAACTAGCACTTTAAGGTTTTCAAAGCGCCTTACATAGATCCTCAGAACAATGCTGTGAGGTAGCTGCTATTATTATCCTCATGTTACAAATGAGGAAACTGAGGCATAGAATGGTCAACTGACTGACCCAGAGAAGTAAGCTACTAAGGAAAAAAGGACTTGAATTCAGGTTTTCTTGACTCCAGGACCTGTACCCTATTCATTGAAAGGATAGAGTGTTGTCCAGTTTGACTGGATCATGGCATGTATGACGGTAAAGTGAAAAGAATACTGGACTCCAGACTTAGAAGGAGAAGACTTGGGCTTAGGTTCCGGATCTAACACAAACTAGCTGTGTGATGTTAGAATGCTTTTCCTCATCTGCAAAATGACACCCTTTCCAGGTCTGTGTTTCTATAGAGAGAAGTCTGAGATAAGGCTGGAAGGCTAGCCTGACTGTGGAGGTCTTAAAATGTGCAGATGAATTTATACTTTAGTTGGTAAGCAGTGGGGGACGATTGAAGGTACCCGAGATAAAACACAGCATGGGTCAAAAAAGGCCCTGGGAAAGAAGAGTGATGGTGAGAGGGAAGAGAATACTTAATATGCTTTTTTGCAAGGTTAGCAATGAACACCAGTTTGTAGAGAACAGTGCCAGGCTTTAAAGAGGGCAGGATGTGGGTAAGTAAAAAATTTTGGATTAGCATGGAAAGTATGCATCCACACTTCCCTCTTTACCGGTTGCCCCTGCTTTATTCTACCCTTGTTCACAGTTCTTCTAGCTCTCAGTTGACCCAATCAGTAGGATAAGCTAGAGTGTAAGTATCACTCAATGAATGCTTCAAAGTAGGATGAATGACTATTGGCCTATCATCCACAGTGCGTTTAGAATTCTTGGAGATTTCTGTCTAAACACAGGCCGTGTTTGAAGGAGGCAGCCCAGCCCTTGGAAACAGAGCAGTTCTGCTCACTCAGTTTGCTATGTGACCAGGCAAGTCACTTAACTTTGCTCATCTTTTTTCTCCCCTAGCATGGAGTGGGGGAAATGATGAATGGGGAACATCACAGTGGAATGGAAAGAACAAGTCTAAGCATTAGAACTGAGTTTGAGTACTACCCTTGCCACTAATTGGCTATGAGACCCTCGGCACATTTTAACTTCTTCAGGCTTTTGTAAAATGAGGGCACTGACATCTGAGGTCCTTTCAAGTTCTAATCCATGTTCCTAGGATCTTAATAATGTGTCACATTCATATAGTACCTTAAGGTTTGCAGAGCAAAGTACCTTCTTCATAACAGTCCTGTGTGGTATGTGGTGCCAGTATGAAGCTCCACAAGGGTTAAGTAAATTGTGCATGGTCACACAGCTGGGACTCTGACAAACACCTGAACCTGAGTCTTCTGAACCCTGTGACTTATTTATTTGCTCAAGTATTTATTACCTCTCCTTCCTACTGCCCTCTCCCCACTGAACAATAAAAAATGAACAAGAAAAAGTCTCATAACAAATTGTCCAGCAAAACAAATTCCAGCATTAGCCATGTCCAAAATGATATGTCTCAATATGTATTTGAAGCCCATCATATCTCTGATAGGAAGTAGGCAGCATATTTCATCTGTAGTCCTTCAAAGTCTTGGTTATCATCACTTTGATCAGAGTTCTAGTCTTTCAAAGTTTTCTCTATACTGTTATCATTTTATAAATTGTTCCCCTAATTGTCACTTCATCTGTTCATAGAGCTCTTCCCAGGGTCCTCTGAAACTGTCCATTTCATCATTCCTTAGAGTATGACTATATTCCCTTATGTTCATATGGCATTAACACATTAGTGTTCTTTCTGTATCATGTTATAATTGAAAAAACCCAATTAAATTTAGCCACATAACAGAGGATTGTAGGCTTTTTTAGAGTTACTAGGTAGGCACTTAGTACAGTATCCTCACTTTAAGAAGCCAAGGCCTTTGAAAATGAAATGACTTGCCAAGTGTTCTGATTTTAAGTCCAGGGATATTTCTACTGTACTTTGAGTCAGGAGACCTGGATTCATATCCAAGCCCTGACATTTACATGTAACTGTGGCCAACTTACATAACCTGAGTGAGCCTCAGTTTCTCCCTGGTGAAATGGTAATGACTACACCTTCACTGTTTACCTTACCAGGTTATTATAAGGAAAATGTTTGGTAAATCTTAAAGCATTACTTAAATGTGAATGATCATTTTAGTATACTTTGCTGTACTTATGAAAAATGGACAATTACCAAATCTTAATCAGCTCTACGTTCTGGATGACTCTCTTTACTCCAGTTCCTCCTCCAAACACCTGCCAAAGTAATTTTCAAGTGCATGTCAGTTACTCTCCTACTCAGTGAACTCTTATGGCTCCCCATTGCCTCTAGGGTCAAACTTAAGTTCCTTGGTTTGACTTTTAAAACCTTGCGCAAACTAGCCCCAACCTACCTTTGCAGCCTTATTAGAAATTAGAAAGTGCTTCACTTCTTGTACTTTGTGGTCCGACTTAACTAGCTCTCTCTCTCTCTGTTCCTCACACACCACTCCGTTTCTCTTCTCTTTGTCTTTGTACTGGCTGTCCCTTTGCCTAGGATATTCTTGCTCCTCACTTTTACCTTATAGACTCTTACTTCCTCAAGACTCCAGCCAAGAACCATCTACAATACTACAGCTTCCCTGTAATGCAGTTCTAAATTGCTTTGAATTTGTTCTGCCTATACTTTTGTGGGTGTATATTCTACTCCCTATAAGATCCATAAGAGCAAAGGCTATATCACTTTTTGTCTTTGTATTCTCAGGACCTGGCACATGGTAGGCTTGTTGATTGATTGGCATTTGGATATTGAACCTTACCCAGATTCAGAGGCTTGTCCATGGCCATACAGCTAATATGTATCAGAAGCTAGATCTGAACCCAGATCTTCCTGATTCCAAATCCTCGGTACCATCCATTCTATCATACTGCCTCTCATTGGAGTGTTACCTCCTGTTTTTTCAAAGGAGGCTCCAATGAAGGTCATGTGGCTTTAGATATCTTCTGCTTTAAAGAGGCCATGCACAGACAACATGGTTTTCCAGTCCCTGGTATCCTCAACTATGGCAAGCAGCTATATCTTAGAATAAAATCATGAATCTTAGAATAAAAGAAAACACACAACAAACCTTAGGGAACAATGCCATCAGAGAAACAACTTCAAGTCCACCAATGAAATCCAAACCTCAACAAAGAATGAGGACAGAGAAGCCCAGTGAAAACAGTCAATCTACTCTAACCAGTTTAGTGCTAAGAAATTCCTCTTTTTTCTTACCCACCCCTAGCTCAGGGGTTTCCAATGGAGGATGGAGGAGGGAGGGTTTTCTTGACTCCCAGGCATTTGTGATCAACCAACAATGGGCAGATACATTGTATCACACCCTCACTGAAACAGCCAACCAACGGCTGAATTTATCTTTAATACAGCCACACCTACTTTATTCTCAAACACTCCATACTGTTTCCCTCCCTCCTCTGTAAAAGCTCCCAACTGTTTCCTTTCTAAACAAGATGTTAGACCCCCCCCCCCCCCAGGATTATTATAACTTAACTGAGTTCCCCTACAGCAGCTACACTGATGCCTTGGGATATTTCCACCCTATCCTCAACCCCCAGAAAAACCATTCCCTTGCTCCAAGGTGGGCTGTATCAGGCACTCTTTCGTTCTAAACTCCATCCAGGGTGCCACCATCCTTCTTGTAACTTGGGTTCACAGCTTTGGTGTCATCTTTGACCCTTTACTCTCCCTTACCTAAATATCCAAGTGCCAGATCTTGTCATTTCTATCTCCTTAACATTCTGTCCCCTTATCACTGCTACCATAGCCTGCCATCTTTTTTATCGGCATTCATCACCTCTCACCTTGTCCAACCACAATAATCTCAGTTCCTCACACATTGGGCACACCATTTCCCTTCTCTTTGTCTTTGTATTGACTTTGCCTAGAATGTACTTCCTCCTCACTTCTGCCTCATGGACTCTCACTTCCCAAGTGCCACCTGATTAGATCCCTAAGAGGCAACAGCAGCAGCAGTTAACATTTATATTGCTTGTTATGGTTTACGAAGCACTTTATATTTATTATATCATCTGATCTTCAGCCACCAATGTGAAAGGCATCATGAAAGCTGTTGAGGAGAATGAAAAGATAAATAATACAAAGTCTCTGCCCTTAAGGAGTTTCTGTTCCTATTGATCTCTCCATCCCACAAGTGGGTGAAGAAAAGAACGTTAAGTGAATTGGCTAGAAGGAAGAGTCAGGGGCTGGAGATAAGCAAGGAAGACTAGAAGCCTGGGGTAGAGGGATGGGGAGGGGGCAACGAGGAACAACTCCTTCTGTGACTTTTTATATCCGTTCATATTACGCATTCCAGAAAGTCCTGCTCTCTGGGGCTAGCAGGTACTTGGTTTTGTGGCAAGTCAAATGATATTTGTGGTGTAGCAAGTCAAACTCTGGCTTCTCTGTCTCAGGGTCAGGCAGTCATCATCCTTCCCTCAGGATTCTAGGATACCCTGAGGGGTTATGAATTGGTTCTTCCTTCTGCCAACAGCTCAACCTCTCCCAACGGGCTATATTCCCCCTATTATGAGGGGCCAGTATCCCAGTTAACCTCTTAACATTGGGCAATTTTTACAAAGGGATATTTACTTCCAAGCTATAGCAAAAACAAAGTACAAACATGTCCCCACAAAACCTTGAAGGCATCCTGTGCCCTATGCCACATCAACCTCTGGGAAGAAAATATTCAGTTTAGTTCAGTTACCACATAGCATCAGTCCCACTAAGTTCATGTCCAAAGGCAGCATTGCTGATAGCTAATCTCTTGTCTCAGCAACTCCTAAACTAAGATACAGGTCATTCTCAAAAGTCACTCCTTGATCCTAATAGGCGTCCATCCTATGCTGGCTGCAGACCCAAAGTCTGGATGGCAAGGCACCTCTGGTCCCTTTGAACTCACTAGGTTGGAGGCTCTGTTCCATTACCTAAAATGGAAAAGAAATAATCCAGTATATATCTTGTTTTTACAAAGTGCTTTGCCTGTTAATCTACTCTATTGTCCATAATAGACTGTAGCCATCCCAGGTAGGGATAAGGGTGTGAGAGGGTGGGGCAGTCTTTTGTACAAAATCAGGCCACTGAGACAAAGAGAGAGTATCAAGGAACTGTGGGAGTGAAGAAATTGTGTCAAAAGGTCAATAAGAACTGCGGTCTTGCTGACACCCTCTTCATTGAGTGTGCAGATAAGAAAAATACTTCCATTCCACAACTTGAGTAACAAATGACCAAACTTCCCTTGGAGTTTTTCCAAGTCGGAGGTCAAGATACAATGACGTTCTATGTCCAGAAGATGGGTTCACTGGAGCACTGGCCCCCAGCTATTCTTTGTATGACCTTGTTTCTGGATCCCTGACCCTTCTAGTGAGGTTGGCTTGAACACATGATTATTAGCTGATGATTTCCCTATTTTGTGCTCAGAAATGCACAAAATATTTGAAAACCAAAACCATTTTGACCTCTATTGGATGCACCAAAGGCATTGTTTCAGAAGGCAGCCCATTCCGCTTTCAGATGCCCTAGTTGTTCTTCTCTATATTAAATCAAATTTGTCTCCAGGTAACTTTTACTAGGGAGTCCTACTTTTGCCCTCTGG
>CM053588.1:166109762-166176285 GCA_028646515.1 Pseudochirops corinnae | reverse complement strand
GCAGATATGCAGAAAGAATATAATCTTGTTGGGTGGATGCTTTTTACTGGATTCATGAATGACTAAAGTAAGTACAGAGTAGTTAATTTGCAAGTCTTGTTTGTGACTCCCTGTTTGTTTATGCCTCTGGACATGGTCCTAGGATTAAGTCTTAATGTATAAATAGCCTTGGGCTAGGGTAGGGAGTGGTCAGGACTAAAGAAGGGTCCTTGCATTTCAATTATAAACCCTGTGATTTTCTTGTACCTTAGCTCTGTATGAAATGGTTCTGTAATAAACAGACTATTGAATATATCCCCATCTCTCTTTTATTCAGCTGGTTGCTGGGCCAAATTACTGTGCTGGCCACAGTACATCTCTCTTCAATTTTTTTTTTTTTTTGCTTTTTGGAGGAGGGAAGGTAGGGCAATTGGGGTTAAGTGACTTGCCCAAGGTTATATGGCTAGTTTTTGCGTTAAGTATCTGAGTCTGGATTTGAACTCAGTTCCTCCTGACTCCAGCGTCAGTGCTCTATTCACTGTGCTCCCTCCATCTCTCCTCAATTTGACAGAAGAGTGACTTGGCTGGGGTCACACAGATAGTAAGTGTCTGAGTTTGGATTTGAGCTCAGGAAGAGGAATCTTCTTGACTTCAGGCCCAGCACTCTATCCCCTGGGCCACCTAGCTATCCTGTTCTAGCATAGTCACTTTCTATAATCCCAGTCAACCAATTTAGCTTCCTAAGGTAGAAGGGTCTGCTATGCTCATGGAACCTCTTACTGAGCTGCCAACCCTATTCTCACGGCTCTCCTCCTCAATTCCACTCCAACCCTCACTGTATTGCACTCAAGGTTGGGTCTCCTGGGGAACAACTACTTCTGATCAGCATGTACTTGTGATAGCCAGAAGGATTTACTGATACAACTATAAAACATTCTCCCGCCCCACCCCCTCCAAATTTGCCATACACTTTCCCACAAATACAGCATGGGGGGGGGGGGGGCGGGGAATAGTCACCTATATCCTGTACACTAGGGCAGGGAGGGGAATTAGCATTTATTAAGGGCCTTCTATGTGCTAGGCACTGTGCTAAGCACTATTTAATTTCATCCTCACAACAATCCTGTGAGGTAGGTGCTATTATTATCCCCACTTTAAAGATGAGAAAACTGAAGTTAAATGACTTGCCCAAGGTCATCCAACTAGTAAGTATCAGAGGTCAGATATGAACCTCAGGTCTTCCTGACTCTTGGCCTGGCACTCTATCCACTGTACCACCTAGCTACCCCAGCTGTTCTCTCATTTACAAATATTAACTAATTTGATCACTAATAGAAAATATTAGGGAAGTTACATGGCCAAGGTAACACACTTTTAGCATTGTAGGAACTAGATGTCCTTTCTCTTCTCCCTCTACGTATAATATCTCTACTGGTCAGGTCACCCAACTAGGTTCCATGGGCCTATTCCTCTCCATAGCACAAGTCCTAGGGACAGGAACAACTATGTTGACTCACAAGGCTCTTCCTAACTTATACCTTGACTAGATTCCCTGGTCCTTCTCTCTGTAAGAAGCCATGATCAATGGCACAGGAAAGAAAGAGAAATGGACTTTGTCCAAGAAGTGAAGAGTCATTCCTTCCCAGGACACTCTAGGTCTTCCATTACTGGAAATTTTTTGTCATAACTCACGCTCCTCAAAGCTTATCTCTTGCCTCAACTGACTTCATCAAGATTTTCCTCTTTCACCTCATCACTCTAGAGAGGTGTGGCTAAGCCTTTAATCAGTATCAGCTATATACTCTACTCTATCAAGCTTGATTGCAGATTTTCTTCACATCCTAAGGGAGAACAAATTGTAAACTTTGCCTTTTCGCTTTAAGACTTTGTTCACTCCTTGTTTCTGCTACCTCCTCCTTATATTCTGTGATTTCATCAACTAGGCTCTAACCCAAGCAATTGATCAGGCATCCCCAGATCAATATCCCCTAATACATATTTATAGCAACACTTCCAGTAATAGCAAAGGACTAGAAGGAAAGCTTACTGATTGGGGAATGGCTAAACAAGTCATGGTATATGGATATAATAAAATATTGAAGCTTCATGAGAAATTTTTAATATGAGTTCAGAGAAACTTTGGAAAGCTTTCATAATCTGATACAAAGTAAGCTCCTTGAGGGTAGGGCCTATCTTATGCCTCTTTCTGTATCCTCAGCACTTAGCACAGTGTCTGGCACACGGTAGAAACTTACTAAATGTTTATTGATTTAACAGAGCTGGAAGAACAATTTGTAAGATGATTACAAAAACAACTTAGATTATTGTGGTCTAGTTAGGACTTTACAAGCCCAAAGCATGTCTCTCTCAGAAGAGAGGGGGTAGACAATAGGTGTGGAACAAGGCAAATATTTTCATACCTGCCTAACATGTTGATTTGTTTTGCTTGACTATATTTATTTGGAAGAAAGGGTTCTACCAGCAGAAGGAAGTCATTAGAGAGAGACAGAGAGACAGAGAGAGAGAGACAGAGAGAGAGAGAGAGAGAGAGAGAGAGAGAGAGACAGAGAGAGAGAGAGAGAGAGAGAGAGAGAGAGAGACAGAGACAGAGAGAGAGAGAGGGAGAGAGAGAGACAGAGAGACAAAGAGAGGCAGAGAGAGAGAGAGAGAGACAGAGAGAGAGAGGCAGAGAGAGGGAGAGGCAGAGAGAGAGAGTGACAGAGGGAGAGAGAGAGGGAGAGAGAGAGAGAAAGAGAGAGAGAGAGAATATCAGTAAGCTTTGCACAAAAGTCACTGATGACCTTTGAGAGAACATTATCAGGAGAATGGCAAGTGTAGAGAAAGAATTATAAGGTGTTATGGAGAAAATGGGTGGTGGGGCTGACTTGGAAGCATTGCAAATTGGAGGTGGAGTTGAAGTGGCCTCTACTTAACTAGTTAACTAGAAACTTCATGGACTTAAGATAGGAGTCAAGAAACTGGCCTAGAATAATTTGCCTATTCTTAAGTCCATGAAGTTTCTACTTAATTAGTTCCTGGCCACTTCAGAGTGCTCAGAAACTTGGGTAAGAAAGAAGAAATATTGAATATAGAAGTTTGGCTTTTAAGGGGATAAAAGAAATGAGACAACAGCTGGATGGAATACAAGCATCAAGGAAGTTTCCCTGACCTCAATCTGAAGGGAAGGGAATAAGTACTTATATGGCACCTACTATGTTCCAGGCAGCAATGCTGTGTGATACTGGGCAAGTCACTTAAATTCTGTTTGCCTTAATCCACCAAAGAAGGAAATACTCCACTATCTTTGCCAAGAAAACCCTAGAGATATCAAAGAATCAGACACAACTGAACAACAACGTGCCAGGTGCTGTGCTAAGTAATTTTTTTTTTTAACAAATATTGTCTCATTTGAGCCTCACAACAACCCTGCAAGTTAGGTGCCATTTTCATGCCATTTTACAGTTGAGGAAACTGAGGCAGACAGAGGTTAAATGACATGCCCAGGGTCACATATCTAGTAAGTGTCTGAGGTCACGTTTGAACTCAGATTTTCTTGACTCCGGGTCCATGATCTATCCACTGTTATCTAACTGCCTCAAGAAGGTTTGCAATTACTATTCTATCATGTAATCATTGACTGGTAAAAGGATTCTCTGCCTTCCAGTACTGTATCAAGCAAAAGTTCTCAGAGTAATGAAATAAACTATGGTGACACAAAGAATCCACAGGAATTTAGAAGTTCCGTATGACAATTACTATAAAACTCACCTGAGAGTTTTTCAAGGGGATCATTTTGCCCCACATTTAGGCAGCCCCAACCAAGGCAAGCAAAGCAGCTTTTCCACCATGAAAAAAAGCAGTCTCTTCTCCCAAAGAGAAAGTTAAAAAAAATAAACCCCAAACAAACAACTCAGAACCAAAAGAGTCAGCTTTGGAATCTTAGTAGGGCTTATCAACCAGGGCCAAATTGAAAACAGAAAAATAAAAAAGTTCATAAAATCCCAGACTGACTATTTCCACACCCTGTGAGATATAATGCCTTCAGAATTTTTAAAAATAAATCAGTTTATTTTTTAAGAAAAATAAACTTTGAAACCATTTGAAGATAAAGGAGCTTCCCATGGGCACACATTAAAACGATAAAGAGGAAAAACTATCTGCATTTTGCAAATAAACTTTGATGCACTCATCATAATTCTAAAGGCTTCCAATAGCAGATCACAGAAATACTTGGATTTTATGGGTTTAATGGAGACTATCACACCCTGGGATCAAGGTATTATTGCTTGTTTTTCTTTTTCAGAGGCCGAATATTGCAGGATCCTTTGTTTTGGCTTATTTGATCCTGAAGTCTGGTCCCAAAGTAAACCTCAGGTTGACTAACTTAGCTCCATCAGTCAATGTCAATTATGGCCCCTGGGGAATATAGAGATTGGCAATATGGCTCAAAATAAGGAACCAGATTTAACTGAAGGGGGTCTCATTTCAGAACTATTAGATTCTTTCTTGTGTCCTCCACTTCCTTCAGTGCTACTGGTTCTTCTGGTCACCCCACAAAGGATTTCTTTTCTTTTCTTTTCTCAGTTCTCTGAGATGAGTCAGGAGCAGAAGTGTTTCTCACAGACTCCCCCTTCCCAGGGGGAGGTGGGGAGGAGAGGCAGGGTGTGTGCAGTTACTAGTGGGGTTAACCCTTCTATTAACCTAGAGCTGTGGACTTAGAGGCTTATGGGATTCAAGAGCAGCTGGCAGCTCAGGTCCATCCAATTCAACCTCCTCATTTTATAGATGTAGAAACTGAGTCTCATGGAGCTGGAGAAAAAGGGCTAAGCTTGGAATTACATGGTGAATTTGAATCGCAGGGTTATGCCCATGAAGACTTAGTCAAATCATTTTATCTCACCTGTAAAGTGAGCAGGTTGGAACAACCTCTCTTAACTCTAATGGTTTCCCTCTCTTATTTATTTCCTGTTTATCTGGAATAGAACTTATTTGCACGTATTCATTTGCTTGTTCTCTCCACCATTAGACTGTGAGATCCCTGAGCTCAGGGATTCTTTTGCCTCTTTTTGTATCCCCAGAGCTCAGTACAGTGCTCAGCACATAGTAGGTGCTTAATTAATATTTATTGACCGACTAGACTATCTTGGCTGTAAATCTATAGCCCTGTGATCCTAAGTAACTTGTCCAAAGCAATCTTGTTAAAAAGTTCTTAAGTTAGGAGCCTATGATCTCTAAAACCTTTTCAATTTCTTCAGTTTTGTGAATTTGTGAAAGTCAATACGATGTCAACTCCTTGAAGGGAGGAACTGTCACATTCTTAAATTAATTGATTACTTTTTCATCGCCAGCACCCCGCCCAATGCCTGGCACATAGCAGGCTGCTAAATTAATGCTTGGTGAATCATTGAATTGAATTGAGATGGTTGGACAGACATAAGACATTTACTCTGCCTGTACTTCGTTTGGGATGGGAAGGCAGTGATGATGTTTCTGCCAAAGAGCAGGTAGTTTACACCAGGAACAGGAGTGGCAGTAATCACACAGGTCAACTTCAGAGCACTGTGTCAGAGGCAAAGACAGCTAACTCCCTTTATATTCCTTTCTCTAGGGATGGCCCATTTAGTTAAAGAGAGTCACAGAGCTCAATGAGCGGAACAGCTCAATAGACACCTAATTCTTTTCCATTAGCTGCCTCAAGCTCTACATAGGTCTAACAACCAACACTAAGCAGAACCAGAAAAGGGACTCTTCAGTTGTCCATTGAAAGCACCAACAACATGTATAGTACCAGGCTAGGTACTGAAGGACACCCTTCTAAGATAAGAAACAACTTTAACACATGAAGGGAAAGACAGACGGGAGAATTTTGCAGACACACTCAAATTTTCAGCATTTCTTTATATTTTCCAATTTCTCTGAAGAGAGCCATAATAGACAAAGTACTGGACTTGGAATCTGGAGAGACCCAAGTTTGAATCTCACCTCTGACAGTCACTAGTTATTTGACCACGGACAAATCATGTAACTTAGCTCAGTTTCCTCAACTATAAAATGAAAATAGTGGTATTTACCTCATAGGTAGCTAGTTGGTACAGTGGATAGAGTACTGGACCTGGAGTCAAGAAGACCTGAGTTCAGATTTGACCAAAAACACCTAACTACCTGTGTGACCCTGGGCAAGTCACTTAACTGCCTCAGCTTCCTCATCTGTAAAATGAGCTAGAAAAGGAAATGGCAAACCACCCCATTATTTTTGCCAAGAAAACCCCCAGTGGGGTCACAAAGAGTCAGACATGACTGAAACAAAACTACAAATGTCATAGGGTTGCTGGATCAAATGAGATAATGTATTTATGAATGCAAAGTGCTTTGTAAACCACAAAATGTCATAAATGGCAGTTATTCTTATTTTTTATTATCTCTTTTATTGGACACTGACCAATGTTTTGACGCTCTGAATCTAATGAGAATCTGGTATGACACCCACCTGATCCATTGTGAACCATTCCACATAGGCCTTACAAAGAAAGAGATCCAGAAACCACTGTAGGGAAGGGAAGTGATAATACCAAGAATGATGTTGTAACAAATTTTCTTAATATAGGAAATTCTGTCACTGAAATAGAAATACATATGATGTGGGGCAAAGTTGGTAAATGGGGCAGAATTTAAACAGGAAGAAAGATTTCCCCGTGTGGTCCTACTATGACACAACTTAGAAAATTTCCATCAAGCTGACCCCACGTGAATTTTGGGAAAATGTTTTCCATGATGCAAATTAGAAATCAGGATGGGGTTGGGTTTAGATAGGAAAGAGAAGTCATCCTCATACTGGGAGAGACAATGCACCTAAGCTGAAATATTGCTTTTGTCACTAATGACCTGTATGGCTTTGTGCATGTCACTGAACCTCAGCTGGCCTCAATTTTCTCATCTGTAAAACAGTGAGACTAGATGGACTAGCTGACCTCTAAGGTGCCTTCTTAGTTTCAAATCTATGAGCCTATGATTCCTAGACCCAGGACCTCTTTTTCTAAGACTGGGTATGGCCTAGGAAGAAAGCTCCAAGTATGTCAAGACCCATAATGGTTGGGGTTGTATAAATATAAGAAGAGAAGTCATATCACCAGGCAAGAACTCTGGTAGGGAGTTCTTCTGGGAAACCAAAGGGTTAAAAAGTAGAGCTGAGAAAATGTGGTCATTTGTGTAGAAAGGGAAAGTTGAATGTGCAACTGCAGTGAGCATGAGAAGATGAATGAGGGAAGTGTGGAGTAATACGACCATGCCATCCCCTAAACCTGGGAGTGATCCCAGCATCCTGACAACTGTTAAGACAAGGCAAAAGTCTTTAGCAGATCTCTAGCTTTCTCAGAAGGGCTTCCACAGGGGTATATAAATCAGACAGCTCTGAAACTTGGGATTTTGTTTTTTATTTGGGCCACTGGATACCCGAGTTAAGAGGATAACAATGTCCCTCTTTTTTAGGCCTACAAGGAGCAATACTACCCATTTGTGAATTGGGACTGAGAATGACTCTATTGTCTGATTGATTATCTTCCCTTATTTGCCTTGGTGATGTCTTCTTGCTGCTCCCACCAGGCCCCCTCCTTGCTGGTCTTCTGAAGGGTGAAGTCTTTACCAGGTACCATACACAGTCTATCCCAGAAACAACGGCTTCACTAGGTATTCCACCTACAAAGATCACTACATGTAGATACTTCACCTGTCCCATGATTTGTCAGCTATTACTCCTTTGTGAATGCAGTTACAGAACATCTCTCTGTACCCAGCTACAGCTGGAGTTATCAACTCAGTGCAGCCTCTTCCCCATGACAGAAAGAGCAGGCTTTGCCATCGCTCTCTTAAAGTCCAAAGGTCTCTTTACTACAACTTTTTTTTTTATTTAGAAAGAGACCTCACATATCAAATCACTAAATTTTAAAAATCCTGAGGCTTTTCCTCCTATAAAATGAGTCTGTATGTTTCTTTGAGCCTTGATCAGAATGGCTATTTCTTCTTTAGATGGAGACCCCTGGTTCTAGGCACCAAAAAGTACAGAGGTGCCCCAATGCCCAGAGACTAAAGGCCTCACTTTGACTTAGAGTTAGAAATTCCTTGTGGTTTCCTGCTCATCAGTACCCATTCAGCATCAATTTAGGGCAATCCTTCTAGAAACTGCCAAAGACTCTCTGGTTTTTGGTCCTCTATAGCTTCTGGAAACCAAGACTCTTTTGGTCTCTCATGTAAGTGAACTGTATGGGGGAAAGGCACAGGAACAAAACTAAGGTCAGGAAGCAAGGTCATAATCTAAAATAATTCCTGAGTTTAATAAATGTATATGTCTGACAACAAACCACCTTGGACCACAAAGACCATTCTACTAAGATAGCAATCTGCCTACCACAATTATGATCTTCATCAGAGGTAAGAAGGCCAATGCTGATTGAGTCATGAATTCTTGGAGCATGAGCTATATGTAATGCAAGCTGGAACATATTTAGAAGAGAATGTCCAGGATGGTGAATCAATTCATAGGTGGAATAGGATAAAAGGAATTTGGGCATGCTTAGCCTAGAGAGGAGAAGACTTAGGGAGCATATAATTGCTATGTTCAAGTATTTGAAGGGCATCCTGTGAAAGAAGAAGGATGAAATTTATTGTGTGTGGCTCTGGAGGGCAGAATTATTACTAATGGGTTCAGGAAGTCAGATTATGGCTCAAGATATGAACTATGGAAATTGAAACAGTCCCAAAGTGGAATGTGCTATTTTATGAGGTGGTTCCCATCCCTAGAAGTGTTCAAACAGGGGCTTGTCCAAGATGTAGTAGGGATTCAGTTAAATTCAAGCATTTATGAGTATTAACCACTGTGCTAGTTACCAGAGAGACAAAGGCAAAATGTACATATGCGCGTGCGTGCGCGCACGTGCACGCACACACACACATACACACACACATCTAGATAGATAGATAGGTCAATTTAAAAAATTTGCAAGGCAATTGGGAATGGGCTGAGTGGGGAGAACACCAACAACTGGGGAGATCAGGAAAGGCCTTAGGAGGTGGCATTTGAGTTGAATCTTAAAGTGGTATCCAGAGGTACCCACCACTAGGACAATATCTTAAAGATATTATTTTTAAAAGAATAAGATCTGTTTATACAAAATATTTGTAGCTTTATTTGGAATAATTAAAAACTGGAAACAACTGAATATTTATACAGGGATGGCATTAAATTGTGGTGTGTTGATGCAATGGAATGATATAATGCCATAAAAAAATATGACTGGGAGAAATGTGGCAAGAGGTAAAGCAGAGCAAAAGGAAAACAGTAACAGACAAATATTCACTATGAGGAAATATAAAGAGAATCAGGATTAGACCTATGATTTTCATTGATATAGGTAACATCTAGGTGAAGTAACTCATTCTACCAATCAATGTTGGTCAATGTCTTCTCTGTGACTCAGACTGAGAGGGTTGCTTAGAGCATTCAAGTGACTTTTGTAGCATAGCACAGGTAGCATAAGGCAGCTGGGTAATGCAATGGATAGAGTGAGAGACCTGGAATCAGGAAGACTCATCTCCTCGAGTTCAAATATGACTTCAGACACTTCCTAGTTGTGTGACCCTGGATAAGTCACTTAACCCTGTTTGCCTTAGTTTCCTCATCTATAAAATGAGCTGGAGAAGGAAATGGCAAACTACTCCAATATCTCTGCCATGAAAACTCCAAATGCGGTCATGAAGAGTTGGGCATGACTGAAAATGACTGACACAACAACAACCAAGAGGATGTGTCACAGGAAGTGTTACCTACATCTTCTTGGCTTAGAATTTGACTCTCCACCCGCCATATCAAGCTTCCTCTATTTAAATAAATTGGTTCAAAAGACATAAATTTTTAAAAAAGAAAAGCAATTAGAAGAGAGCACAGCAAATAAAATATCATTTTATTATTTTGCCCAAAGTTTATATATAATTTTTCTTTTATAAAAATAAAATAATTTATAACACTTTTTGTTGAGATTATTAAGTTTTGTTTTGTTTCTTAAAAGAATGACAGAGAGATGATGGGTTGAGAAGGAGATTCCTGAAACCCTACAGATAGGATGCTGTGCTTTCAGAAACTGAGAAGAAAATTTTAGTTCTATGACATGTAGCCTTTATAGCAAGATGGCCCAGAGTTAGCTTGAGTTAATTTAGGTCATTTGATATAATTAGTACAAATGAATGGATGGGTGTAAATCTAGTTCCGTTACAGGAAAAACCAATCACCCAGAGCCTCTCTTAAGGACCACAGATCAACAACACTGTACTGTCTATGAAGGACATGGTGGAGGGATTTCATTCTCCTCTAGTACTTTCTGAAATGGTGTCGAGGAGTTCTCCAGCTGCGGTCTGTGTCGTGGGCTCAGCCTTTCCCTCTGCTTTCTGCCATTGCTCCAGACCAGTGCTCTCTCTTTGTCTTTTGTTTTTATTACTAAAATGGGATTATCATTGGCTGCTTTTTGTCATACAAAATAGGCATGCCTGTGTTCCTAAGTAAAAAAAAAACAACCTTATTATTAACAACTTTGATAGGGATGGGGACTGGACCTGTGATTTCATTATTATTAATAACTATTATATTTTATTTTTTATGTATGATGTATCATATATAATTATATATTATATAATTAATAATAATAGTTAGCATCAAAGTGCTTGACATATATTATCCCACAACTGCCCTGTAAGGTAGTTACTTATTATCATTCCCATTCTACAGATGGGAAAAACTGAGGTAAACAGAGGGTTTGTTTTTTTTAATTGACTTATCGAGAGCTACATATCTAGTGAGTGTCTGATTTAAATTACAATCTTCTTAACCCAAGTTTGCTGCACCAAGAACTTCTAGGTAAGGAAACTCCCTCTACCAAGGCAGGTCAGCATCTTCTCTGCAGCTTATAGTTTTAGTTGCCTAGAGCCCTGAGAGGTTAAGTAACTAGCTCAGGATCACACAGCCCTGGGGCTGAGGTGGGTCTTGATCCTAGGTATTCCTGGCTCCAAGCCTAGCACTCCAGCTAACTCTGCTGCCTTTCATAAACACCTACTATGTAGATACTAATACAAATGAAGACTTAAGTGAATAAAGGAGTTACAAAGGGCTGTTAGGATAATACACAATTAGCTCAGATCAAGAAAGCAGAGTTCTAGTATTGGTTCTGCTCTGAACTAGCTGTGTGATCTTGGGTCATTTGACTCTTCTCTAGGAATCATTTCAACATTTGCAAAATGAGGAGACTGAATAGGAGAGTCTCTCTCAGAGAGAGACTCCCTGAAATTGGGAGTCAGAATATCTGAGCTTAACTTCTCTGGGCCTCAGTTTCCCCTTCTGTAGAATGAGTGGGTGGGGCTAGCTGTTCTCTAAGGTCTCTCTCCGGTCTAATATTCTACGATCATGACTTTTTTTTTTCCTAGGGGGGTAGGGGAACAGAAGGAGGACCCAGATCTGAGTTCCAAATGTAGAAATTTCCTCCACCCACTTAGGCAACCAACTGTTTTACAACTTATTGTCTTAGATAGTTGTGCTGGCCACTTATAGTTTAATTGAGTTGTCCAGGGTCAAACAGCCAGTCTGTGTGAAAGTCTGGGTTTGAACACAGGTCTTCTTGACTTTGTGGCCAGCTCTCTAGTCACTATACCATGTTGCTTCTTAACTTTGATTCCATACGTGGATCTATCAGGATCATAGACTTAGAATTGGAACAGACCTTAGTGCACATACATCTAACATCCAACCACATCAGTTTCACAGATATAGGAACAGAAGCTTAAAGGAGTCGAGTGACTTGTCCAAGGTCATAAAAAATAGTAAGTAGAAGAGTCAGGATTCAAACCCAAGCCCACTGATGCCAGAATTGGTGCTCTTTCCTCTGTTGCATGAATAGAAGAATATAATATTACAAACACTATAAATATGAAATTATGAATAGTAAAGAAAGGAACACTAAAACCTACAATAAGGTAGAGTCACAAAAAGGGACCAATATATTCTAAAGCAAAGAAAACGCTTGGTATCTGATAACCCTAGAAACAGCTGAGCTATATGTATTCATATGTAAGTGTGTATATATGTACATATATATGGAGAGAAGGGGGAGGGAGGAATGTGAGGAGGTAGAGAGAAGAAAGAGAGAGAAAGAGAGAGAGAGAGAAAGAGAGAGAGAGAGAGAGAGAGGAGAGAAAGAGAGGGAGAGAGAGAGACAGAGAGAGAGAGAAAGAGAGAGAGAGAAAGAGAGAGAGGGAGAGAAAGAGAGAGAGAGAGTAGAGATGATATAGCTCCGGTAAAGAAATAAATACAAAAACTGAGGAACATCCAAATAATGTCGGTTATCTTAATAACTAGTATGCTTTGTCAGAAGGAATGGTGAAGTTTTTTGCATAGTGATGTCAATACAGGATTGATACTTACTTTTAGTTGTTGTTATTTGTCATTCATTCTGGAAGAAGATCATGATATCAGGAAGATGATGCCATGACTTGCAGGTGAATTGGATTTAAGTGAGGCAGGGCTGTGCAAAGTCACCAACCTCACTATCTCCTCCAGAGCCATCTGGGTCCAGTAGCAAGATATAGATCAAGATGAATGAAGATGGTCCCCACTTTTAGCATATGAATAGGGATAAGAATAGGGACTAGGCATCGAGGTGGCACAGTGGATATGGTGCTAAGCCTGGCATCAAAAAGACTCGAGTTCAAATCCAACCTCAGACACATAGTAGTTGTATTACCCTGGACAAGTCACTTAACCCTGTTTGCCTCAGGTTTTTCATCTGTAAAATGAGTTGGTAAGGGAAATGGCAAACCACTCCAGTATCTCTACCAAGAAGACCTCCAAAAAGGAGTTTTTGAAGAGTCAGACACAACTGAAAACAGCTAAATAATAAGAAGAATAGGGACTGGGCATGGGATTTCATTGACATACAGAATTTCCAGAGGAGGAAAGTCCTTCTACCAATTGAATTCAGTATCTTCTCTTCACCTCATCTTAGAGAGCTGGCTAGAGCAGTGAGAGGCTAAATGACTTGACCAGGGTTGCACAAGTGTTAGGTCTTTCTAGCTTAGAGGCTGGCTCTTTATTGACCACACCTTCTAGACATTTGTCATATTACCAGGAAACTTTTTTTTTGTTTGGTTTTTTGGAAGTGAGAGGAGAGGGCAATTGGAGTTAAGTGATTTGCCCAAAGTTAATAAGTGTTAAGTGTCTGAGGCAACATTTGAACTCAGGTCCTCCTGACTCCAGGGCTGGTGCTCTGTTCACTGTGCTACCTAGCCAGGAAACTAGCCCCTACCAGGAAACTTCTATCCCAAGATTAAATGATTGTGTGATGTTTGGCTGATGGAAGAGATTCTAGAATGATTTGGGGGCAGGAGCATTTTACAAAAACTATCTACTTAAAACACAGAAAAATTTGTGATCTACATCAGCAAAAGCATACCCATGTCAATGAAATCATGGATCCTCTTAAGTACTGGCTTAAAGATTTAAGATCAGGGCTTTTTGAGCTATAAAAATAGACTTCAACAAATATATAAAACTAGAGGGTCATTCAGGGCAGCTAAGTGGCCCAGTGAATAGAGCACTGGGCTTGGAATCAGGAAAACTCATCTTTGTGAATTCCAATCATCCAGCCTCAGACACTTACTTGCTATGTGATCCTAGACAAATCACTTAAGCCTGCTTGCCTCAGTTTTCTCATCTGTAAAATGAGCTGGAAAAGGAAACGGCAAACCACTCCAGTATCTCTGACAAGAAGACCCCATATAAGGTCACAAAGAGTCAGAAACTGAACAAGAATAACAAAGGAGTCAATCTCCAGTAAGTAAATGGTTAAAGGATATGTTCAAACAAGTAGAAAATAATTACAATCCAACAGCGATCATATGAAAAAAAGTTCCAAATGACTAATAATAACCAAATTACAGGCATATAGCAGGTGCTTAATAAATGTTTATTGGATTAAATTATTGAATTGCTAATAAAAGAAGTGCAAATTAAAATGACTTTGATATTTTACACTCATCAAATCAAAGATAAGAGATGGAAATCATGCTGGAGGCGTATGAGAAAACAAGCACATTAATACACTATTTGTTGTGCATATTGGAGAGAATAATGTTCAGAGAAAGATGTGAAGGAAAAAGGAAACTCTTGGAGTTGAACGAATAAAGGAATGACATGGGCAGTTTTGTATTTAAAGAAAATTGTTTTGGCAAGAGTGTGTAGGACGATCTAGAACAGGGAGAGATTAGAGGCAGAGAAACCAGTTAAAGAGGCCGTGAAGTAATCTAGGTGAGATGCTGTGAGAGCCTGGACTAGGGTGATGGCTGTATGAATTGGAGAGAAGTCATATAATATATTTCTATAAAACATGATGATTGAAAAAGGGCTTTCCTCACAAAAACTCTGCTGGGTGGGCGGTACTAGTTTTATTGCTTCCATTTTATGGAAAAAAGTGAAACTTAGAATGGTAAAGTGAGTTGCATGTGGCAACAGAGCATGGCCATGGCACAATGCACATGGCAACAGAGCATGGCAATAGCACATGGCACATGGCAATAGAGGGGCCTTGAACTTAGGTCTCTGTTTCCAAATCCAAGCATCCTGGTCACTGTACTCTCTGTTTTGATCCAGATAAAACCAGTGGACTTGTATTCTTTTCTCCACCTGCAGAAGAATCACTGACCTGAAAGTTGGGTGGGAGAATAATGGAGCATGGTTTTTTTCCTGATCCACCCCCGTCTTAATAGTTGAAAGATGGAATTTGCCACCTAAGTAAGTATGCGTTCTCTCTCTACCCAAATCCCCACTGTTGTCTCATTATGGAGCTATGATTCATTTGGGAAAGAAAAATCCTAACTATCTCTGTATGACTTTTTCAATTTTCCTTATTTTATGGTGTATGATATCATAATAAGAGAGGATTTAATCTAATACTTGAGAAAAAATATGTACCCAAAGTTGGATTGAAGCACCCTGATCAAATAAAAGAAAGCCTGATACTAACCTCTTCTGAGATATGTAGTTAGGTTTATTCTTCTTTTAGCAGAGTTTCCCATTCTCCCTAAAACTAAAATTAAAAAAAATATATATAAATCCAATCAACATTTAAGGGCCTACTAAGTACAATTTCTGAAGGAAATAAATCAAATATGTTCTTCCTCTCACTAACCTAGGAATTAATGTATCCAGTAATCTCTGATACCTTTCTGTACCCTTAGGTGCCTGTTTGACCTTGTAAAACTAGAAGAAAGCTAAACTGGCTAACCCTAATTAAATTAGATTAGTTAAACTGATTAACATTAATAGTAAATAGCAAGAGGTAAATTAGTTCTGTTCAACAAGAAAAACTGGATACTAACTGAATGTTAATTTTGTGAGAATACCTTGTTTCTTTATAGACATTTCTTCTAAACTTGAGAAAAAATTAAATTTATCGCTAGTCTCCTGTAACACAGCCTTCTCTGATCCTCACCCCCTCAACCCCAGTCACAGGGACAAAGGGAACAACCAGGAGTCACTGGTATATCCTTTAATAAGGGTTCAGATCACACATAGTATAAAAGAAGGATTTAGGGCTGAAGAGTTCTTCTACGTGAGGAAGAATAGTTTCTCTTTCTCTCTCTCCACACATATGAAAATATATACGTACATGTTATATAGCTACATACATATATATGCACATGTATAAACATATACACATGTACTCACATATATTGTGAAAAAGTCCATTTTCTGAGCCTAGCTATTTTTACCATAAGGTCTCTCTGTTCTAGACATGAATACATCACTGGCATAATCTGAGTGTCAGGTCAGGATGACTGATATATGTATATATAACATAATTATATGATATATGATAGATCATAATTATATAATAATAATTTAATCCTTTTTTTGCTTTTCTGGAGGGGGGAATACAGGGCAATTGGGGCTAAGTGACTTGTCCAAGGTCACATGGCTAGCAAGTGTTAAATGTCCAAGTTCGGATTTGAACTCAGGTCCTCCTATCTCCAGGCTGGTGCTCTATTCACTGTGCCACCTAGCCACCCCAATAATATAATTATTAATCTCCTTCTTTCTTCTACTATGGTCTGTGTATGAGTTCACATAAAAAGCCAGACATTGCTCCACTGACTAAATTGTACAAATGTCCTGTCCCTTCCGGAGATCTAGTAGCATCCTTGTATCTTGAGTGACTGATTTAGCTGTCTTCCTGTGCCTAGCCATTTCTCATACCCTTGGGAATCTGAGATTATGAGGTAAAAAGTGTTGTACAAAGGCCCATTGTTCTTAGCATTTACCTGCCCATCTGCCTCTTCTGTGGAAAGTTCCAAGTTCCCCCAAAGCAGATAAAACAGACCGAGAATAACTACAGGGTTAATCAATAATATACAAATCGTAGATGGTACCCCCCCCCCCCAAAAAAAAATACATTTGCCAATCAGCACTGGACACCCATTTTTTCACTTGTCTTTTCTGGCAAACTATCACACATATTGTATCTAGGCAATCCTATTTCTGTCCAGAATAATAGCAGCAGCAACATTTCTACTCTAGAGGACAAAAGGAGATGGCATCTTTATCTTTTTTTTGTATCCTTAGTGCTTAGCAGATAACAAGTACTTATTGACTGACCAGTAGACTGTTGTCACCTTTTTAACATAACAGTTATGAAATAGTTGGCTAATGATGCACATGGGACTTGGTAGCATTCTTTTGATGAGAGGGAGGTCGTACTTGTGTATCTATCAGTTATTTTAACAAATATTTCTAACCAGGGAGATAAGGGAGAAAAATGTATATGTATGTGGGAAGAGGGCTATTGTTGAAGAAGGAAGAAGAAACATATATTAAGTGCTCACGATATACCAACCACCAGGCTAAGCACTGGCAATACAAATGGAAAATGGCAATCTCTGCTCTCAAGGAGACCACACTTTAATTAGATAAGAAAACAAGTAGAGGAGATGTGTACTGCAGGGCAGATGGAAAAGCCAAATGTCCTATGGGAACATCTATTGGATGGAATCCTAGGAGGCCTTAGACTGCATTGTCCTGTCTGCCTGGTAAGGTAGAGATCCTGGAGGGAAATGGCCCACCATCATTGGAAAGGGAGAATGGGACTAAGGGTTAGTGTAGAGGAGAGTTTGGGGGTTTCCTCTGAAAGGAGTTGGCATTGGCAGGAAGGTTAGAGGTGGATTATGGAGGCTTCACTTGGTGCCAGCTAAAGCAGAAAGTCTCAGTGGTGTTCCCAGATAGGCCCCAGAGAAAGAATTTCAATTGGTGCCAGCTCATAACCAGTTAAGACAAAAGAATAATACCCACCCTGCCACTCAAACTCTAATGATCCAAGATCTTTTAATCAATCTTCACATCAGGCCTGTATTGTAGGACGGGCAATTGCTCTCTTCAATATAGAGCTAAGAAGAATGAAGCCCAGAAAGGTTAAGTGATTTGTTTGTGGCCAGAAATAAACTTTTACAACCTAGGTCTCCTGACTCCTTCTCTAGGGCTATTTACACTGTGCCACAGGACCACTCACCTGAAGGGAGCTGGGGGAAGGGAGAGGCTTCTGAGCCACGGTGTAGGCCACTTAAGCTGGGAAAAGCCTTGCTAATTCATCAGACTTAGATTAGGACAGCCATCTCCTTTCTACAGATTTGCTGAGAGCTGGAAGTATTCCTCAGACAGGATGCAGGAACTTAGTGGGTGGTCCCGCAGTCTAAACCCCTTGAAGTTTCAAGGAATAGCTTTAGGAAAATTAAAAGGAAGCACCAATTTACACAACTTACGGAATTTGTTTTCCCAAGAGATTGTATGCACTCCAGATAAAAATAGGTCGAAAGAGTAAGGTTTAGATCAACATATTATTGATCTACATAACAGGAAAGGAGTTGATGTTTAGGATACATTCCTATCTAATCTTTAGAGAATGGCATCATAGAAGGTAACCATGCTGTCTGACACAATGGCTCTTGAAGAGGGGGGTGAGGGAGGAGATTGGGGGGGAAGGAGAAAGAGACACAGAAGAGTGGGCAGGATTGACCATGGGCCTGATCCAGAAAGGAATTGATGCCCTTCTGTAAATGAAGATGGAATTTAGTCTTTTTTCCTTAATTATCTAGAAACAAAAGGCACCTGGGCTGGATAATATTTATTTTTGAGACCATACAGGGTCTCTGATTTTAATTTGCTTTGCACAGCCCTTTAGCCACTGACCCAGACTGAGGCCAAAGTACATGCTGGCATCCTCATCCTTGCACAATAGCCATGTCCCCACCACACTGTGAGATTTGCAGGCCTGTACACAGGAGTTTTGGCTGTGACTGCCTTTTGAAAGATGGTGGCAGGAGTCTGATTTCCAAAGGGCATCAAATATTTTAGATAGACTTCAACCTCCTTTATGACCTGATTCTACCTCAGGGATCCTACCTCAGGGATTTTTGTTTTTTTTATGGTGAAGCCATATTGCACAAAAGGGCCTCTCTCTCTCAGGGCAGGATGCCTGCCCGGCAACAAGATAGTAGGAAGCAAGACAATGACCAATAAGTCAGTTGGGAATTAAAGGGAAAAAACCTGCCTAGAAAGAGAAAGAAATGAATTCATGCTGGTCATGTTGTAGAACCTCACATTCAGTTGATCTAATTACAGGGCTTATTGAATAATAGACACAAAAAAGAAATCTGCCCATCTGTTCCAGTGCCACCTGCTGGGTCTCCCTTCTTCTGTCTGCACCTAACATTACCCCCAGGAATTCACTTCTATCCAGACCAACAGCCTAACCCTAGATGGGGCACACATTCTAGGGCTATGTGGTTTTATACTGAGATTAGACAAAGGGAGCTGGTGTCCCCATACAATCTGGAGGAGCTCAGATAAGGCCCCATCCCACTTTAGTCAACTGTCTTTGGAATTGGGGATTGTTCCCATGGCTATTCTTCAATCTTTCTATCTTTGGCTTGTCCCTTCTCCACCAGGCAAATATAGAACTAGCCTAATTGACCTGTAATAATAATAACTAGCAGTTAGATAGCACTTTAAGGTTGGCAAAACACTTTACATATGTTAACCATTTGATCCTCACACTTAGGGAGGTAGGTGTGCCTTTACAGAAGAGGAAACCAAGGCACAAAGAGGTTAAGTGACTTGCTCAGTGTCACATGGCTAGTAAGTTTCTGAGACAGGATTTGAACTCAGATCTTCCTGACTATTTATTGTTCCATTCAACTGGCTATGTCTACATAATAGGTATCATTATAACCGAGTAGTATGGGATCAATCACTAGAATATGGTTATAGAAATGTATACCTTAGTTAGATGGAACAGAAGAGATTAAGGGAACAGTGGAAAAGCTTTGTATATTAAGAAGATATACTCATGTAAGGAAATCCCAAAACCTAAGAGGAGAAAATTAAAGGAAGGCATATGGGTGAAGGTCAACATGGGGGTAAAAAAAAGTATTACAGTGGAAACAAACTACAGACCACCTGAACAAGTAGAAGAATCAGCTGAAGAGTTTAAGGAGCAGGTAAAAAATTCACATGAAAGCTTTCTATTGTAACTATGGAAGACTTCAACTATGGAGACAGGAGATCCCAGAAAGAGAATTGTAAAGTATTTTGAGGTTATCTCTCCCAGCCTCTTAATTTTATAGAATAGGAAGCTGAGGGCCAGAAAGGTGAAGTCATTTGCACAAGGTTCCCATGACAGTTAAAGGGATATGATGAATTCAGGGCCTGTATCTGAAAGTCCCATGCATTTCCACTGCACTATAAGGCCCCCTAAACAAGTGCTGCATTTGTCAAAAGCAGAACAGTGAGAAATTTGTGACCTGTTTTCCTGTTAATTGTATTCTTCAAAATGTAGATGAAATGACTGGGGAAAAGGGGAGGCTGTTATTTTAGACTGAGTCTCACCAACAAAGGGAATTGTAGGTGGTTGCTGAATCTGAAAGGATGGAAACCTCAGAAAGAGTGGCCTTAGAGTTCAGGAAATAAAGAGGAAAAATCTGGGCATAGTCTGGTGCATGCCTTAGAATTTGGGAAGGTGGTATCTAAAGAGTACAGGGAAAGAACAAGTGGGATCCTATGGCTTAAAACTCTGACAGGGAAATTAGACAAAGAGAGAAAGAATCAAGAATGAAGCTCTGAAGAGACAAACACAAATTGCTCCAGTGAGCGGGGGATAAAAGATCTGTTTAAAGAGACCAGTACGGATACACAGAAAACTCATCAACCAACTTAGATTTGAAACCCAGGTATATGGGAACAAAGTAGGTGCTCATCATTGGGGAATGGTTAAACAGATCGTGTCACATGAAAGTAATGGAATATTATTGTGCTATAGAAAGATAATGAATGTGAAGAATCCAGAGAAGCACAAAAAGACTTCTATGAAGACTTAGATGCAAAGTGAAGGAAGCAGAACCAGGAAAATAATCTACACAATGACTACAACAAAGCAAATGGGAAGATAATGGCAAAAAAGAAATAAAGACCGAAGGCTGTGAAATTTTATTTTTTTTTATTTTAAATTGATTTATTTATTTACTTTTAGTTTACAAGATTCAGTTCCGCAATCCCTTGAGTTTCAAATTCTCTCCCCTCCCCGCCATGGCGGCATGCAGACAAGTATAGGATCTGCAAATACTTTCACACTGGACATTAGTCTGTTTGTAAAGAAAGGTTGTAACCAATGGAGTGAACAATGGGTAAAAAGGAACAAAACCAAACATGGAAAAGAACAAGAGCATGTAGTTTGCTTCAGTCTCCAGAAGGCTGTGAAATTTTAATGACCCAACTTGGCTCCACAGAAAAGGTATGAGAGTGTACCTCCCTTTCTCTTCTTTGCAGAGGTGGGGACTAGGGATGTGGGGCTTTGTAAATAACGTCAGGCTTAGCTGAGGCTTTGGCTAGTTTTACTGAACTACTTTTCTCCTTATTTTTTATTCTTTGTTATAAGGGATGATTCTCTGTGGGGATATATCTGGAAATGAAAATGATGTAGAAACAAAAGATACAAATGAAAGTTTAAGTTGTAAAATCACACGTGTAGAAGATGGAAGCAAGAGCGAGTTATCTAAGGACAAATACAAGAGTAGTGCAGTTTTAACAAGAAAATTGTCAAAAGTGCTAATCCCCAATATGAACTGCTGCTGGCAGTGACCGCAAAGAACAACAAAAAGGGCTTTTAAATCTACAACAGGGACGGAGAGATCAAAGAAGGGATAAGGCTGCTGCTGCCCTTGGGGATGGAACAATGGCCTCTGACTGCCCGAAGAGACATAGCTACTCAATTCTTATGTTCTTCCATTTTCTTCAGCAAGGAGAATGACCTTTATTTTGGGAAGGATGTAACAAAAATGACTAATGAGAAATTGAAGTCCATGTGTAGAATGGAGATGGCAACAGAACTCCCAGCCCACACAATCTACATTTCAGGATACTGAGATACTCAGCAGATTGACTGCTGACCCACTGTTAATACTGGGAAATCATGAGAAAGTGAGCCAATTCACTGGACTACAGATAGTTGGGCGAATGTCCTAATTTTAAAAAAGAGGAAGGAGTCTGAAAACTATAGGTCAATGTGGTTGACCCAAAATTACAGCAAAAAAAATGCTGAAATGTATTATTGAAAGTAAGGTTTATGAGTGATGGGGGAGGACATAGGAGAGATTAGATTGGGGGAGGGGTTATACAAGGGGATGGCTGTTTTGAGGGGGGGGTAGCGGAAAGATGGAGAGAAAATTTGTAACTCAAAATCTCGTGGAAATGAATGATGTAAACTAAAATAAATAAAATTTTAAAAAAAGAAAAAGAAAAAAAACAGTAAGGTTTATGAGTATTTAAAAAAGGAAGCCCTGAGGACTAGCCTAGGTCACATCAAGACTAGTAATTCCAGACTAATCTAAAATCTTTCTTTGACAAGTCAAATTGGGGGAATTCTATATCTGGAATTCTGCAAACATATAATAAAATCTTTCATGCAATATTTGTGGACGACATGAAGTTTGGGTTAGTTTGGTAGATTCGGAATTGACTGAATGATTGGACCCTAAAAGTATTCATAAAAGGGAGCAATGTCAACTTGACCTCTAATGGAACCTGCCAGAGACCTGGCCTTGGCCTGAAGGTTAACATTTTTATCATTGACGTGGATGAAATAAACAGCATGTTTATCAGATTTGCTAATGACATAAACATAGGGTTGGTTAACATGTTAGATAACAGAATCTAAAATCTGTCAAGAGGATAGAATAGGCCAAACCTATAAAGATGGAATTTAATAGGGATAAATGTACAATTCTATGTTTAAAGTTATAAATCAACTGCACAGATGTAGTTCGTATGAAAAAGATCTGGGAATTTCAGTGGACTGCAAGCTCAATGAATCAAAAATGACTCGGTCAAAAAAGTTAATACCATTATTTTTTTTTTGAGACTGGGACTCCTTACTTCATCTAGGCTGGAAGTATAGTAAGCATTCATGGGCCCAATCTTAGTACCAATTTGCATGGAAGCTTTAATCTGCTCCATTTTTCCAACCCGGCTAGTTCACCCATTCTTAGACAATCTGACAGCCCTCCACTCCCAGGGGCTCACCATATTGGTGCCAGATTTATCTGTGGACACCCAATTGTCCATTCCCATACTCAAAGGATCCATCAGCTTCCTCCTCCCTAGCAGTTGGGACAACAGGCAAGTGCCTCTATGTCTGGTGAACACCATCTTAAATTGCATTGTGTCCAGAAAAGGATATATGACTGAATCTGGTAAGAACATATCTGGAGTACCTTAGAGTTAGGATTAGGGTTGGTTCTGGGTGCTAAATTTAGGAAGATTGATGACAAAGTAGAATAGGTCTAGAGAAGGACAACCAGAATGGTATGGAAACTAAAAATCATATCATACGGGGATCTACCTACTGAAAGAAATTTAGATTGGATAAGAGGTAGTTAGATGGCACAATAGATAGAGTGATAGACTTAGAGTCAGGAAGACCCAAGTTCAAACCAAGGTTCAGATACTAATTGTGTGGCCTTAGGAAAGTCTCAACTCTCTCTCTGCCTCATTTTCCTCATCTATAAAACATATAATAATAGAATCTACCTCCCAGGGAATCAACTCAGTAGATAGAACCCTGGGCCTGGAAGTGAGGGAGACCTGAATTCAAATCTGGCTTCAGACACTCACTAGCTAGGTGACCTTGGACAAGTCACTTAATCTCTGCCTTAATCCACTGAATAAGGAAATGGTAAACCTCTCCAGCATCTTTGCCAAGAAAACTCCATGCAAGGTCACAAAGAGTCAGACATGACTAAAACAACTGAATAACAAAAGAACAAACCTCCCAGGACTGTTACAGTGGTAAAAATAAAATAATATTCGTAAAGCATACTTTATAAATCATAAAGTGCTATTTTACCACTCATTACTATTATTATTATTATTATTCATCCTAGGCCTTCTCCAGTTGTCCTGATCTATACCTGACTCCTGGACCCAAATGGCTCCAAAGGAGAAAGTTTGACTGGTGACTTTGCACAGCCCTCCCTCACTTAAATCCAATTCACTTGCAAGTCATGGCATCACTTTCCTGACGTCATGGTCCTCTTTGAGAATAAAGACAAACAACAACAATAACAACATTATTGTTATTAAAAGATAAGACTTAGGGGGAGATATGAGAACTGCTTTCAAATAAAATTAAAAGATTTAATTTTATCTCAAAGGTGGGTCTCTAGTTAACAAATTCTTTCAGAGCTTCTCTTCTGGCTTCTTTAATTCTGCTACAAAGAGTCTGAGTGACTGGTTAACAAGAAGAGTATCTGAGTGACCCGCACCCTTCTGAAGGTCTTCATGCTAGGTTCGTTGTTTGTTCACTGTTGGAAATGTTACTAATTTATAGCAAGTGACCCAAATGTAAGTAGGTTTTTATTTTTTGTTTTTCTTCCCTTGAAATTCTGACGCAAGACACAGAGAGTATGGTCTGGCTTGGACTGGAAGACAGCAGGATCCTCTGAGATCTGGCTAATCTCTTACAAGTAATAGGCTCTGTGTTGTCAGAGATCCTCAGAGGCTAGCTGCTCACTTGTTTGGGGACTCTGTAAACAGGATTCATGATTTGGATGGTTGGGGGCTGGATTATGGGATTGCTGAAGTCCCTTCCAAATCTCAGATTCTGCTGTCAGCAAGGCTAAAACTCAAGGTTTTATGAGAAATGATCATGTCCAGTTTTGAATAACCTCTTAAAGTTAGAAGAGCCTCGGATGATCTAGTCCCACCAAGTCATTTCTACAGGATGTTCTGAAGACCATCTAATGCTTTTGTAAAAGGTGGAGCTGCCAATGACAAATTCCTCTCGTTTCCTTTACTTTGTATCGTCATTATCATAAAACCAACAGGAAAATCCTGAATCCCTAGGTGCCCCAGCCCTGGAAATACTTATTATTGGAATTTGCCATTACTGAGGAGTAGATTCTGTCCAACTCTA
This sequence comes from Pseudochirops corinnae, assembly GCA_028646515.1. NCBI lineage: Eukaryota > Metazoa > Chordata > Mammalia > Diprotodontia > Pseudocheiridae > Pseudochirops > Pseudochirops corinnae. The sequence continues at coordinate 166,151,761 of CM053588.1, read as the reverse complement.
AACACAGGATAATAGATCTAGGAGGGATATCAAAGGCTATTGAGTCTCATTTTACAGATGGAGAAACTGAGGCTCAGGGAGGCAGAGGGATTTACCTAAGGTCTCAGAGGTAGTAAACCTCAGTCAAGATTTGAAGCCAGGTTCCCTCATTCTAGAGCCAGTTTTTTTTTTCCTGTACTATCCTCACACCACCAGCTTATAACAGCTTATAACTGCATTTGTCTTCTCCGTGACATTTATATCTGTGGAAAGTACTTTTGGCAGGGCCACTTACCAAACCCCAGGAAAATGCGTACGTCTACTATACTCTACATAGAAGATTAAGGAAACTAATGATTTTTGCTGATGTGGTATTTTTTTTGAACACTGACTTTGCTGTTTTAGGACTAGATTTAATAGTCTTCTGCAAGTGTTTTCCTTGATTCATCCTGTCCAATTTACTTCAGCAGCCATCCTGTGGTACACATTGCTCTTTTGGAAGTACATTTCTATTCTTTTTGGCCCACATTTTGAGACATTAGACATAATGTTTAACAATATGGCATCTGTGCCTTCTGTTTTTCAAAAAAAGTTACTTTAAAAAAATTCCCTGAACTAACTCTACAGAGGAAAGGAAGATCAATGGAAGAATGTTCCAATTCAGGGTGTTAAAAAGATATGGGGGGAAAGATTCAAAGTGACTCATATTTGGGGGACCATGATTTAAAATCATTCTCTCCCACCACAACTTGTTAAAAAGAAAGAGTACGTTCTCTAGAAATTATTTAAGCTAGAAGGACAAAAGGACTTGAATGCATCCATGTCCAGAGGTATAGGGTTATACTGGTAACTTCTCCAGGTCATTTCTAGCTCTAGGATTCAGGAAAGAAATGTCTATCTTTTAAAAAGAAACAGATTCTAACATAGTTACAGAATTTAAAGGCAAGCTTGATGCAATCAAGACACTTGTATTTTCCATAGTTACAGTGTCTCCATTTAGGATAGTCTATATGTATTACATATGTACATACACACACACATACATACACATATCTTTCTATATGTCATAGACATGTTTACAGATGAATATATTAGAGGCAATGTGAAGCAGTGGATAGAAAACTGGCCTGCTAGGAAGACTTAGATTCAAGTCCCAACTCTTACACATACTAATTGTGTGGTCCTGGGTAAGTAGCCAGTGCCCCAGGCAACTGTCTAAGGCTGGAGGTTTAGAATATTTTCAGATTTGCATTGGTGGAAGAAGTTTACTCACAGAGGATCCCCTACATTGACAAAATTGTAGGTTGACAAATGGACAAGAAATACATACATTGTGTATGTATCTGTCTATACATGTATTTATAGGGGACCACGAGCTCAGCAGAGCATTTAGGGCTATGAATATAGATTTGAGAGTCAAGCATACCTGTATCAATGATTCATTTATTTAATAAATGTATTACATTGATCATTAACACTGATTGTAATGATTGTTACAAAAATATATATAATGGGCATACATATAATCTTATTGTACATTAATCGACTTCATACATTCTTTCATCCAGACAAACTCATTCTCTTGCTTGATCTTCCTTCCACATGACACTACATCTTTGTGGCCCCATAACTCTGTACAGTTTGCTTTTCCTACCTGGAAGATGCTCCCTACTTACCTCCATCTCTTAACAATCACTGATTTTCTACTAGTTTAGTTCAGTTCAAATGTTCCCTTTTATGTGAAGCCTTTGCGTCTCCAGGCAAAATTACCTTATTGTTGTTCCCCTCCTCCCTCCAACAGAATGTCCTCGAGAACAGAAATTGATTCCTTGATGTCTTGTATCACCATACCTAGCATAAATGGCTGGTACAGAGTAGGCCATGCTTGCTTGTATGTATTTGTGAATTGGTAGATTAAAAAAGGGGGGTTTGTAGGGTTATTTCCTTTTTGCTTCAGAGGTCTGACTTCCATTCCTTTAAATAATGTTCATGATCAATGTGATACATATTTGTTGAATAAATGAATCATTTCTATGTGAATGACTCCAAAATTGATATCCCTAACCCTAAGAATTCTCCTGAGTGCTGAGTCCATTTACTAACTGATTGCTTAAGATTTTCATGGGAGGATGCTGTAAAGCCATGCATGAGCAGCTTTCCAGAGGATGGCTGCTGTGAATAGCTTTTAAGGTTCTGGTACGTAGTATAGTGAACACTCTATTCAACAACAAATCAAAGAAAAACATTCACAGAAAATCAAAATGCAGCATTCACAACAACTTATCACTAAAATGGCCACATGGTTTTCACCACAGTGGTCAAACAGTTTTGAACAAAGTACAATCATTTAGTCAATAAATCACTTAGTAACTCATTCAATCAACTCAATCATTCAATCATCCTTAAGGAGGCTTCCTTAAGAGTCACAAAATACAATAGTCAAAGTTTTCCTCTCATGGGACACACTAAGTTACAAATCAGTCACTATTCAGTAATCATTCACTATTCAATCATCAGAAAATACACAGGCCCTCCACCTCTTGGTCACAAGTAAATCACAGTCTTCTCAGTCAATACACAGTATCTAAGTAAAGTCTTCTTTCAGCTTGGGGTAGGCTCTCAGATTCCCCTTGGATCCCCTTCCATGGTCCTAGCTCCTACCTGGATTCACCAAACTGTCACCTGGGTTCAAAGGCAGACAGCTCCCAGCTCCTTGTCAGTTCTCCATGCAATTCCTGTCCCACACTGAAGTTCACAGTGTCCAGGCTACCTTAAATCCTTCACAGTCTCTATCCTTGGGAAGTCAAGGCTTAACAAAGCCACAAAGAGACAAAGTACCAACACCACAGTCATGGTTCCTCAGTCTTCTGCAGCTCCAGCTGGCCCTCAGACTCAGCAGCTCCTCAGCAGCTCCAGCTTGCCCTTGGAAGTCTTCAGCAGCATTAAGGGCCATTCAAAAAATCAAAATCACTTTAGCCAGCCTCCATGTGGCTTGCTCCAAGAAATTCCGTCTCGGTTCCCAATTCTCATTCCTCTTCTCAATACTCAATTCAGTCTTCAGTCCAGCAGCAGCAGCTGCCCTGCCTCCACATGCTTATCCCAAGTTCTGACTTTCCTAGCTAGTGTTTTTCCTTATATACAGTATTACTCCTCTCTGTTCAGACCTTTTCTGTTACATCGGCAACAGGAGTTTTCTGTTCATCTCCTTCCTGTTACGTCAGCAACAGGGGTTCATACCTTCTGTTTCTTTAACAGAGGCTTAATTTGAAACTAGGTGCTAAGTACCTGTCAACTTAGCAATACAAAAGGATCTTCAAATTTCATTGCCATTACAGATGCTAAGAATTTCACATTTATCCCTATTAAATGCCATCTTTTGTGATGTGGAGCATTTGACCTAGCCTGATAAAAGACCTTTTAAAATGATACCATCATTTAATGTGTTAACTAACCATGCCAGTTGTATGTCATCTGCAGATTTGATAAGCATGCCAGTTAGCCTTCATCCAAATCACTGATAAAAATGTTGACCAGCCTAAGGCCCCAGGGATCCCTGGGCACTCCCCTAGAGACCTGTTTCCAAGATGACATTGAGCCATTGACCAGTTCATCTCACTATACTAGCATCTAGCCCTTATATTTCTACCTTTTCCACAAAACTGGCATAAGAGAATCTAATAAATGTTCTGCTGACATCTATGTATACCATAATAGTAATAATAGCTGCCATTTAAATAGAGCTTGGTATACATTATTTCACTATGTGCTGACTACAAGCCTAGGGGTGTAGGTAGTACATACAGAGAGTATGTCAATAGCTTCCCCTTAACCTACCTTTCTGTGCAAAGTCCCCCGTTGATAAAGACAAGGAGGCATTCTAATCAGGCATTCTTTATTAGAAATACAACTTCATGGATCAGGATAAAAATTCATGTTGTGTAGACAGTCTGGGTCCAAATCTGTTAGTGACATGATGGCTAATGATGCTAGCTAAATGTATTGGCATCTTTCTTCTATAGATATGGTTCTAATGTTTTGCTCAAAATCCAAACTTAGACCTAATTGACCTTAATAGCCTGGTTGTAAAAAGCCAAATTATTCTCTCTTACCTGGCTCAAATAATGCTGCACTGTTTGTTAAAGAGGGAGAAGATGGACCTTTTGTCTTAACTCTTATCCTGGGAATTAACTCTTTATCCTGAACCATTCTCTATTCTTCTAAGTATTAGAAGAAAAACAAGAATATTAAATCAGTAGCATTGATTTGTGAAAATAGGGCTGCAAATTTAAAAAAAAATAGTATTTTATTTTATTCCCCAGTTACATGTCAAGAAAATCTTTAGCATTCATTTTTACAAGGTTTTGTGTTCCAAATTTTCCTCCTTCCCTCCCCTCTCCTGTTCTGAAAATGATAGGCAGTTTGATATAGTTTATACATGTGCTATCATGTAAAAATATTTCCATATTAGTCACAGTTGTGAAAAAAGAAACAGATTACAAGGGAAAAAAACATGAGAAAGAATAAAGTAAGTGAAAAAAATGTGCTTTGATCTGCATTCAGATTCCATCAATTCTTTTTCTGGATGCAGATAGCATTTTCCTTCATGAGTCTTTTGTACTTGTCTTGGATCATTGTGTTTCTGAGAAGAGCTGAGTCACTCATAGATGATCATCACACGGTGTTGCTGATACTGTGTATGATGTTTTCCTGGTTCTGCTCATTTCACTTTGCATTAGTTTGTACAAGTCTTTCCAGGTTTTTTTGAAATCTACCATTTCTTATTACATAATATATTATAATACACCATTACATTCATATAACACAGTTTGTTCAGCCATTCCCTAATTGATGGGCATTTCCTCAATTTCCAACATTTTGCCACCACAAAAGGGCTGCTATTAATATTTTTGCATGTGTAGGTCCTTTTTATAACTGAAAATTTTAATGGAAAAAATAAAATGGAAAATTACACTGCCCTCAAATTTATAAGCTAATTGTCCAACCGTTCTCCAGGCTACATTAAGCTCCAAATTAACTGACTCCAGCATTTTTCTTTCTTTTTGCCACCCTGATTCTGAGATTACAAAAGGCTTCTCAAATCAGGAAATGTAATATATGTTTTCTAGTTGGAGGAGAGTTGGTCTTGTGTGTGGTCTTAAGTCTGAAGATAATTAGGATTATTGCTAAGTAAGATATTAAAACCACCAATGATCAGTTACTCCACAGTATTTGAAAAGGTTTCCAGGTACAGTCCCTTGATCAACTCAATGCTTTGCATAAAACAGGTCCTTCTTAAACATTTATTAGATTGAATCAAATAAATTTCTTTAAATCTTGCTTCTTGGCTCAGTGAGAAGATTACATATCTGACAGATGTTCAATAAATAGTTGAACTGCAAGGAAGGAGAAGGATAGACCAATGAGGGGCACAATAGAGTACAAATTAACCTGACTTAAGATTTAGCCTTGAGAAGTCTTTGCCTTCCATTAGATTATATTAGCTACCATAGAACTGGGGGATTTATCTACCTTGGAAGGCCCATCTAACATTCTATGGATATCTAATACCTCAAAAACAGAAAATGGATTTACGTTATCTGTCATTGGGGTAACAGATCAGGGTTTTAATGATAAAAGAAAGAGTACCAAAGGCAGATACATTTCCTTTCTCTACCTGCCATCACTTTAACAAGTTTTGGTAGACTAGGTTAGTATTCATGAGGCCACTTATTTTTCTCTTAAGTTCTTTTAGCCTATAATTATGTTTAGCCTTTAAAGCCTTATATAACTTGGCCCCAACTTATCTTTCCAGCCTCACTGACCATTAATCCCTTCTGTACTCTGTAATCTAGACAAATTGGCTTTCTCTCTGCTCCTCACACATGCCACTCCATGTCTCAACTCCTTTCCCTTTCTCACATGCCTGGACCTCAAATGTCTCCTCCTCTTCATCACTTCATAAAGTCCCTTCCTTTCTTTTAGACACTGCTCAGGATGGTCTATCCCAACTGCTAGTGCCTCTCCCCAAACTACTATATAGTCAACTATTTTGTATATAGTTGTATTTATTCACTTTATATTTATGCTGTATATACGGACTTGTCTCTTCCATTAAAACAGAAGCTCATTGTGAGTAGGAATTGTTTCATTCTTTGTACAGGACTTGGATTCCCAGTGCCTAGCAGAGTGCCAGGCACATAGCAGGTGGTAAATGAAGACTCGCTGATTGACTGATGGTCATTTCATTCAAGAAGCCAGACTTTCAATTGATTTGGTTGAGTCAAAACATGCTTTGGTCCACTCAAATGATCTGCTTTTTAAAATCAAGATATAATTATCAAAATAGCTAAGCATAAGAAGCCTCTAACTAAAATATCTAAGTAATACTTAAAGAGCTACACTATTTAGAGTAGGAAATGAAGAAATAAAACTGACCCTTTGTTTAACATCTAGGTTTAAGGCTCACCTCTTCCATAAATCTTTGTATACTCCAGCCTCAGTGATTGCTTCTTCCTCTGAACTCCTTTATTCTTTAACTCATTAGGCACATTGCATATGCTACTCTGTATGCACACACACACATATATAACATATAATATATATAACATATAATAACAAAATATTAAAATTGTTGTAAATTTCTTGTCTTCTCTTTATCGACTGTGAAAATAGCTAGGCAACTCCCCTGCTGGTTGAAAATTTAAAATTCTGTTTATACAGAATTTTTGTTCACTTCTTCAGTTAAGTATTTGGATAAAGGGAAAAGACATGAGGAATCTTAGGCAAACTCCAAACTTTCTAAGCATAAACTCAGTTACTATGCTGTCCTCTCTCCCAGTTCCTTTACAATATTAAACAAAGAATACTTATTGCCCATTCATTGTCAGGTTTAAAAGCAAACATTTAGCTAATTTTTAAAAAAGTTTTATACCGATAATTAGCACCTGCTTTTCTATCTAGTCTCAACCCAGCTTGGCCACTGTCTTGTTGTGTGACTTTGGGGAAGCCAAAGTCTGGGTTGGGGCTCAGTTTCTATATTTGTAGAATAAGGAAGTCAGACTTAATGGTAGTCACTAGGTTTCTCTTGCTGGAGGTCTTCAGACAGAGCCTGAATGGCCACTTGTCTACTGTAGTGTATGGATGTAATGCCAAGCAAAGGCAACTTCCGAGGTTCGGATTACCAGCATAGCAAACCCCATTTACTCAGCAAACATTCACAGAACAGAGAAAGTCAAATTACAGTGTAACTTGTTCCTTTAGCAAGTAAGTTCTCAATTCAATTCAGGTACTACTCCACCCCTAGACAATACATTCATTTAGTCAGTCAAAAATCTCTTCTCAAACGGAGATTAGTCTCCAACCATAAACAAAGTACATTCATTTGGTCAAACACAGAGCACAAAGAAAACTCAAAGGCTTCCCACCCCTGAATCTCAAAAGGGGCAGGAGAGCACAAAAGGCCATCCACCCTTAAGTTACAACAAAATTAAGATATCATTTCAGCATTGAATATCCAAGGAAAGGGCCTTCTTTCATCTTCACTCCAGGTAACCCCTCAGCAATCTCAGTTCCTGGGGAGACAAGGCTCAACAAAGCCATAGCCAGCTTCCTCATCAAGTCACTCTCTGCCTGTAGAACAGTCCCAGAACCCCTGAAAACATCAGCAAGGCCCTCTTCCAGGATTTCTGTGCAGCTACCACAAGAAAATCCTCCTTTAGGGCTTCTGAACCAACAGCCAGGTTCCAGGACCTCTACAACAGCAGCACTGTCCTTCACCATCAGGTGAATCTGGCGAAACAACATCAAAACAGACAGACAAAATACCAGCGTCACAGCCATGCCTCCTCAGTCCTTGGCAGTTCTGGGTGGCAGTTCTCAAAAGTCCTGGGCAGTTCCAATGGGCTCTTAGCAGTCTTTCTCTCAGCACCTCAGGCTCCACAATACTGGATACTGCTCTCCCAAAGTCCTTCTGACCTTCTCTAGGCTTGGGCCTCTCTCCCAATTCATGGCTCCTTCCAGTTCAGCCCTCTCTCCATCCCACAAGTGGGATTCACAAGCTCTGGGTTTTAATACTCAACCCAAAAACCAAGCCAATACAGGGGCATCTCCAAATTCCATTTCCAATACAATGGAAGATTCCTTTTCAGGTGTAGGTTGGACCAGATGACTGAATTTCAATTTGGAAATTCTGTGATTTCTCTCTCCCCATCTCATATGAGGGACTAGAACTTGAAGTGACCTCCTGTTTTAGAACTGTATCACATGTTAAAGCTCATGCCTTGCTGTGAAATTTTCACTCAAGTGTAGTTCTAACTCAGAGGAATGCTATAAATACAGTTTCTCATTTTTAGCAAAGCACCTCAAAAAAGTCTCTCATGTAGTTTTGTAGTCAGAATGGAAAGATGGAGCACATCAGGGGTGTGGAACCTAGTCTCAAGGCCACACATGGCCCTCTAGGTCAAGTGCAGCCTTTTGATTGAATCCAAACTTCAGAGAACAAATCCCCTTAATAAAAAGATTAGTTCTGAAAAACTTGGACTCAGTAAAAGGTCTGCACCCAAGGACATAGAGGGCCAATGTAGCCTCAAGACTGTAGGTTCTCCACCCCTGGACTAGACAATACTACATTTAAGTAGAATTAGGACACAATGGTTGGACCCAAAGTACAGTACAGTCAAGGATGGTTTGAAGTTAACATTTTGCCTTTGTATTACAACAGTTATAATAATGCTTGGCACATAGTTGGTGGGTCAGTTGATTGTTGTCCGTTCCCAAAGAAGCATTTAGTAAATGCTTAATAAATTTTCATTCATTTATTTATTCATTCAACTCATTCAATCAACTTAGAAGAAAGTCTCTGTGGAATATCCCAGAGATTTGTGCTTGATTCTATGCTATTTAATATGTTTAGCAATGACTTGGTTAAAGACACAAATGGTCTACTTGTCAAACTTGCAGTCTGAGGATGGGAAGAGTCAAAAAAGAACTTGACAAGACTGACTATTAGGCTGATCTAATGAGGTGAAATTTAATAGGAAGTTAAATCTTTAAGGAAGCAAAACACTGCCTTGAAAGTTCACTTCTAACAAAGAGTTCCCCATACCTACATCAAAATTATGCAACAATCCTTAAAAGATAGAACATAGAATGGTCAATCAGTTACCAAGAACATCCTGCTATATCAGATATTGTGGTAGGTACTAATACAAAAATGAGACTGTTCTCTCTCTTACATTATTCTGTAAAGGATACAATGGTCAGAGATAAGTAAGTATAAGCTGAATATTCTATATACATACACATGTATATATGGGTGTATATATGTGTGCATAAATGCATGTAGAGGTGTGTGTGTGTTTATACACATACACACACACAATATGCTGAGTTTGAGGTGTGTATAAGACATTAAGGCAGAGATGCCTAGCAGGAGGTAGGAGATGAGAGACTGGAATTTAGGAAAGAAGTGAGGGCTAAATTTGGGAGTCACCTGTATAGAAATGAGGGTTCAAGCAGTAGGAAATGATGAAGTCACCTAGAGAGACAACAGAAAGAAAAGCGATGGCCAGATCTCTGGGATAGAGATTACCTTGTTCAAGGACTTTTTGATCAGTAATGTTGTTGTTCAGTTGTATCTGATCCTTCACGATCCCATGGACTTTTCTTTACAAAGACACTAGAGTGGTTTGCCATTTCCTTCTCCTGTAGATTAAGGCAAACTGAGGTTAAGTGACTTGCCCTGGTTACACAGCTATTAAGTGTCTGAGGCCAATTAATACTCAGGTCTTCCTGATTCCAAGCATAGTGCTTTACCCACTGATCCACCCGGCTGAAAAGGCATAAAACATGGAGAAAAATGCTTGCCAGTAGTGGTCATCACGTCATGGAAGTGATTCAGTTCAATGTCCAACTCAAAGAGAAATTTCCTACAGATTATGAGTTTAAGTGTTCCTGAATGTGTATGCTATTGAGCTGATTACATTAAATCCCAGAACATTGTAGGCTCTTGGGTGAGATCTAATCACTCAAAAGAGTTTGGCTTAATTATGCACATAGGAAAAATCAAATAGAAGAACAATTATGACATGCAGTTAGATGGACAATTTAAAGAGTTTGTCCACTAGTATATATAATACATGTATATAAAATACTAGATTCCATAGTCTTGGAGATTATGGAAGTTTGTATGGAAGGAGGAAAATCAAGTCAAGAAGCATTAATAAACATTTTGTACAATCAGCATCATACTGTTTGCCTTCTCAAGGGGCAGAGAATTTGGAACTTGAACTTTTAAAAAATGATAAATTAAAAATTAAAATTTTTTAAAATGCAATTGGGAAATATTTAATGAAATGAAATGCCAAAAAAAGACTGCTTCAAAGAACATTATATAGTATTTAGTAAAAAAAAAAAAAATTTATTTCTTTATTTAGCTTTTTTGGAAGGGGTGAGGCAGGGCAATTGGGATGAAGTAATTTGCCCAAAGTCACATGGCTACTAAGTGTTAAGTGTCTGAGGTCACATTTGAACTCAGGTCCTTCTGACCCCAGGGTCGGTGCTCCATGCACCTAGCCGCCTCCCAAAAAGCATTTATTAAGCACCTAACCATGTCAAGCACAATCCAACTTTTAGAAAAATCTTGGAACCCAATCCTGGTACGGTTTGATTTCGCACGGTAGACAGAAGACCACTAATTTAGGGAGCAGCCAGTCTAAGAGGTCTACACGAGAGGACCAAGTTTAGTACACGTGGGAATCACATCTCCCGCTCCATTTCACTGTTGTACACCGACACGTGGTGGCCCGGCCGGAGGAGTGTGACGTTAAGGGTAGGGGGCGCACCGGCGGAGGAAGGAAAAACGGCGCCGGGACACAATCCACCAGGCTCTCCCCCCCCCCCCCCTCCGACCGCCGTTTGGCGCCTTTTCTCTTCCTTGCCCCAGGCGCCTCTACGCGCTGTTGGGGGTGGGAGGTGGAGTGGAGAAGAGGGCTCTCTCTCTTTCTCTCTCAGCCTCGCACGCCCTGCACCTCCCAGCTGAGCTGCCTGGCTTCGGTCTCCCACCGGCCGGGGAGGGGGGGGGGAGGTTGGGAAGGGTAGAGGTGCCTACGTGAGAGAGGAAGTGACGTAGGACCGGTCTGGCTTATAAGGGCAGGGGAAGCTCTCCGCTGTGAGGTTCTGTGGGTTCTGGCGGAGTGGTGGTGAGCGCTTCTGAGAACGCTGGCGGCGGGGTCGGCTGCGACATCGGCGGAGGACCAACCGAAGTGAGTGACGTGCTTTTTCCCCTCATTCTCCCCATCCGAGGGTCTCCCTTCTCGCTCTCCGTTTTGCGGGGATGAGCGAAGCCGGCTTCCCGTTCTCGTCCACCCCCCTCCCTGCATTTTTCCCAGTCCTCGTCCGGTGGCCGCGAGGCTCCGGGTATGCAGCGAGGGGCTTTCCAGGAGAAGTGCGAGAACGCGGTCGGACTTTGCCGCTCTCCCCTACTCCGTCTTCCATCCTCCCGCCCTGGGAGGGGCCGAAGCGCGCGCGCCTCTCGGAGCGCACTGCAGGTGCATGAGGGCGCCCCCAAAGCGCCGAGACGATCCTCGCCGGGCACGCGTGCGTTGTGTGTGGTAGTTGGAAAAGCATCCCCCACTCCCCCGCCCTTATGCTCCTAGGTGCCGGCTCTTCCCCTCCCCCTTTGCCTCCCTCACCCTACCCTCACTACCCCCAAGCTTTCTTCCATCATTCTCCTTTGCACAACCCTCTGGGATGCCTGCATTTCCTGACTCCCTCCTCCACCCCCAGCCCTTAATTTTAACGGCTCGGGATCCGATGGAGTTGAATAGAAATGGCCTTAGGCTCTGTGGTCCTTGGGAGGTGAGTGAGGCCCACTGTGGTCCCTTGTGACCCGTAATGCTGCAACTCGTGTTGCCTGCTCGTCCTGGAGCACGTGGCTACAGCTTCAGGAAGTAGCCTCGGGGAACGAGTGTCAGGTTCTGTGAAGTGACCTTGAGCCCAGAACCTTGCACTTCCCAGGGGTTGGGTGGCCACCCATTCATCCTTGGAAGGAACGAGGCTGCCGCGTGTAGTCCAGGGTAGGGGATTGCAGCTTGTCTACCTTGTATCCCTGTTATAGAGGGACCATGACGTGTGCTTTTTTTGCTTTATTAGACTTCTTGGTCTAATATGGCTTGCTTTGCGATTTAGGACCCTTCGGGCCTCAGGCTGAATATTGTTAAGTCACCATTAAGAAAAAAATCCAACTTAATTTGATTGTAGAGTTTAGTTTAAACTAATCTAAGCATTCATTCCCTGGGGTCGGTCCCAGGTTACGAGATAAAGCAGTAAAAGGGTCATGAGCAATTCTTCTGTTGCCTCTCCATGGCTATTTGGATTAGAATTCATCTTTCCTATTTGGCTAAGAAAAGGATTGTTAATATATTTCATGGATCGTTTTGTTAATATATGGAGAACAACAGGTTTGAATTTTCAAGTGGGAGATCTTAGAACGTCCATTTCCCACTACGTGAATAACTTCTATTTCTCTTACTCAGGATTTTGCCAGTGACTTTGAGAGCCAGTTCACGGAAACTTGCTATTGGCCACCTGTAAAATGGCAACCCTTTATTTACTACTGAAATTTAAAGTTTTTTGAATAATTTGAATTTCATGAACTAAAGGACATCTCAAGTACAAAGTGTTTTTTCTGTGATGTAATATCAGAATTTAAGATCTTGATTTTACAATTTCAGTCAGCTTGCAAAGTAATAGGCTGATGTGGCCAGGCAGTGAACTCCCCTACTTAAATTTATTGCCCTCAGAATAAAATCTGAACTCCTCTCTGGCATTTGAAGCCCTTAAAAATTTCCCTTTTCGGGCAGATGATACATTTCTCCCCTTGTTTTGCTCTATGTATCCCACCCATTCTGTCTGTCTTCCCTTCTCACCCCTACATCCCCACTTCCCTTCACAGCTCTGTTGAAGCATCATCTTCTAGAGACCTTTGCTGATTGTCCCAATAGCCAGTATGTTCAGAGTGACTTCCCATCTTCATCTACTTTACTTAAGTTTGTTTTTAATCTATACTTAGTTGTTGATACATATTCTAGGAAGCTCCTTGAATACAGACTTGTCTCACTTGTTATTCTATCTCCAAAATATAGTAGGACAATTAATACTGATTGGTTTGATGGCACAAAGTATGTTCTTGGCAAAATCAGTATGCCATCTCAGTTTTCCCCATCATTTTGCTTGGTTGGCTTAAGAAATTAAATGGGAATTTTGGAGGTTTTGCGGAACCTGCAGATGACACAGGTTTTAGGAACTGAGATGCATGAAATGTATAGTATAGCCTGTGACAAATATTTAGTAAACACCCCATAAAAGAGAAAATTCAGACTTATGTGGTATGAAGAGCAGGCCAAAATTTAAAACAGATTTTCCAGGTCTTGGGGATGCTGCACCCCTCACCTCCTGTGATTGGAAGGGATGTAAGAGATAAGGTTGTAGAAGAGAATGTTGCAAGTAGAACTGTATCAGGTTGGGTGGCATTCAAAGCCCTTGAATTTGAACTTGGTAGGCAGTAGGGCAGCCATTGAAAGATTTTTGAGAAATGGAGTGACCAAGGTGGATTTTTATCCTTTCATTTTTTTTTTTTTACAATCGTCCTTGTTGAATATGTCTTAGAGCAATTGATGACGCATTGTGGGGGAAGATCTCATGAAATAAAGCAATAGGATCTTAACCATTCCTGATTAAGCTTCTCTTTTTTCTTTTGGAGGGGGAAAGACAGGGCAATTGGGGTTTAAGTGACTTGCCCAAGGTCACAGGGCTAGTAAGTGTAAGTGCAAGTGCTTAGGCCGAATTTGAAGTGGGTCTTCCTGACTCCAGGGCCTGTGCTCTGTTCACTGCAGGCTGCCCCTAAGCTTCTCTTAATAGTGATTGCTAACTTTACTTGTTTCACAACTGATCTTTTTTTTTGGTTTAGTTTACAACATTCAGTTCTCCAGTCCCTTGAGTTTCAGATTTTCTCCCCTTCTCCCCACCCCCCCCATCATGGTGGCATGTACTCAGATACAGATACAGAATCTACAAATATCTTTCCATTGATCTTTAGTCAGACAGCTGATCTTTTTTAAAGGAATAACTTTTAATTTTTTGTGAAAAGTAGTACATGGTCTTGAGTATTTATTTCTCATCTTTGAATGGTACAATGGTGCTTATGGGGATAACATAGTAAGAAACAAAGATCAAGTAAAGAGTGAATATATAACATATCCTTATTCATATTCATAGTTTTATTTAAATGGGTTTTAAGATCTAGCATAGGGACTAAGATAATTGAACCATAGGCTATTAGTAGTCATCAGTTTAATTCTGTAACTTAATAACTCCCCTTATTCTACCTTACTAGGTTTTTGGAACAGTTGGTATAGAAGTTCAGTTATGATGGACCATGCCAGATCAGCAATCTCCAACTTGGTAAGGTTTATGTTACGTATGTTCTTTGTGAGTCTTAAAGAATGTTAGATACCTAAAACGCATGGCTTTTTAGGCCCTTCAGAACTTGGCCCCAGTCTTACCTTTCTGCCTTCATTTCATTATACATGATTCTGTATTATGGTAGTCTATACCAGTCCAGCTGCCACCATTCTTTTCTCTGGTCCTCAGTTCATACTTTTGACTTTGAACTGACCTCTCATACCTCAAATACCGTCCTTAATTCTAATAGACTCAGTCATCTCCTTCAAGATACAGCTCAAGCACTTCCTTCTGTAGGAAGCCTTTTCCAATCTCTCCTCACTAGCTGGTCTTTATTCTTTGTACTTTGTATTTTCACGGCATCTCCCTCGATAGAATGTTTGCTTCTTGTAGAAACTAATTTTTGTCTTGGTATTCCCAGGCCCAGTAGAGCACAGTGCCTGACCCTTTAGTAAATGCTTCCTAATAAGCATGGCTATGACTAGTTATAAAACTAGGAAGAATATCGAATGCTACCATAACTGCTTGGGCAGATTTTGTTTTTAAGTTGTGATTAAAATTTTGGATTTTGAAGCCCAACTCCTACTTCAAGAGATGATTATTCTAGAATTGGTTTAATCAGAGCACTTTCCTGTAGAAGCCTTGAATGCAAGGCATAATATCTGGAAGGAAAAACACTGTCAGCTCATGTTTCAAGAAAGGAACTCCTAAGAAGGGGTAGGAGGTATACTGATGAAAGTCTGTAAAGGATGGCACTTGTATAAGTAATGAGAGGGGCCAGTTGTTGACGAGTTCTAGGTGTGTGTAGGAACACATATGGAGAGAAATCGAGCCAAAATTCATTGGCTTTCTAATATGGCCTTTCTAATATGACTCCTTATTCCTTTTCATCCACTTTTTATCTGTTTCTCTTAAACCTTAGTTTAGTGGAGAACCACTTTCATACACACGTTTCAGTTTGGCCCGGCAAATGGGTAGTGACGGTAGTCGTGTGGAAATGAAATTGGCTGCAGAAAATGAAGACAGTGGCGACAGCAACATAGAGAATAATCCTTCCTATGTCGTCAAAAAGAAAACCTTTGGTGGAAACATCTGCTGTGGGATTATTGCCATTACAATATTTTTCTTGATTGGTAAGGAGGGGACCCTTCCAAGGCATTATCCATCATTCGTTTTTTTTGTGTCACTTCTGCTTTGTTAGCCTGTTCAGTGTCTGAGGTCACATTTGAACTGGTTCCTCCTGACTTCATGACTGGTCCTCATTCACTGCGCCACCTAGCTGCCCTCTAGTCTAACTCTTGTAGGTTTCATTGAGACAGTGTAATAGAAAATACTAGACCAGGAATTGTGTCCTGGCTCTATCTGTGGCCCTGGTAGGTGAAAAAGCATTTCCTTTATGTCACCCTAGATATCTGATCTGTTCCACTACTAAAATCGAATCAGATCATTCGGTGGCATTTGATTAGTCCTATGCAACACAATAATCTACTTTATTAAGACCAGTGAGACTTTTTGGTAAGTTTGTTTTTTATTTTTGGTTTGGCTTTGGGCTTATCACAATTTTAAGTAAATGTTCAATAACTTAAGTATTTAGGTTTTCAAAAATATCAAGTTAAACATTTGCCTCTTAACTCATTTTTAAACTGATAGGCTTTAGGTGACTCACAAAATCCCTTGTAACTGACATTTTGTGAATAGGGTTATATGACTAGGGAAAATAGGCATTTTAGTTTTAGAACTATGCCTCACAGTTGTTATTCTTCTTATTCCTCCTTAGGATTTATGGTCGGCTACTTGGGTTATTGTAAACAGCTAGAAACCAACGTTAAATGTTCAAATGATTCCATTGGAGGAACAGAGAAAACTGAGGAAGGTGAAAAGGATGATTCACCACCAGAACTTCCATTTGTGCAGCCTCAACCTGCATTATCTTGGAATGACCTCAAAAAAATAGTATCAGACAGACTGAATGCTGAAAATTTTGTTGATGGAGTCAGGTAAGAACTTAGTGCTAGTGAAGTTCTGGTTTAAGATCTAAAGTTGGGTCTGTTTCTTACCTTGATCCTTTAAAATAATGGATAGGATCGTTTTCAGGTATGTTCCTTCTGTGTACACAACATTTTATAAGTTGCATTCTCTGCACCAAGCAATAATCCTTAGTACATTGTAGATGCTAAGCTGAATTAATAAAATGAAGAATAAGGTCCAGTCTAATGGAGATTGGCACTTATATTTTGCTTGCTATTACTTATTTTGGGAAATGTGGGAATCCAGGAAAATACTTTAGTTTCCAGAGAGCCTTATGGATGCAGAATTTGATCTTGGGTGGGTAAGAAAATAGCAGGCGTGTTTGGGGAATTGTGAGTAGTCCATCTTTGTAGGGTGTAGTGTAAGGTTTAAAAGTAGAGAGCCTTGAAAACCAGGCTAAAATTTTAATGTATTTGTTTTATTGATAGGTAGTAAGGGAGTCTAAAGACATAGGAAGGTGAGTGACATAATCAGAGCTGAACTGTTTCTGTTTTTTGGAAAATAGAGCTGTTGATGATATAGCAATAGTATAGTGCGATATAGTATAGTAACTCCCTGAACTAGACAGGAAAAGAATTGATGAGAGTCAAGATGCGACAAGAAGGTAGTCATTTATCAAAAATAAGAATGTGAGAGGGGGGCTGCTAGGTGGCTCAGTGAATAGAGCACTGGCCCTGGAGTCAGGAGGACCTGAGTCCAAATCCAGCCTCAGACACTTTAACACTTACTAGGCTTATGACCTTGGACAAGTCACTTAACCCCAATTGCCCTTCCCTTCCCCCTCCAAAAAGCAACGTAGAAAGAATATAAGAGGAACAAACCTGCATAGGTATGAGTCTAGTGTAACAGTAATCAATTTAGCAGATACTTAGCCCTTAGTAACTTAGGGCTAAGTTTAGAAGGCATGAGCTCTGCCTCCAGTCCAGAGGGCGTGAACTCCTCTGTTGCTGACTTGGCATAAGGGGATTGACTGAGACAGGAGGCAGTGTGTGTATATAAGAAGAGTTACAGAGACAGAGACAGAATTGGGAATCTTCCTGGTGGCTCCAGTTGGAAGAAGCAGGATTGTCCCAGCATCTGGGAGCTGGGCTGCTGCACTGAAGAACTGAGTTAGTTTTCTTGAGAGAGAGAAAGAAAAATCTGCTAAATTGATTACTGTTACATTAGGGTAGGTGTGATTTGGGGATTTCCGTTGAACTACTTAGTAATGAAAGAGCTCCATGTAGGCATTTATCCCTAGTTGGAAATGTGTGACTAGAGTGGAAGAAGGCTTTTGGACCAGACATACACCGGTCATCCAAATAGAAGGAAGGACTTAGCATGGAAAGCCAAAGGACGGCCTCGGAATACTCTTTCCGGTGGGAGAAATCTCAGATTGAAAGACACCTAGAAACAATGGCATTTCACAGAAGCCAAGAACTGTCTTTCAATGTTGCCATCTTAAATTTAGGATAAAAAACCTGAGGCTTTAGATTTGGTTAGAATGGGAGGGACAAAAACCAGTGTGCAAAGATTGATAGCTGCAAGAGCTAAGATGAATAGACCACTTGAAGATTATAAAGCATTTTACAAATTATCTCGATATTCACAACAATGCTGGGAGCTGTTATCACCATTTTATAGTTGAGGAAACTGAGGTGAACCTAGATGAAGTGACTTTCCCAGGTTTAGATAACTAGTAAGTGTCTGAGGCTGGATTTGAAATCAGGTCTTCCTGACTCTGGGCCCAGTGTTCTAATCACTGATCTACCTAGCTGCTTCAAGGGCTAGTCATTGTCCTATCTGAGAACTGGGAAAGCAAGTTGGAGAGAATATAAAGGATGGGCATTTAAGGATCTTCATCATCAACCTACCACCACCTCCCAGTCCTGTGGTATAGGTATAGTGGGGGAGAGAGATGTGTGAAATGAATTAGGAGGAAGCAAGGTTATGGCTGTATATGTAGAAATGCAGAAATAGCTAGTTGGATCTGCAAGATGTGAGAACAGAGAGGCAAACACCAGGATCGTTTATTATTTTTTGCTTTTTGGAGGGGGAAAGGCAGGGCAATTGTGGGTGACTTGCCCAAGATCACATGGCTAGTAAGTGTTAAATGTCTGGATTTGAACTCAGGTCCTCCTGATTCCAGGGCTGGTATTCTATCTACTGTACCACCTAGTCTCCCCACAAATGACCCTCAGGGTCATTCCCTCAAACATGGGAATTTGGTCCTTTTGACAGAAGTCTTATGGACTTTTTGCAGTTGTTTGGCCTTTGTTTTGAAGTGTCCAATAGAGAACTTGGGAGCCTGTGGGCTGGATAGATTTCATAGAGATGATTGAATTCATAGGAGCCAATAGGCTCAGCAAGTGTTAGGAGTTGAGAGAAAAGCTGGACCTTGGGGACAGTTAAATAGCATGCAGTCTTATTTAAGACAGCAAAAGCGACTGCAAAGTTGCTGCCATGATAGGCAGGAAGTGAAGGGATCAGGACAGAACTCAGAGGGAAGTGGAGACTGCCCAAGGTCCAGCGCAACACCTCAGTTAAGAGGAACCAAGGACCAGCAGGGGGTACAAGACTGGAGAGCATTTTCAGTTGGAATGGTTGTTGGAAGCCAGATTGAAAAGGTGTGGGGTGTCAGCAGCAGCAAAGAGAAGTAACAGGTGAAGGACTACTTTTCTAAGAGTTTGGCTGAGAAAAATGAGTTATAGTTGAGGGGAACGTGGAGTCTGGAAAAGGAAAGACTTGCATGATTAAGGGGAGGGGCAATCTGCCAGAGAAGAAGGGAAGGGATGAGATTCAGTGGATTAGGGGATTTGGCCTTGTCAAAGAAGGGCCACTCCCTCCATTAGAGACTAAAAGGGTGGGGTCTATCTGATTTCAGTAAAGTTAAGAAGAGTTCCATTTGAGTTCCAGGCCTGCAAGTCAGGAAGATCTCTTGAGTCTTGACACAACTGAAAATGACTGAACAACAAAATTGGGTAGTTTGGGTTCTTTGCACAAGGAGACTAAATTAGTTTCTTAATTAATTAAACAACATTAGAATTCACAAATGTATAAAGTCCAGATTCATGTTTAGTTTTCAAGGCTCTATAGGTTATCAAACTGTTTCTTTACTATTTACCAATACTCATCCCTCATTTAGTTACTTAACCTACTCCCACCTGCCCCTGTCCTTCCAAGCTATCCACATTTTACAAAGCCAGACAGATTGCTGAGTCAAATCTGTATTAGTTTTTTCCCCCCCATTTAATATTTTTCCCAATTATAGTAAAAACAACTTCTAACATTTTTTTTCAGGTTGCATTCTATATTCCCTCCTTCACTTCCCACCCCTCGACCACTGAGAAGTCAAGCAATTTGGCATTTGTTATACATGTTATTACTGTAAAGAAAGTGTCTTTGATCTGCATTTAGGCTCTGCCAGTTCTTTTTCTGGAGATGGACAGCGCCTTTTCATCATAAATTCTTCAGAATTGTCTTATTGCTGAGAATAGCTAAGTTATTCATATGGATTATCATACAGTATTGTGTTTACTGTCCCATACTAGTTTGTGTCATGTAGATATATTCAACTAACTTGGGATTGAAGTTGGGATCATGTCTACAGTGCCAGGAATCTTATTGGTAGACAGACCATGGCAGGCAATTACATACTTGTTTAAAGTTCCCCCATTTATTTCACTGCACCAGGAGTCAATCATCATGCCAAATAGGTATCACAATTGAAATTTGTCTTTATAGATTGAATTATAAAGTAAGAATTGTAAGTATTATAAATAAACTACAATAATAGATTAATATAGTCACTGTGTCAAGCACTGTGCTCAACACATAAATAAAATAGAGAAAATGGGAGTCCTTGTTTAGGAACTCAGTCTAACTGGAAGACACAAAACTAAGGGTGTTTGAAGTATGCCAGCAGGTCAGGTAGTGATGGGCAGGAATCTGGAGGCCCAGCAACCTGGAGGATGACTAAGGCCTGGAGAAACTCCACCTTACAGGGAGGCAGCATGTCAGTCTGTCAGACTATGGAGTCTGGGGGGCCCTGGAAGAGGAGTCTAGATGCAGAGAAATTGGAGAAGGTGTTTAAAGACTATGTTAGACATTATAAGGAGATGACACTTTGCAAATTGACTACTCTTGTTAGTAGAAGAGCAAGTACATTTTTCTAGTTAATAAGCTGTTATTATATTACAGCTAAAAACTAGGTACTTTAGGAAATCTGTAGTGACTTTTGGGGATTGACAGTACAAGATTATCTGAAACTGGAAATGATCCTGAGCTCTGAATATTCCATCTACTTTGAATTTCCCCACCTGCTCTTAGTAATGAGAATAAAGCAACCTTTAAAAATAGGGGAAGAAAATGCCTTAACAAGGTGATTCTACCTATGAAAAGGCAGTTTCAGTGGGGTGGATGAATCAGCCTGTCAAATACTAAGTACAGTCAGCCTGTATTGAGCTTTTTTGAAGTACTCCCAATAGTAAGAGAAACAGAAGGTTGGGGCAGGTGGAACTGTGGAGTAAGTATTGTGCGAACTCATTTTCAAGAATTTGAATAGATTTGTAGTCTGAAACCTGAATGATTTAAAT
This sequence comes from Pseudochirops corinnae, assembly GCA_028646515.1. Classification (NCBI taxonomy): domain Eukaryota; kingdom Metazoa; phylum Chordata; class Mammalia; order Diprotodontia; family Pseudocheiridae; genus Pseudochirops; species Pseudochirops corinnae. Next base: position 166,130,720 of record CM053588.1, on the reverse strand, counting down.
TAGCTTCATTTTTCTTCCAAAACTAAGTTGAATTTTCAATGACCTTTCTTTCTAGTACATTGAGTAAGAATTATCCTTCTCATGAGGCTGGCTCAAAAGAGGATGAGAAGCTGGGATATTTTATTTATCAGCAATGGAGGAGCCTAAAAATGGACAAAGTCTGGAAAGATGAACACTATGTTAGATTACAAGTCAGAGGCAGGTATGTTGACAACAGTGGGAAGTTTACAAAGTGGCCCCTTTAAAATGTGACATCCTTTATCTTAAGTAAACACTAACTCATACTAATATGCCAAAATTCAGTTACAGATCATCTCAGATTGTTGCATAATCAAAACTATTTTAAAGCAGCTTCATTCTTTCTAGAATGTTTAGACGCAAACTTTTTTTTTTTTTAGTGGTCCCCAGAACTCAGTGACCATATTGTATGAGAGTGGAAGCAGTGACACTCAGACTATAGATGGCTATGTGGCATACAGTGACAATTCAACAGCAAATGTAAGTGAATCATGAGGCAGAAAACTCATGAGTTAAATAAGAGTTAAAATAAGTATTAAGACCCTATTTTGTCTTGACTTTGGTTTTGGCTGTAAGATAACTTTTATTCAGGAGATCTGGCAAGCCTGGCTCTTACTGGATTCATACCTCAGTGCTTCCTTGTAATAACTCCCTACTTATGCAAAAACTAAAATGTATATGATGCAATGATTACAACTGTGGACTTAATTACCTTCATAAATTTAAAAAAACCAGTACTAGACTTCCAGCTAGTTTAAGACTGTATGCAATATGCAGATAGAACATGCAATAGCAGAATCATTTCCTCCAGGTGGCCCCCTAGAACTTTTAGAGGAAAAATGTTTGATACCAGATAAGTTATTACTATTAAATATGCCTACATGTGCAATTCTTAAGCATATAGATCCAGTTATACAACGTTGCCACATTCAGAGTATTGCTGTTCTCCACTTCATTCATGGTATGTGTTGGAGTAAATATTTTCCACTTTGGTACTATCCTGGTAGCCTTTGACTACCACTACGATAAAGAATTATTTACTTTATAGTTATCTTACTAAAATAATGACTTGAAACAATTGTTTTCTTTGTAGGGTACACTAGTTTATGCTAATTATGGCTCCAAAGAAGACTTCCAGTATCTAAAGTCAAAAAATATTTCTATCGATGGATCTATGGTTTTACTTAGAGCTGGGGGGAAACTTTCTTTTGCGGAGAAGGTAAGTAAGTTATTAGCTAGGATATTACCAGGGAGAGAAGAACTGTTAACAAAAATTTGAAGACTTCTCTGAAGTTTCTACATTTATTTACTTGTTCATTTTTGTCAGTTTCTAGAACTACAATAATTTTTCATACTGGTATGTGTTTCTTTGATTTATTCATGAATTGGGGCTTTGTTCCCCAATCTCTACCCCCTACCTCTCCCCCAGCCATTGAGCAAGCAATGTGATAATCAGTTAAACATGTGTCATCCTGTGGTCAGGTGCTATAGATGGCCTTCACAGTTCTTGGCCCCCACCTCTCCTCCTTCCCGGGCTGTCATTTTCACCACTTCTCCATCTCTCCAAAATGCCCCTCTGTTGTTAATTGTAAGTGCCTTGAGGGTAAGGGTGAGGGGAGGGGGCTGTCTTTTGTTTCTTTGTATCCCTAGCCCTTTTTTCTTAAACATCTGAGGAATAGGGTTCTTATCACTAAACTTTAGTTTAGCAAGCTGATTTTCTGTCTTAAATTTTATGAGTGCCAGTTCTGTCCATTTGTCCTATTGAGGAAATAATAATCATCTTATTTGGAAGTCTAAGCCCTATACCATTGGAGAAACATAAAATCAAGCATTTTAACCCCAGAAAACTTCAACCTCATTTAGACTAACATGACAAAACTTAAATATTATCATTTTTTCTCCAGGTTGCAAATGCCCAAGCCTATAAAGCAGTTGGTGTCTTGATATACCTTGCCCGCTCTGACTTTGACATTGTTGAGGCAGATATTGTACCTTTCGGACATGTAAGTTTTTTTTTTCCCCTCTCCTGTCTGGATGAATATTCTCCAGAAGCAAAGTCTGTGAAATAGATTTTTAGTGTCATCTTGACAATTTTATGTGATTTTTGTATAGAGTTGTCCAAAACCTATGAAAGATCAGGCATATTTAATTGACAAACGAAACATGGGTCATTTGTACAAATCAAGGATTCTTGATTTCCCAAATGCTTCAAGTCCCCAGATATTGCTAAGTCACTCCTATCATCTAGTACTGGGGTCTAGATATGCCTGATCATAGTCTACAAATAAAAATTAGTTTTAGTCCATTAGCCCTTGAAATAATAGTTGTTTTAGCTATTTAGTAATCTTGTTTTAACAGGCTCATCTAGGAACAGGTGATCCCTTTACACCTGGATTCCCTTCCTTCAATCACACTCAGTTCCCACCATCACAGTCATCAGGATTACCTAATATTCCTGTCCAAACAGTTTCCAGATGGTATGCATCGAAACTCCTCAGGTAGGAAGTTTACTTTGTGTAAGACTTTTGAGTGTAGATGTTGTGTAGATTTGGGGAGAACAGGAAAACTAAGGGTTTTGATGAAAGATTTGGTTTATTTCAAAATGGCTTACATTAAGCTATTCAGTCTTGAAGTGGAAGGAGTGCTGGGTTTGAAACCAGCTCTGCTACTTGTTACCCTGGAAAAATCTTTCTCACTTGTGAAATGACAAGACAACTTTTAAGGTCCTTTTGACTCTAAATCCATGTTGCTTGTGTTTCAGGGTAATGCTTATAATTTATGTAGAATTTTTGCTAATTGTACATTTAAGCTAAATGTAAAATTTTTCTTATGCCTGTTGAATTCCACTTTAGCTGTTAGTCTGGTCTCTTTCCTAACTTTGTCTATACTCTATCCAAGAATCTTGGTTAGGCAAAAAGACAATAGTGAAATAGTAAGTAAATGAGTTTGAGGAGGGAAGAGAGTGACTCGAATTCTCCAAGGGGTCTAACTTTGTCATCAAAAACTAGATGATGATTACTTGGCAGAAATGGGGGACTGGCAGTTCATCCTTATCCTTCCATTTCAGGGAAATGCATGGAGAGTCCTGTCCTTCAAACTGGAATCCAGATCCAGATCATGACTGTAAGATAAGCTCAAAACTGAATGTGAGACTCACTGTCAACAACGTACTAGAAGAAAGAAAACTGCTCAACATCTTTGGAGTTGTCAAAGGCATTGATGAACCAGGTAAGGCTTTCTTTGGTGTTTCTCCTTATAAATGTATTTGTATTCAACAACAGCACTCTTATTTGAGGAACTTAAATATTAGGCCAGAAGGTCATCTAGGGAAACTACGTATGCTGCAGCTGGCTGCTTATGTGTTGGTTTCTGCAGTTTCAGTTCATGCTTTTTAGTAGGGAGAATTCAGTGACATTCTAGAAAGCTTGGATATATTAGTAAACCATTCTTTCTTATTAAGGACTTTCTAGATCAGAATAGAGTTTAAACTATTTTAAACTAAAAGTACAAATAGTCCAAGCTTGTAATAGTCCAAAAGGCTTAGCTCTCAGCCCATACAAACTATGACAATTGAATTTTGCATAAATATGATCTTTCTATTTGCAGATCGCTATGTTGTAGTAGGGGCTCAGAGGGATGCCTGGGGCCCTGGAGCTGCCAAATCTCTTGTTGGGACCTCTCTTCTATTGGGGATTGCTCGTGCATATTCTGACTTGGTCTCTAAAGGTAAAATTGCTTCAGAATTAACAATGGTAGTACAGAGTGTGACCTTGAATTATAGTTGTGCATTTTAATTATAACATGCAACTCAGTATTCTAAGAGGTATAGAATGTTTGGCTGAATATTGGCTAGCATCACATTTTCCTTTTTGAAACTGTTTAGGACATTTTTTTTTTGTAGGTGGAACTATGAGGATTTTACTTTCCTTTTCAGTGCTTTCCTGAATCTTAACAGTTATGGAGGAAGTTATTCAGCCAGCAAGCATTTATTAGGTACTTACTAGTGTTATGGTTACAAAGAAGGTCCCTGCTCTTAGGGAACTCAGACTCTTAAGGACACAGCATGCAAACCACATAAAAGATAAAAGGCCTCTTGTGGAACTTACATGGAAGAGAGTAATGAGTAAGAAGAGGAGGGTATAAGGAGGCCAGATTATGAAGGTCATTATAGCATATAGAGGATAGAAAAGCAACTGAAATTATTTGAATACAGGGGAGTGTGTGTGTGTGACATGGTTAAGACTATTTGTGATCACTTTGATTATAGCAGAAAAGCTGTTACATTAGTTCAGGTGTGAGGTGTTGGGAGGCCTGTGAGTTGGCTGTTTTGAGTAGAGTTAAGGTGTCCCATAAGATAGAATCTTGGCATCAGATTGCATATAGATGGGTGAGAGGAAAGCTAAGATGATGCTAAGGGTTGGGAATTTGTAAGTTGGAGGAAGGTGGTGTTTTCATTAGTAATTAGAAAACTGAGAAGAGGGGAAGGCTTGGGAGGAAAGAAGGTTTCAAACATTCTTAAGCTAGGGATTTCCAGTTCATATATTATCCAAGATTTCTAGCTCAATATGTCTTAAAGGTGATGTGAGAGCAGAGGTGAGACTGGTTAATGCTTTAGCTGCATTGAAATGATAATTCAATCCACTGAAATTGTCCATGTCCATATATTATATATCTACATGTATGTATAAAGAGAGGGGGAAGAGACATAGAAGGAGCAATGAGGAGAATCAGGAGAGGGCAACGCCATGAAAGCATAGAGTATATAGGAGAAGAAAATGAGCAACAGCACCAAAGCAAGGCTTGACCAGAAGGGTCGAGGAGGATAAACACTGAGAAGGCCATGGAAGTTGGCAATTGAGAGATCATTGCCAAGTCCAGTGGAATGACGAGATTTGGAGGCTGGACTACAGAGGGTCCAGAAGAGTGAGAAAGGTGGTAGAGGTACCAGTTGTATGTAGAGCTCTGTTTCTCAAGGAGTGGAGCTAGCAGGGATGGATGATGAAATGAGAGTTGGCAGACTGTGGGCATGCTTATAGATAATAAAGAAGCAGTGGGTATACCAGGAGATGAAAGAAAGATCAGCCATCTTGCTGGTGATGGGACGGGATCAAAGATTTGTGTGGAATTTTTTTTTTGTAAAAGAAGCAAGCAACTTCTCCAGGTGAAGGTAGAGATGATGGAAGATACCTGCCTGATAGAAGAGAGTGCTCTTGGCAAAATGGCCAAGATTTATTCTTGAAGTAGAAGGTGTGAGATCCTTAGCTGAGCTTGCTTGCTATTGTCTGGCTATGGAGGAACTTAAATTTTAGCTGCCATTTCAGTATTTCATAATATTTTTAGTGAAAAAATAAGGTTCAGTGAGCCTTTCAGTCAATAAAAGAATAAGGTCATTGCAAAAATTGATGGTATTAATCCTAATTCAGCATAGGACATTCAGGTCCAAAAGCAAAAGCTGTCTTCAGTTAAAACCTACCCCTAGAATTTGCTTAAGCAATGTAATTTCAACATGGGGAGCTAAGGGGCCTTCCTTTCTCCCTTCTCTTCCCAACCTGACTACCAAGACTACCTTGATAGCCAGGAATCACAAACTGGACCTTCCCACCTTCTTGACCTAGCTGGTTGCTTAAAACACTTATTCCGCCCCCCTCCCATCACCTCTGCTAGCAGTATTTATGGCTCCCATTTTATACTGGTTCTTGGGTGTCTAATGCCTTGGCAAGTCCTTGACAATGACAGAATCAGTACCCCAAATATTTGCAATGAACTGAAGCCTCTTACACACTCACTCCATTAGTATGAACTCCTTATGGACAGGGACAGTCACTTTTCATTTGAACCACCTGTATTGAGACCTCCTAGCAAGACACCTAGAGGCAAGTCTTATTCATTATATAACTTGGACAGTAATGTTACTGGCAGACTTTAAGTCTGCTTGGGTACTTGCCTGGTTTACAGTGTCAATAAGTATACGTCTTCACACTACAACTTTAAAAAGTAAAAACTGAAATTTAGGAATATCCTTTTCTCAGGCAGTCAGATTGAAATTTGTTGAAGTGGTTGATCTTGCTCCCAAAGAAAAGACAAAATATAGTTCTTGGTGGAGGATTCTGGGTATGTGTACACTGTCAAACTTGGTCAGTTTTGCTTAATGGCTCTCCTAGAAACCCCTTCAAGGGTAGAATTCAATAGAGGGAAGCAGTGTTAGAGAACAACTATAGTCAAATACAAAAATCAACAAAACAAAATTTTATTTTGTCTTAAGATGGCTATAAACCCAGAAGGAGTGTTATCTTTGCCAGCTGGAGTGGTGGAGAATTTGGATCTGTTGGTGCCACTGAATGGCTAGAGGTATGCTATCTTTACTGAATATTCTCCACTTAGAGTTCTAATTAAATGGTACTGGTTAACACAGGCCTGTTGATGATATTTAACAGAAATATACCAGCCTTTTCAGTTCATTCTTTTTTGGAGGGGCAGTATGGAACAGATTTTATTTTACTTAACACAGAAAATACACAAAGAATTCAGAAATGCTCCTGAACAAATAGAGAAACAAAGCTCAGACGTGTGATCACAACGCAAATTTTATCTTAAACTCAAAGACCAGAACACACAGAATAGAGAAAAGAACCATATCATAAACTTAAATAGTGGAACTTAAATACAAAGAAAGAAAAAACAAGCGTGCCAAATGCATAGCAGAACAGTGTCAGGAAAGCCTCTGTGCTAGACTACATACTTGGCTGTCCACCTTGGCGTGTAAATCTGCTTTTGTTCTCTGCTGTGTACCTTCCCCTGCCCCAGAAGGCTGCAATTAAGTTTGGATGTTTCTCTATAGCTATAGATATATACGTATACATACATATATACATACACATATAGATTTTCCCAAGCAAATTTCACTCCTGATCTTTGTTTTTGTTTGTGCATATCTCATTTCCTATCATTCCTGCCTCCTTTACCTTTCCTACCCCCTTGCAGAGATTCCTCTGCTGTCCTCACATTCCCATAAATATAAACACCTTTCCATATCCCCTTTTAGCTATTCTCTCACCCTCCTCTCTAAAAATTCCTCATTAGTTCTGTTACCCCTTCCTGTGCCCCTACTGTTATATTTCTTAATTTAGAAGACTGTTACACTCTTCTAAATATATATATTCCCTCACAAACCCATTCCTGATAAAAGCAGGTCACCAGAACTACTAGCCTTCCTCCCCCATATAGTTCTTCAGTATCCACTGAATTTTTTTCTTAAAACAATACTCTGTAGTCACACTATTTTACTTGTATTATTTCCTTGTTTAGGGTTACCTTTCCACGTTGCATCTAAAGGCTGTTGCTTATATCAATCTGGACACTGCTGTTGTTGGTAAGGTTATGTTCCACAGACTGGGGAGGGTGTAGCAGTATGAAGTGCAAGTAAAGTAGCCTCAGGAAAGCTTTGAGTAGCATTTAAGCCTAAAACCGTCACTTTAAGGGTTTGCTGAACAACAGTGTAAAGTTAAGGTAATTTAACGTTTGATCACTAAATTACTCAGGTTATTCCCAACAAATATTCTTCAGCTTCTGACTTATGTTCTGTTAGGCTGTGCTTTAACTTTTGAAAGTATTCAATATGGTTTGGACACCTAGTCATTTTCCTGTTTCTCTAAATGGCTTACTAGTTTCCAGTTAGATTGTAGAAGCTTTTTTAAAAAGTCACTTTAAAATTGAATCTAGGCCACCATCAAAACTAGTTTGTTTATAGTAAGTCAGAAGTTACTGTGAAAAATAAATACTGTTTACTCTACAGGTTCAAGGAACTTCAAAGTCTCTGCCAGTCCATTGTTGTATACACTCATCGAGAGAATCATGAAAGAGGTGAATCCTTCAGATTGGTGATTTGGATCGTTTGTTAGTTGGGATGGTTAGGGATTTTGATTTTTATCAATACAGGTAACTGCCAGTGTACTTCCAGCAGTTGCCTAGAGCACCACAAGGTTGTGACTAGACCCAAATTTGGCCATAATGCCAAATAGTAAACTGCATTCCTGTACCTGCATTTACTAATAGGACTAACTTTTCACTTAGATTCCCCTACCTGCTAATCAGTAAATACGGAATTCCCTGCTATATGCCCAGTACTATATGGATCATCAGATCATGTCTGGTTGACTTAAATTTATTTGAAAAAATAAGTACTGGGTGGGGAGGGAGGGGAGAAAATTTCAAACTCAAGGGATTGGGGAACTGAATTTGGTAAACTAAAAGTAAACAAGTCAATGAAAAAAAAATAAGTACTAGACTCATTAGACAAGGGCCGTATGGGTTGGGTTAGTTCAGAGTGTCACAAAAGTGGGGTAGCTGTAGGAGGTTCCAGACAGGGAGAACACCAGTGCAAAATGAGAAATGCATGGAGAGGGATTCATTGAGATGAAATAAAAGTGTATGCTAGAATAGCCAAAGCAAATAGTTTGAATGGATGGTTAGGAGGAAATTGTTTAGGACCCTAGTATTAAGTTCCTTTGCCTGATTTGAAGTAAGAAACCACTTTGGGCCAGCAAGTGAAATGCCCTACTAAATTTCCTAAAATAGAGAAAAATAAATATAAATGAGGTTCCATTTTAGGATTGAATAAATGTTCAACAAGATGGTCTAATTTATAAAATTCTGTTAATTGCAAAAGGAATAAAACTTGTGGGTGAGGACTACTAGTGTTGTTATTCATTGTCCAAACAAGTTTTGCATTTGGTCTCTGTGTCCAGGGTAGTTAATGACTAAAAGATCAGTAATTCCTTGGAAAAGAAGCAACATATGGGCGTAACCAGAATTAAAATTTTTTTATGTAAATTGACCTTGTTACATCTTTTACATCTTTTTGTACTCTTCAATTTTGGTTAAAATCTTGGTTTAAAAGTCATAAATTTTGGGTAAAAGCTTCTAAAATTACTGAAAATTTTTGCCTGAGCTCAGGCAGCTTTGATTTGAAGTTGATGCCAGTTTAAGTCTTTCTTGCATGCAGGTGAACCATCCAATCACAGGGAAACCTCTCTTCCGAGACACTAACTGGATCAGTGCGGTGTAAGTTTGAACGCTACTTGAATCAAAACAAAATGCCCTACCAACTTAATCATATCAGCTAAAGCTTCTATACTTAGCTCTGTATTAAAATATTATGGTTTAAAACAGCTTTTAAAAAAAAAAAAGGGCTACTGCGATATTTGCTTTCACTGAAACTGAAGAGGGAAGTGCTTGGTTGTAGAGGCATTTGTCGTCACATTTGGTTTCCTTACAGGGAACCACTTTCAATGGAAAGCGCTGCTTACCCTTTCCTTGCCTTTTCTGGAATCCCATCAGTTTCATATAGTTTTTCTGAGGTAAGTTTGAGTGTGCCTTTAAAAACCAAATCAACTCGGGTCCCTTTTATGTAATTAAGTATGAGTTATATTAGTTATCAGTCATTTATAGTGCGTTTGTTCCACTAATCTGCTTTTGTTTCTTAGCCAGATTTTTGATAGAGCTTAACCCTCTCTCTCCTTTTTTCTCCCATGGTACATTCTCAACAAATGCTTCTGTTTTACAGTAATGGAATTTAGTCAATTTCCAACTGCAGGGATAGCTCTCCAAGTTTTCAAAGTTACATTTCCCAGTTTTTCCATCAGTGTTTTCATTCTGCTTTAAAAGGATCTTGAAGCAGATTAAGTATTAAATGCTAAATTGAGAAGCAGTATGCTCTATAGCAGTGGTTCTCAACCTTCCTGATGCTATGACTCTTTAATACAGTTCCTCATGTTGTGGTGACCCCCCCCCCCCAACCATAAAATTATTTTCCTTGCTTAACTGTAATTTTGCTACTGTAATGTAAATATCTGATATGCAGAATATATTTTCATTGTTATAAATTGAACATAACCCATAGGTTGAGAACCACTGCTATAGAGGATAGAGAATGAGCCTTGGGAAGTTGGAAAGACCTAGTTTCAAGTATTGGCTCCAACACAGATAAGGTGTTGATAAGGAAATTAGAATTAGTTAATTCTAATTAGAAATTAATCTAGCTTGGCTTTCAGAAAGGAAGGTACTTTAGGCAGAAAGCTCAAAAGTATGAGTACAAATTTCATAGACTCAGTTGGAAAGGAGTAAGAAGAATTTGAAATTAGAGAGGGGAAAATTTTATGACGAGAAATATTAAAGGGGAAAATGAAAATAAATTCTTGACCTATAATTTATAGTGACCAGGGTTAACTCCACATTTTATTGAAAGTCCTTCCTTTGCAGTGCTGGGAATGGGTGCCTCGATTGGTTTTTCTGAACTGCAGGATACTTAGGGCCAGACAGGAATGGAGAGAATTGTTGGGAGATGAGAAGATAATGCAAAGGCAACAACATTGAAGTAGATAATGTTAAGCAAAATGAGAAGGTATTATGTTGGTACATGGACAGTGACAGGTCACAAGAGAATAGTCCCTTGTTGGAGGTGAGTGGTTTGCCCAGAATCACAACTGGTGCAGGGTGACAAGGGCTTTCCCTCCAATGGTAACCTGGAAATGAGCTTTTCACTGAAGACTATCTGTTAGCTCTATGCCAAGATGGTTATCTCATTGCCAGGACTCCCGTGCTTTGAATGTCTTGATAGCGCGACATATTGGCCCAGGTGAGGTCCTGAGGCTTTTCTGTGCCTCAAGTGAGATTTCCTCGTATTGGCCCTGTCCTGCCCCAGTTCAGCAGTTCTAGAAGGCCCAAAGTCCTGGCCTGCCCTTGTATTTTGAGCTCTCTTAAGTCTGCCCTTTCCCTTACCACACCCCAAAGAAATTTATCCCAGGTGCCTGAAATCATAGTTAAATCATAGTTGGGAGTTTTGGATTTGGGTGAATGGAAGAGACATGTTTACAGAACTGAGAATGAGAGACTGAAATTAGCAGTCACTGGAGTGTATGGTCAGTATATGGGGTGACCTTTGAATAAGTGGAAGAAAAATCTGGGGAGAAATTTCAAGGGTTTATTATCACACAGGGAGGGGCTTATGACACAAAAACTCAAAATGAGATTTGGGCCATTGGCAGCATGTTGGATCGGGACATCCAGCTTTATTGTAGCTGAAATAAAGGTTCAGAACACAGTATTTTGAGGTAGGGGTCAAAGCAAGAAGAACTTAATGTTTTAAGTGAAATCAGCAGGACTGAGGTTGAAGCAGAGAAGTTGGGAGTCATAGGGAAGAACTACTGGAGTAGGAGGTACTGTGATGGGTCAGCAGACAAACCCATGAGCTGCCAGTTTAATGTTAGTAAAGCAGTTATGACCGTGGCATTTCCATGTTCAAGAAGCTTCAGTAGCTCTATATAACCTCTAACATTAAGTAGAAATAACTCTTCACAGTCTGGATGTAGTTTTATGTTCAAGGGATTATCCCTTCCCCCTTTCCCACCCAGTAGGCAAAAAAAATAAAACCTCAATATGCACAGACATGAAAAATTTCTGCATTAACCATGTCCAAAAGAAAGCAGGTTTGAGTCACCACTCTATCTGGAGATGGATAGAATGTTTGATCACATGTACTTTGGGCTTGAGGTGGGTGTATTGATTAGTTACAGTGTTAATATTCTGGGATAAAACATTCTGGTACTGCTCTGTGTTAATTCCTACAACTTCATTATTTTCTTCAGAGCACATCTCGGGTGCCCCTTCTCACAGTACACCTAATGTGGTCCCTTTGGTTCTAGGGCCCTCCCCGTCATTTACTCTGTGTGCTTCTTGTATTTAATTGGTGTTTCCCTTTCCAGTAGAATAGTACCTTTGAGGTCCTGCGCACTTGCCCCCTTTTCTGTCTCCAACTAGCACTGGTAATATGACATAGCTAAATGAGATCAAGAGCTTTCATTTTTGGCATTTTGGTAAATGCTTGTTAAAATGGCCACCACTCTCCCTTAGAAATCGTTTCCTTTAGAAATAAAACCTCAATTCAAGATTCCTGAAACCATTTCCAATACTAATCAGATTGTGTTTGCTTTCTAGAATATACCTTACCGATATTTGGGCACCAAACTGGACACTTACGATAAACTGACAAAAGATATTCCTCAGCTGAAAGAACTGATGTTTGCAGCTGCAAAAGTGGCTCTCCAAATGGTCATTAGGCTTACCCGGGACCATGAGTTGTACCTAGATTATGACAGGTACAATGAAGAGTTACTCCATTTTGTCAGGAAGCTTTTGATGTACAAGTCAGAGTTAGAGGTTCGTACTATATAAAGCTCTTTATTAGGCATTTTCAGAATCCTGGTATTGTTTTTAAATCTTCTTGGGGAGTGTGCTTCTGTATTCTACTGTATGTTACTTTGTATTCCTTAAATCCCTGGGACAAATCTAGTATCTGGAGTACTTTCTCACTTAGGCAGTGAAATTTGTCTTGTTTCAGAGCCTGAATCTGAATTTTCAGTGGATGTTCTCTGCTCGTGGGGACTTTAGCAGGGCTGCTAATGACCTCACAAAGGACCTCTCTCGATCAGACACTGCCAATATTCTCGTTAATAGAGAAATCAATGATCGTATCATGAAAGTAAGTAACTTACTGTTGGTAACATTTCATTTAATTAATGAAGAAAATTCAACAATCCTGAACCTGGGAGCTAGGCATTGAACTTAAAAAACAGATGGTAAATATAGGCATCTTGAATTGTAGTTAAATAGGATTTCTCTACACAGGTGATAACTCTTTTCAAGAGTGGCTTTATTTGTCTTTATGTAAGTTTATGTAAACGTAAACTTTAATCATTTAAAGCCACACCTAAAATTTGGTCTGCCCAGTATATTGACTGCAATGAAAATTGCTAGCCAATTGCTTACTTATTTCATAATAAACTAATTTTGTTAATTTTATCTTTTAGGTGGAATATAACCTCCTCTCTCCCTATGTCTCTCCAAAGGAAACTCCTTTTCGCCATATCTTCTGGGGTTCTGGCTCTCATACTCTTTCAGCTTTGTTAAACCATTTACAACTTTTGAGGGCTAAAGACAATAACTTCAATGAAACACTATTCAGAAACCAGTTAGCCCTTGCCACCTGGACAATTCAGGGGGCTGCAAATGCACTGGCTGGTAATATTTGGGATATAGACAATGAATTTTAGATGGAATTCCCACAACTCATCTGAGAACAAAAAGGCAGTGTAGTCCTCAAATCATCACTGGTTGCCAATATTTTCAGCAGGATTATAAAATTTAAAAGCTTTGTTAAGAGTTAAATTCTGCCTGGCAGTTTAGTACAAGTTAGCTACCTGTACTTAACACCAGGTGAATATTTTACACCCCTGCCAAACTGAACTCAGTTTCTTGAAAAATTGTTAAGACTTTTCCTTCTAGTTAATCTGTAGGCTCCAACTAAGGTTATTCAGTGTTAACTGCCTCTCAGCTGATCACTTTCACAACCAAAGCAGTTGGGAGGGACCACAGATCCAATTAATTAATCCCAACAACTGTTACCCTGAACATGGGAAGGAAGATGCCTGTTGAGGACCTTAAAAGTCCACTTTTAACATCTTAGCTCTTGCTGTTGACCAAGAGATGAGGTTATGAGATGTGATAGTTCTCTCCCCTCTGAAACAGAGCCAGTCCAAGCGGAGGCTAGGGTTTCCTTGCCTAAAGTAGAGGTAATTCACCTGAATAAATTGCATTTGGTGATGACAGAAGCACGACCCTCCTGTATACCCTAGAAGTCTTCATGAAAAGAGAAGACTAGAAGCCAAAGAACTTTTATGATCTTTTTTCTGCTGTCTCTCCCCCCCCCCCCCATCCTCTTCCCCCAAGAAAATTGGCTTTAGTGACTTTTCCATGCAGTCCTGAACTGTGTCAGATTGATGCGGACTATTGAAAAGATATCACTCTTGCTCAGTTTGTCAGATCTAAACTATGTATTTGCCAAATTTTGGCCAAAAAGTTAACCTCACGGGAAAGCTTTCTGTTATTTGGCACTGAGATATATATTTATTTGTCTTTATTTATCAGTGACAGAGCTCACTATAAATGGTATTTCATTTTTATAGAAGATAATTATCGGAAGCAGTGCCTTCCATAATTATGACAGTTATACTGTCGTCTTTTTGAATTAAAAGCAGCATCTGCTAATAAAACCGAACAGATACTAGAAGTTTTGCATTTCACTTGGTGTGCTGCCACTGGACAGGTCTTTACTCTAAAATTTAAACTGACCACAACTTTGATAGTAAATGATGAGATGAAATCAAATCCTTGGGGAAATATCCTGTTCCACAGAACATACCTGGACATTTTAGAACATTTTAGACAAAATTGACTCATTTCTCAAATGTATTTTAAGCGCAGAGAATGAAGCTGACGAAATAAACCCAATTACTATTCTGTAAAACAGATGACCACGGCTGTCATCTTTGAAATGTTGATTTGCATCTAAATTGGCATGCCTGCATTGCCTCAGAATCTCAGTGCAAAACTTCCAGTACCTCTTACAAATCTAGCTGACATTATCGGAAGCAGTGTCTTCCATAATGAGTAAAGAACAAGGTAGCTTTTGCCTACCACGGTGTTAATATCGGAGACAGTGATCTCCATATGTTACACTAAGGGTGTACGTAATTATCGGGGACAGTGTTTCCCATAATTTTCTTCATGCAATGACATCTTCAAAGCCTGAAGATCGTTAGTATCTAACATGTATTTTAAGCATCTTTTTATTCATCTTTTTATCCTTTAGTTGCAGAAGCATACCTTGTAGTCAGCATTGCCTAGTAAATATTCAGCCATTATAAAAACTGTTTCAGGTTTTTGTGGGTTCTTCCTCTTCCTCCCCCTCCCATTTAATATGGATGTTTTCCTTATACTTGTGGTTTCTCAATTTTCTATTAGATTAGTCTGTCAGGGCCTACTTTTAACAATAAATGAATGGGCTTACTTTTCCACTTGCATTTCTTGAACTGGTCCTAAGGGAAGTTAGGATTCAGAGCAGACTTGGGTTTGGTTTTTTTGTTGGGATTTTTTAAGCTGTAAGGGGGGTGGAGTTGGGAGTGAGTGGGAGAAGGTTTACAGGGGTCTCTGAACATGTTTATTTGCTTAATAGAATGGTGGTCATTGTACATGCAAACAAATCTGGAGGCATATGTGGCTTTCCTCTTTTAGCAAATGCCTATTCTAGCCACTGGCTCCTGGGAGGTCATCCAGAATCACTACACACCCAGACAATGGCAGGTCCATTAAGGTGTCTTCAATTGAGATTTTAGATTCAGGAACTTGAACTTGTGCCTGTCTCTGAATTCTTGTGCAATCTGATCTTAACCCCTCCAGTGATCTAGGGTGGGCAATTCAGTATTTAATAACAGCTACTTACGTGAAGGAGGCAACGTGGTTGGCCCAAGACATGTATCCCCCGGGTGTTTCCATAGTGAAAAAAAAAAGCCTTCAATTGAGGCTTAAGAGGGGACATCTTTGTGCTCATGATTCCTTGTTTTTGGTGTTGGGTGACAGTGGCCTAGTATTTGCATGCATCTTATTGTGTGCTTATTTCATCAATGTTTATCTTCTAAAACTTTCAGCAGGTTAAAAATAATTAGATTGTACTACTCTGCTGTTTTTGGTGCATAGATTATTGCTGTTACTAGCTGGTATGTGAAATTGTAGAGGTTTCTTGTTACTTGACTAAATAAAATGCCCAAAGACATTTGACTCCTTTATTCTTTTGAGCTTTTTTACTTTATAAGATTGGGTATTGGTAAATTGATAAGACTGATTCCATTATGTCTAGATCTTTTTTCCCCATCTTATCATTTATATATTTAAAGTTCAATATAATTCGGTACATGAGAACAATTGAGCAACCAAGTCA
This sequence comes from Pseudochirops corinnae, assembly GCA_028646515.1. NCBI lineage: Eukaryota > Metazoa > Chordata > Mammalia > Diprotodontia > Pseudocheiridae > Pseudochirops > Pseudochirops corinnae. Next base: position 166,114,873 of record CM053588.1, on the reverse strand, counting down.
TTGTGATGCCTACATAAACTGCAAAGATCCTATGAAGGAAGGTGCTGTTTGCATTCCTCTGAATTGACATTCTTTGGGGAAGCTAGGGGGGAGGGGGAGAAAAAAGTTACAATGTAACATGATTATCACTTTGTTATGGAACTGCTTGTTTTATTAAGCTCAGAATGTAAAAGTTTTTTTTTAATTTTCAAAATAGAACAGAAAAATTAAATATATACCAGATATAAATTCACAAATTTTGGATTAATTGTAAATGTTTGAATAGACCTTAACTTTTACTTGAACATAACCCAAAATTTGGTAATCTGATAATGCTGGTTGAATTCTGTAATAAGAACCAACATTTGCATGAGATTGCCTGTAACACTTTTTGACTGCAGGAAGGCGGTCAACTCTTTTAATTTTTTGTTAAACTTGTTTTGGATTTGGTGTGGGGGAGGGGAGTGAGGGAGAGGAGGGAATTGGAATTGGGAGCAATTGGGACTTCCGGGCAATCTGGGAAATGTAGAGGAAAACATCATTTGTGGAGGAAATTCTTTGGTGTGCAACAAGTGGGCTACAGGTTGCGCAGGCCTGATACAGAAATAGGCGAGTCCTGAAAGAATAGGGAGAATAGGAAGTATGATCAAGATCAAGAGCTTGTGCCAAGCAGTGTACAAGACAGACTACAAAAAACACTAGTCTTCTAAGACTTCTGGGGGGTCACACACCAATCAGGAAAGACAGTGCATTGGGCCAGTAGAAAGGCCCTTATGACAGGTTCAGACTGGGTTAAATTAGAGGGCAGATGTCAAGGCCCAGTTGTCTGCTGTACAGGAGTCTAAATTCCTTCCAGCAGGAGTGGAGGTGAGAGTGGCTTCTGTGTCCAGCCAGGAAAGGAAATGGGCAATTAAGTTGGAGGCAAGGTGGGAATTGGGACTTCTAGGATTTAGGGTCCCTTGAATGAGGTAGGGTGAAGGGGGTGTGTACATCCCTGACACGTCTTGACAAAGGATGGATTGTAATCTTATTTTAACATTAAATTATGCAATATATAAATTAGAAATTATTTTAATGTATAGATTAAAAGATCCATCTCTTTCAGCTGTGTGTGTTTGCCTAATACCAGCATTGGCACAGATACAAAAAATCCATACTGTGTAGAAGTTTGGATTCCGTGGGGGATGGGAAGGGAAATTGGTATAATATGGTTGCAAAGATAGGTTAGGGCCAGGTTGTGAAGGGATTTAAAAGCAAAACCCCTCCAAGAGGAGTTTCATGGAAACAGTTGATGTTACTTGGGCAGCTGAGTAGAGTGGAGGAGAGATTAAGAGACCGCCACTGCTGGTTTGTACCTTGGAAATTTGAGTCAGGGAAGGGATGATAAAAGTTGTGTTTGAGATGTCTTTGGGGCATCTAGTTTGAAGCTGGCCACGTGGGAGCTTTTCTAAACTGGGACTAGATCACTGCCCGAAAGAGCTAATGGGAGCTAATGATTAGGGCTTGGGATTTGCAAAAGCTGTGGGATGCACCCAAGGTTAGAAGGCATACAGATGATGCCACTGTCAAATAGTGCAGCAACAGAAATTGAAATGGTTTTATGAATGGAAGTGATCAAAGATATATCACCATCTGCTGTGTTGCTGATTTCTCAGGACCAGAGGGGATTTTATCTCCCTGAGCTATGTGGGTATAAGCAACTAAATGTGTTGGGGGTTTTTTTCTCATTCAGTCTTGAGCCAACAAAGGAGGCTTGAATGGTCAGATGAGTAGGAGGAGAACCAGGAGAGAGGAGTCTTGCAAAAATCCAGGAGCAGAAAGAATACAGGAGTTGTTAGTGGTGTCAACACACTAACACATTGATAAGTGGCACAGTGGATGTCTCAGCAAAGGAGTTGTTGGAAATATTCACATGACTAAATGACTAAAGCAAACTTCAAAAAATATGGGGGGAGGCAGCTAGTAAATAGAGTGAACAGAGGTCCAAGAGGTCCTGAGTTCAAATCCAGCCTCACACTTGACACTACTTGGGCAAGTCAATCCCATTTGCCTTGCCTACCCCCCTCCAAAAAAATGTAATAAAAATTAATTGGAAAAATGTGTTATATAAAGAATTTTGAATATGAAGCATAAGGGAAGACTTGTAGTGATACAAATTGAGGAAGAGAATATACACACTGACTTCAAACTACATAAAAAACAATTCGTAGTAAAACAATGTCAGTGCCAATTTTTAAAGGCATTAGCTGATGTTTGGTGTGCAGTTGTTAGCAGTCATTTTGTTCTGTGACATTCCTACGTAGATCAAGAGAATACCACAGATTTCATTTCAGCAATACTATTAAATAATAGCCACTGAAGAAATTTTTAACACCATTTTAATTAGCATAGGAAGACAAAGGAGATATAAGAAATCTTATTAATCTCAATATAGAATATAAAAGCCTTTATTCCATATGAAATTATCATGCTAAAATTTATGCTAATTAAGTAAAATGTTGAAAGTTTCATTTCATTTCTTGAAAAGAAATGAGATTTCCTGTGTCCAATTAGGGACATCCTGTGTGTGTGTGTGTGTGTGTGTGTGTGTGTGTGTGTGTGTGTATGAAGCTTTATCTCAATCCTCATCCTTCTTGACCTCCTTGTAGCCTTTGGCACAATTGACCATTCACTCTCTTTTCCTAGTTCTGCTTGATCTTCATCCAGGTCATGCTTCTTGTATAACTTCTATATTCTTTCACTTGATGTTCTTATTGATTCAGTCCCTATGCAGATGATTCTCAGATTTGTTGTCTAGCCTTAACATATCTCCTGGTCTCACATCTCCAACTGATTACTGGACATCATCATAATAATGATTTTTGTGGAACCTACTATAAACCCTCACAACCTCCTTAGGAGGTAAAAGTTAGTAGTATGCTCATTTCAGTTGAGGAAACTGAGGCAAACAGCAGTTAAGTCCCTTGTCCAGGGTCACACAGCTAGTAAGTATTTGAAGCTGGATTTGAACTCGGGTTTTTTTGCCTCCAGTCCCATTACTCATCCCCTGTGACACCCACTTTCTGCTTGAACTGGATGTCCAGTAGACATCTTAAACTCAACATGTGTTCATTATCCCTCTCCCCCAAATTCTCTCCTAACTTCCCTGCTGCTGTGTGGTGTCATCCTCAGCCCTTCTCTCTTTCCCACAATTGTTATGTTTTACTGTTTCTATCTTATTAACATTTCCCATGTGTGCCCTTAATTGCCCTGGTGTAGGCCCTCATCACCTCACACTTGAACCATTGCAATAGCCTTCTGGTTGATGTCCCTGCCTCTGTCCATCCTTCACTCACCTGCCAAAGCGTTCTTCCACAGGTCTGATCATGGTGCCTCCACAGGCTCCCTAGGATCAAATAGAACATCTTATATTCAGGCTGCAAAATCCTTTATAATCCTCCTAACTTTCCAGGCTTTTTCCACCTTACCATCTCCATGTACTCTGGGATCCTCTTGGGATCCTTGCACACTCTATCTAACTCTATGTTACTGATTATCTCCCATGCCTGGAACCTCCTGGCTTCCTTCAGATCTCAGGTAAAGTACAGCCTTCTGCAAGGAGTCAGGGGCATCCCGGAAGTCAGTAGGACCCAAGTTCAAGTCTGATCTCAAGATACTTACTAGTTGTGTGAACCTTTGCCTCCAAAAGAAGTCATTTCCAATCCTCCTTTATCTAAGTGCCTTCTGTCTGAGAACTTTATAAATTTCTTGTGTGTACAAAATTGTTTGCATGTTGTCTTTCCCATTAGACTTTGAGTTTCCTGAGAGCTTTGCTTTTCTTTGTGTCCCTAGAAGTTAGCACTGTGACTGGCATGTAGGAGAAGTTTTGTGACTTTGGGGCTTTTAGGTATTTTTTTTAAATTAACTTTTGTTTATTTTTAGTTTACATCATTCATTTACACAAGATTTTGAGTTACAAATTTTCTTTCCATCTTTCTCCTACTCACCACCCCAAAACAGCAATCCCACTGTGTACCCCCTCCCCCAATCTGTTCTCTCCTATATCCTCCCCATAACCCCTCTATCTTTCTGGTAGGGCAAGATGGATCTCCCTACCCCAGTGCCTGTATGTCTTATTTCCCAGTTGCATGTACATAACAATAATAAAAATAATTTTATATACATATATATAATATATATTTTTTTAAACATTTGATTTTAAAACTTTAAACTCTAGATTCTTTCCCTTCCTCCCTCGTCCCCTGCCCCCACTGGGAAGACAAGCAATTCAATACAGGCAATATATGTGTAGTTACACAAAACATCTCCACAATGGACATGTTGTGAAAGGCTAACTATATTTCCCTGTCCATCCTATCCTGCCCCCCACTTGTTCTATTCTCTACTTTGTCCCTGTCCCTTTAGAAGTGTGTGCTTCTAACAACCTTCCCCCCCAACCTGCCCTCCCCTCTATCATCCCCCCTCTCATCTCCTTCCCCACTACTCTCCTGTAGGGCAAGATAGCCAATTTAGAGTGTATGTCATTCCCTCCCTAAGCCAAATTCAATGAGAGTAAGGTTAACCCATTCCCTTTTGCCTTCCTGTTCTTCCCCTCCATTGTAACAGTTATCCCTTGCCTCTTCTGTATGAGATAATTAACCTCATTCTGTCTCTCCCTGTCTCCTCTCATTCTATTCCTCTCCCACCTCTCAGTTTCACCTTTTAAATATCATCCCTTCCTATTCAATTGATCCTGTGCCCTCTGTCTATGTGCACACATTCACATACATATTCATACACATATATACCCTCCTATATAGACATGTGTATGTATACATATATATACATTTAGATTCCCTTCAACTATCCTTATACTGAGCAAAGTTTCATAAGTTACCATTATCGTTTTTCCATGTAGGCACGTAAATAGTCCAACTTTGATAAGTTCCTTATGATTTCTTTTCCCTGTTTACCTTCTCATGCTTCTTGTATTTGAATGTCAAACTTTCTATTCAGCTCTGGTTTTTTCATCAAGAATGCTTGAAAGTCCTCCACCTCATTGAATGACCATATTTTCCCCTGAAACATTATACTCAATTTTTCTGGGTAGGTAATTCTTGGTTTTAATCCTAGCTCCCTTGATCTCCAGAATA
>CM053588.1:166048979-166109262 GCA_028646515.1 Pseudochirops corinnae | reverse complement strand
AATTTTATTATAGTTTGCATCATTCATTTCCACAAGATTTTGAGTTACATATTTTCTCCCCCTATTTCCCCCACCCACCACCCCAAAAACAGCCATCCCAGTGTGTCCCCCCTCCCCCAGTCTATTCTCTCCTATGTCACTTTTCGGTAGGGCAGGATGGATCTCCCAACCGCAGTGCCTGTGTATCTCAAGTTCCAGTTGGATGTAGTCAATAATAATAATGATAATTGCATATATAGATAGATAGATACAAAATGTAACTATCTAAATCACCATAAGTAAGGATGGGGTTTTTTACTGAAGGAATGATTCTCTGAACCATAAAGAATTAATTAGTAAGCTGGAAGGACTAGACTTCTCCCATGTTCTGTTCGAGTTGACAATTCTCAGAGCTAAAGGCTCCAGGGCAATCATTGACAAAGGGTTTCAGCTAATCCTAGACCAAGGGTCACTACCCTTCCTAAAAGAGAAAAGAAAAGCAACCTAATAAAAAAGAATCCAGCAATACCCAGCTAAACCAGAAGTCAGAGGTTATGGAGACTACACCTTTCCCTTGAAGATCAAGCCCAGGAAGTTAAATTGATCAGCAGAGATACCATCCCCCGTGAAGAGCTCTACCTGGTGTGGTGGTAGCAGCCCAGACAGCCGAAAGACCTACTGACCTACTTGGACCAACTCAATAATGGATCTTCTATTCTAATTGAGATATGAGGACACTCCTGAGAAAGAAAGTACATTGGGGCCAAGTTGTTCCACAGTTGTGAGTTGCCTTGGCAAAACACTTTCCCTACACACGTGTACTGTTAATTATACTTTAAGTTTGTGGCTACTTGCAACCCCCCACTCCCCACTCCCTGTGTATCTGTGGAGTATGCAACCTAGGATTTGAGAGGAATATTTTTGCATTTATTGCTTTTGCCATGCCAGTTGTGTAAATTCAGTTGTGTCTATTCTTAAAGTTAATTGAGTCTGTTGTCTAATTGCTAAAGGGAAGCACACCAAAGAGGACTTGAAAGTTATAGAAAGATTTATTGCAAAATTGTGTGATAATATGGAGCAGAACATAGAGCAATTCTATATTATTGGGAAACATGCCAGCTTTCTTGTTTCCAAGTACATTGAAGGATACTTGAAGTAAAGGAAGAAAATACTATTTTCTTAATGCTCATAACAGAGGTAAAGCAATTCACTTTATAGGAATTTTTTTCCCTGGAAGCTTACATATCTGATGGATTTTTTGAAAATCTGAGCACTCTAAATAAAACAACTGTTGTTCAGTTGTCTTCATGACCCCATTTGGAGTTTTCTTGGCAGAGGTAGTAGAGTGGTTTGCCATTTCCTTCTCCAGCTCATTTTACAGATGAGGAAACTGAGGCAAGCAGGGTTAAGTGACTTGCCCAAGGTCACACAGCTAGTAAGTGTCTGAGATCACATTTGAACTCATCAAGATGAGTCTTCCTGACTCTAGGCCTGGTTCTCTATCCACTACACCACCTAGGTGACGTTAAAAATTAAAATACAATATTTTAAAATTTATACTTTGATTGAGGAAAGCAATGACAGTATTAATAAAAAAGAGCTAAGGATAAAAACTTTATAAAATAGTATTTATTGATATGTTTCCCAAATTTAAAAATACCTCACTGGTCTACAGAACCAATCCTCATTTTATTTTAAAGATCTTGATATGGGGAAGAGGAAGGGGAAGGGAAAAAAAGAACAAAGTAAAAAGCGTACAGCAGAGAACAAAAGAAAACCTATAAGGAAGCAAAGAAAAGATGGACAGCTCTCAACACAATGCATAGTATTTATTATATAGGCTTTCTTGAAATGGAAATTTATTGTTGTATATTTTGAAGCCTCCATTAGGTTCTGCTGTACATGACATGCTTTTTTTCTTTTTTTATTTATGTTTTAACATTTATGTTTCTTTTTCGTTTCAAATTATGTATTCAAGTTTTAGCATTTAAATCTAAAATAAACAAGATTTAAAAAAATAAGGACCTCAATTTGTCCAAATAAAATAGGAAATAATAAAATAGGAAAGAAAATAAAATAAAATAATAAAATAGGAAAGAAATCCATTTGCCAATAACAAATATGATACATTTGTTCTTCTTGTATCTGTTCAACAGTAGTTAACAGATTTATCTTATTATAGTACTTTGAAACTATTATCTGAATCTGGATATCTTATATATTTTAGCTATAGGTAAAGAATTATTGGTTTCTCAAATCAAATGATAAAACATTTTACTAATTTTTATTACCTATTTATGAAATGGGGTTTTGTGACTTTTTCTGCCTATAAAGACAAAATATAGATCTTAATTTATGGTTAATGAAATAAGGAATAGCAATATCATCAGTGACAACATTTTGGAAACTTTGCCTCTACAGACAAGCCCTCCCATCAGGGACTGAGAACGGACCTGGACATTATAGAGATCTCCCAGGTGAATAAAGGTCAGAAGCTTCTCTGAAACTTCTAATCAAAAAAGTAGCCTAGGGCACTGAAACATTAGGCGACTTGCTCAGGGTCATGACATACTTATGGGATACATGCCAGGGGAAAGACTTACCCCAGGTGTTGCTGACATAGAAGCAGGCTCTCTATCTACAATGTTACACTGTGTCTTGTTATTATAAATATGAAAATTGTAATAGATTTTTTAAATGGTCAGTGTCTATTACACTGTTTTATTGTATTTTAAAATGAATGTTATTTGAAAATCATAATAAATTCTTAATTTTATTTGAATAAATGTGAGATATAATTATTTTGTAGATTATTTTACGAAAAGTGCGGGAGTAATGGTGACTTTTTTTTTTTGTTTAAAAGGTGGGAATCACTACATAAAATTTTGAAATGACTGGATGTGATGCTTTTAAAGGCCTCATTGATTTCTGAATCCACCACTAGTCATTTGCAAAAAGGATAGGTGAACTCTAAGTATTCTATTACTCTTAGCTCAGGATTTTTAACCTTGGGTCCCCTGGACTTGGCTGAGGAAAAAATTACATCTTTATTTTCACTAAGCTCTAACTGCATTTTATTTTATTATGAATTTAAATTTAAAAAACCCACAAAACCAAAACATTAATTGGAGAGCTCATAGTCTTCATCAGACTGACAACGGGTTGTTGTGAGGATCAAATGAAATAATTGTAAAGCATTTGCACAGTGCCTCGCACATATAAACGCACTCTATAACAAATAAAGCACTGTATAAATGTTATTATTAAATGAATCCATGGCACAGAAAATTTTTTCTTGTTCTCCTTTTCCTCTTTCTCCTTCTCACAGAAAAAATGATGATGATTAAAAGGGATCCATGACATCAAAAAAAGACAATAAAAAGTTACTACTACTAGTACTACTACTGCTACTACTACTACTACTACTACTACTACTACTACTACCATTACTACTATTACTAAAGAAATCCATGGCACAGAAAACGTAGTTTTTTATATTATTATTACTACTATTGCTACTATTACTAAAGGGGTCCACGGCACCGAGAAGGGTAAGGACTCCCGTTCTCACTGGGTCCCTTCTTCTGACAGACGAGGAAGATGAGGCCCCAGGATGGGCTATTACTTGCCCAATGGGTCCTAAGCCTGGGAAGGACCTGGCTCGCGTCCTAATTCCCAGCGTACCCAGATCTCTGTAGCTACACGGTCTCCCACTGCGCCCCTCCCCACCCTCGGATACCACCGTGTACACCCCCTTCCCACCCCTCCCTCGCGCCGACGCCGGACTCTTCCCGGAGCCAGGCACGCGCACCACCCCTCTGCGCAGGGAGAATCACGCCAGCTCCTGGCCCTTTAAGAGAGAGGGCCGTCCCGCCTCGTTCTGGGCACGCACGCGCGCGCGCACGCGACGGCTCTCTCCCTCGGCCCCACCCCCTCCTCCCGCCCTGCCCTGGCGAGGCTCTAGTGGCACCTGCGGGGGCAGGCGGGGGCGCAAGCCCCGGGCCGGCAGCGAAGCGCGCGGGGTCAGGGACAGGCGCGCGGGCGCAAGGGCGCGCGGGCGCGGTAGGGGGCGGGGGCAGAGGCAGACTCTGTAGCCGGGCAGGAGAAGGCGGCAGAGGAGGAGGCAGGGGCTCTGCGGGCTGAACCCGGGAGTACGGGGCTGCCCCAGCGGGCTGGAGGCCTCCCCAGCATCACCATCCGGAGCAGGGGGGCAGTGCGGCCTGAGGAGGGCAGGGGGCCCCGGGCCCCGTGGGGTGGGCTCCTGACAGCCGAGGGGCTGAGCGCTGCGGTGCCGGAGCAGCCGCGGCTCAGCCGGCGCGGGCTGCTCAGCTGGGAGCCGCAGCTGAGGCGGGGGTTGAGGCCCAGCGTTCAGGAGCAGGGGGGCGTGAGCTCGGGGGTGCAGGAACAGGGCGGGGTGGGCGCGGGGGTGCAGGAGCAGGGTGCGCGCGGCGGCCGCAGGCCGAGCACGGGGGGCAGCGCTGGCTCTGCGGGCGCCCCCGGGGGGTGCACAAGCCTGCTGCTTTGGGGCCGCTTCGGGAGCTGGCCGGCAGTACAGGAGGTGGGCTTGGGTCCTAGGAAGCAGCACCAGGAGAAGGGGTTAGGAAGCCCCGCAGTCCAGGAGCACGGGGAGGCTGGGGCCGGGGTGCAGGAGCGGGGCGAAGAAGCAGGTCTGCAGAGACAGCCGGTGGAGCAGGAGGTCGGGGGCAGCTCCAGCGAGCAGGGAGAATGGTTTAGGGGGAGCCCCGGGGAGCTAGCGGGGTGGTTTGAGGGTAGCCCTAGGGAGCAGGGGGTGCTGCTGGGGAGGAGCTCAGGCAAACAGGCAGAGCAGTTTGGGGGAAGGTCACCCGAGCGGTTTAGGGGGAGCTCTGGCAAACACAGAAGGGAGGAAGTGACCCAGCATATCTGGAGAGGGTTAGAACTGCTTGGGGGAGCCCGACTGGTAGGACCCAAGGGTCCCGAAGGTGAAGGTCGGTTCGGGGTTCAAGAGGCAAATTGGAGGCCGGGGGTGCAGGAGGGAGAGGTGAGATCCTCTATCCAGGAAACTTATTTTGAGAGAAAGGGGCAGGGCCTTACCCAGGGCGCAGAGTCCACTCCGGAGGGGCATAGAATAAGGAGGCGGCGGAGGAGAAGGAGGTGGTGAGCCAGCTTTGGGGGTGGTGGTGAAGGGGCTTGCTGGGGACGGTAGAATGTGGTGGAGGGGGGTGGGAAGCAGAAGGGGACTGTGAGGGAGAGTTTGGACATTGGAGTCCAGAAGCAGAATGTATCCTGTTTGACCCTCTTCTCTCACCACTTTTTGGGGAGCCTGGAAGCTAGTGTGGTTTGGGGACATTCTTCTCCACGTCCCCTCTCTCCCCACATCCTTCAGGGGCAAGGCGGCAGAAGGCTGCAGGTAAGGGCATTACCTAGATCTCAGTTCTGACTTGGACACCTGGGGCCCTTTGTTGGTGTGGGTTCTTACAGCCAGTGGGAAGAAGCTTGTGGCCGTATAAAGTCAAGGGTCTCAACTCCGACCCTGATGTGTTTTTTTTATTTGGTTTCTCTCTTTACCTTCCAGTACTGGTTAAGGGTGGGGGTGAAAGATACTCAGTAATTGCCAGATGAATCTTGGACCATTTGCCCAAGCGACCTGGGGAAGGCTGATGCAGATAGGCCATGTATATAATCCATAAAGCCAAGAAATGATCACATAGCCCTCTGTTCTGCATCTTTCATAGGAATGTATTTCACTTTACTCCAGGAAAAAAATGTTTCAAACTGGGCAAAAGGGCGGGAGAGTGATAACCCTCCTTCTCCTCACCTCCCCTTCAAGGGGTCTTTTTTTGTGAGAGTGGTGATGAGTGTCAGGCTGTAACCAATCCACAGAGCTTGAAGTGTTTGACAGTGAGTTGCTAGGACTCCAGGCCAAGCCAGTATGGGCTGAAAGAACTAAAGTATTAATAATAACTCACATTTATATGGCTTCAACGTTTGCAAAGGAGATTGCTGCCATGCCTGTGCTAGGGAGAAGTAGGTTTGGACCAGCAAGCACCTGGCACCTTCAGCACTCTGTGAGGTCAGAGCTGGATTGGACCTGCATTCAGGGAGAGAGAAAAGAGCAGTTCAGTCCAAATGTGATTTGCTCAGAAAGCAGAAAACTTATCCTGTAACTTTGCCATGTGGGCCAGAGGGTATGAATGTAGCACCTGCTCTATCTACCACCCAACCCCCTATGACAGGAACCTCATTATGATTAGCCCCTGGGGAAAAGGATGAGAAGTAGGTGGAAGGGCATGTGTATAGATAGTGAGAATCTTACTTGGGTCTAGGTGAGACTGCAGAGAAGGCCCACGGTTGCAAGAATTGAATAGCTCACAGTTCTCTTTTTTTTTAAGATTAATATTTTGCCCACAGTTCTGCGCAGGGGTTGTAGTTAACGCAAGTGTTAATATCCCATACTTGGAATGGAGGAAGCACTTAAGCAATGCTTATTAATTGATTATCCTAGCTTTTACATTTGAGGAAACTGAGACATATCGATCAAATGAATTGCCTGGGAGGGTCATAGAACTAAAAAGTATGAAAATTTGGAATTTGAACTCGGGTCTTAAGTTTCCAAGACCCATGCTGTCCTCTTGGAGTAGGGAGATGGATCCTCTATTTCTTATTTGTGGCTGCCCTGAAGGGAGTCCTAGCTAGAGGCTAAATTGGCATGGGGATGAGCTGTGGGTATTGAGCCAGTATCAAGACTATAGCTCTCTGTCAACGTGTGAGGCTTGTGCCACTTCAGCTTTTATCTCTCTTTGGCTCTGTGCCACTTGGGGGAGGAGGCAGCCAGATAAAAACCCTGGCATTTGGGGTGTCTCCTTTTGCAGCCACACCCTGAGCTTGGAGATGATCTCTAGCCTCCAAAGGTGTTGTATGGTGAGGGAGAAGGGCTTGGGAGAATTAGATTTTTGAGGTCTGTTACCTCCATCTGACTGGTGGCCAGGCTCTGCCTCAGTTTCCTCCCACGGTGCCAGTGCTGTACTGCAGTACTCCTTTTCCTTAGCTTACCATAGAACAACCATGGAAGGAAGGTCAGAAACATTAAGAGTTGTTGCTTTCCAGCTTCCTTGGTTGGGAGCTGGAGTCTCTTTCTCCCCAGTTATAAACAGGACACATTGTGGTCCTTTCTTATCTTTTCAGTCTCTGGGAAGATCGGTCTCCTATTATAACTATGTTGGGACCCCTCTGCTACTGTAGTATTGCTATAAATGAAGCTACAAGCCAATGATGGGACATCCGCTTTGGGACTTGATCCCTAGAGGGAGGGGAATGGGCTGCCTGAAGGAGCTCCTCCCTATTTCTTCCCCTGTAGGGCTGAGGGGTAGCCAGCTGTGCCTGAGCCGGTTAGCCTGCTCCAAACCCAAACCCGTCTGTCTGCTTCCCATCCCACGCCTGCCAGGCCATGGTTGGAGAACCGTAATTCTACAGTGATGACGTGCCACCCCCTTAGAACCCACACCCCAGAAACCTGGCTCCAGTGAGTGACCCTGCATGGCTCCTGTGGCCTCCATGTTGGCTACTGGTAATACTTGTGGCTGTGGGGGTGGGGACTCCTGGGGAAGGGAGGTTTGGATGGTAAACTAGTAGCTTTCTTGGTAGCTCTGAGCAAGGTCCCTGGTTACTGAACACTGCCCTCCCCGAATCTGCCCTCTGCCATCCTGTGTGTGCTATAAGGATGAGTGTGATGTAGTATGGGAAAGAAAAACAAAACAAAACAGACAGCTTTGGATTTGGAACCAAGCTTGGTTCAGACCTCCAATCTGTTACATTCAGTTTCTTTTTCTCCATCTGTCAAACTGAAGAGTTGAAGTAGGAAACAGAAACATCACTGTCTCCCTCTGTGTCTCTGTTTGTCTCTCAGTCTGTCTCTGTCTCTGTCTTTCTATGTTTGCTTTCTTCCCTTCCTCCTCCCCAACAAGTTGCTGGACTGGACAGGCCTCATAGCAGAGGGTGATAGGAAGATGGAAGAAGGAAGGAAGGAAGGATTCAGCCGTGAGTGTGGGTCGTGGAGCTTAGAACTCTTGAAGGGGCAGGCCAGATATTCTAAGTGGGAGTGTGTAGGCTGGGATTTTAAATGCCATCTCAGGGATGTCAATCAGCAAGCATTTATGAAGCATTTACTATGTGCAAGTCATTGTGCTGAATGCTGGGGATGTAAAGAATGGGGGGGCGGGGGAAGCATGGCAAGTATATATAGTGTGAAGGGAAGGTAGGCACTGGAGAGGGAAAGGGGCTTGGGGAGAGAACTTGGAAAGCCCCCCCTCCCCTTCCCCCAGGATGGAATTTGAGCTGAGTCCTGAAGGAAATTGAGGGAGACAGAAAACATTCCAGGCATGGGGTGACAGGAGTTTCTTGTGGGGAATAGAAAGACCAGTATAACGTATAGAAAGGTATTGGAAGGGGCAAGGTTGTGAAGGCCTATAAATGCTGGTCAGATTGTAGTAATAGGTAATAGCTCGCATTTATATAGTTCTTTAAAGTTTGCTTTACATTTATTATCTTGTTTTGTCCTCAGTGAGGTTGGTACTATCAGTTTTCCCATTGTACAGGAGAGGAAAGTGAATCTGAGGGAGGTTATTTAAACTCAGGTCAGGGATCTGTGTATGACCTTCATTCGCTGCTGTCTGGTCCTCCATTTTCTCCACCCTCTCAATATTCTCTGTTATTAGTCGTGGTCTCTTAATCTACCATTGGGGAAAAAGAGGGAATAACTGCATAGGTGAGGTGTATATGTTAAAGGTAGTTAGTATTCTGTTCCTTCTTGGGCTGTTCGTTTTTGGTGATGGTATATGTTAGAGGTGACTAAATTTAAAAACAGCAACAACAAAAACCACTTAGCCATCTAAGATAGAACGTCCTACATTTCATTTCTGTCCACATTTTCTCTAAACTGCATTTGTGTTCTATGGAGTGCCACATTCCTTTTAAAAAAAATTTAGTATTTTATTTTCCCCCAATTACATGTAAAAACGATTTTCAACATTTTGTTTTTTAAAAATTGAATCCCAAATTCTTTCCTTCCCTCCCCACTCCCTCATTGAGAAGGAAAGCAATTTGACATAGATTATATTTATATAGTCATGTGGCATTTATTTCTAAGCTGGATATCAGTTACTTTTTAAATCAAAAGAGTCCAGAAAAGGAACTCTGGAATAATATTTTTAATAATAACTATCCTACTTAGTGCGCAGTTATGTTATGTTTAAGGTTTATACAAGTACTTTCTTCATTGAAGCCTTTGAAGTAGGTTGTGCAATGCAAATATTGAGGGGAAAACCAAGACTCAGAGGACTTGCACAGGGTTTCACAGCTAGTAAATTACGGACCTGGTGTTCAAACCTAGTCTTAGGTTTTCTATATTCAAGACCAGATCACTTTTTGGCAGCTAGGTGGTGCAGTGGAGAGAGTGCTGGGCCTGGAGTCAGGAAGCTTATTAGCTGCGTGTACCTGGGCATTTCGCTTCAACTTCCTTCTGCCTCAGTTTTCTCAACTGTAAAGTAGGGATAATATTAGCACCTACCTCCTTGTGGAGGTATTGTGGGGATCAGATGAGATATTTGTGAAGCCCTTAATACACTTCCCGGCACTTCATTTACAAATGTCAGTGAATCATTTGTTAATCACCAGACATGTGGAGAGTATTATGCTAGGTAGGTTGCAGAGTTTAGCCAAATTTAAGAGCTGTGATTATGGGAATAGGACTTTTTTTTCTTTCATTTTTAAATCATACTATTGTAACAAGAAGTGTTGTTACCTTTCTTCAGTTGCAGATATCAAGGTTGCTAAAAACCTAGGCTGCCCTTCTAATGCTGAGTCCTCTTTCTCCTGAGGCTTTCCAATCCAAGTATTAACCCATTTGCCCTGAAGACCCCATTGAGGGTTTGGCGCTAGAACCTAGGTGTCTCAGCTGTGGGCTGAGGGTCTGCAGTGTGGCCTTGGCCTGGTCTTTCTGGGCCTCAGTTTTCTCATCTCTAAATTGGGGGTGTGAGAGAGGGGTCTTTTCTGGCTCTAACAGTCCTAGGTTCTGTAATCTAGTGCATAGTCCTGTCTCTCAGCTGCTGCCTATCTTCAGGGTCCCTGGAGAGAAGAAAAAGTGCATAGAGTGCTTCCAGGAAATCGATCTCTTCTTCCTCTTTTGGAATTCCCAACTTTTATTCGTTGAGCTAGAAGTTAGAAAGACCTGAGTTCAGATCCAAGCATCAGACACTAACTGTGTGATCCTGGGAAAGTATCTCAACCTCTGTCTGCCTCAGTTTCCTCAACAGTAAAATGGGGGTAATAGCACCTACCCCACAGAATAGTGAGGATCAAATGAGAAAATAACTGTACAGCACTTGGGGTGGTGCCTGGCACATAGCAAGCTCTGTATAAATGCTAGCTGATGTTATTAATATTACTGTCTGTAAGGTAGAGTAACAGCATCTCCCTCACAGGTTTGTGAGAATCAAAGGAGACACTATTGGTAAAGCACTTGGCAAACCGGAAGCCACTATTTAACGTGATGTGGAGGGCTAAAGAGGGAAATTAATCATAAAGGAAAGAATCTTGAGTTAGGTGTCAAAAGACCTGGGCTGCCTTTAGGTGCTTTCTCTAGGGAAGAGGTCAAAGCATTTTGACCATTTTTCCATTTTTCCCTAGACTGGGGTGATAGATGACTTCCTTCCCACCTGGCTACTCCCCTGAACCCTGAAGCCCAAGTAATATACAGCCAGGCATTTAAGACATGGGAACTACCAACATTTCCAGAATAATTCCATACCACTCCCTGGACAAATTCTGTGTTCCCACCAAACTGGGCTCCTGTCTGTTCTCTGAACTCCGATAAGCCCCCATGCCGGGAATTCTCTTCTGCCTTATCTCTGGCTCTTAGAATCCTTCCAGGCTTAGTTCAGGTGACACCTTTTCCACTTGGAGGACCACCTCCTCCCCTGACCTCCCACGCCCTAGGGGTGTCTTCCTGGCTGGGACCCAGACAGCACCATACTGAGTGTACCTATCCCCTTGAAACCTGTCCAGGAGGATGATAGTGGGTTTGGACTTTCAGGGAGAGGTCTGGACCTTACACGAGCCCATATCTTTGCTAGATCCATATGTTTATAGCCCCTCCCCCACTCCACTCTGAGGACTCTGGTCTTAACAATGGACCTCTTCAGCTCAGACCTCTGGCTGGGCATAGAGAAGAGTGAACACAGGCAGGGGCTGATTAGGCTAATCTCTGACCCGTTTTGGAAAAGATCTGAGACTGGGAAGGGGAGGCATCCTAATAAATTTTAACTCTCAGATTTATGCCTGTGAGTGGCACATTAAATAATTATTTGTATGGGCTATGTTCATTGCTCCTTCTGAGCCTGTTTCCTCTGCGAGAAATATGGGCCATTCCAGAGTGTCCAAGCTCTTTTAGCTGTGTTTAGTTGTATCTGACTCTTCATGACACCATTTGGGGCTTTCTTGGCAGAGATACTGGAGTGGTTTGTCATTTCCTTCTCTGGCTCCTTTTACAGATGAGGCAACTGAGGCAAACAAGGTTACGTGACTTGCCCAGGGACACACAGTACTAAGTGTCTGAGGCTGGATTTGAACTCAGGAAGACACAGCTTGTTGACTCCTGGCCTGGTACTATGGCGCCACCTAGCTGCCTGAGGGCTCTGGTACTCTCTAGCTGTCTCCTCCCTGCCACCCACCCTTGACTTTCTGGTGGAAGACAAGGTCTTCATTCCGAAGTCCTCAGTAGACCTTGTCAGCATGGTTGTGGGACTTCATAAGATTATATATTTAGAAGTGGATGGGGCATGAAAGTTCATTTAATCCAACTCCTTCATTTTACTGCTTAAGAAATTAAGGCCTAGAGAGGGGTAAGGGCCTTCTCTAAGGTCACATAGAAAGTGACAGGCAGAATTTGATTTCAAATCCTCAGACTCCAAATAGACATTTTTTCCCTCCATTCTACCACATTGGATCCCTAATAGTTTTTTAAGTGGACAGAGGATCTCCTTCCAGAATTTTTTAAGGCGTTCAGAAATACCCTTCCCGCCCAAACATTAACAGTATGAATGCTGTCTACAAGGTTATCAGAGGCATATAGCTATAGAATGTAGGTGGAACAGTTTCAGATATCTTGTGTATGTAGGTGGGAGTTGTGAATTCTGTTGGGGGATTTTGTCTCCTACGTGAGAGCTCCTTCCTATCCTCACCTCTAATCCTTAGTCCAGGGTTGGGGGACCTGTGGCCTCTAGGTCCTCATTTGCATCCTTTTGACTGAATCTAAACAAAGGGCCACACTTGAGGACCTAGGAGGCCACATGTTACCTTGAGGTCACAGGTTCTCCACCCCTGCCTTAGTTCCTTTGGAGAGTATAGCTTCTGGCTAGTGTCCTGAATAGAATGTGTGTGGGGGGGAAGCCTCTTGCTCTGACCCATCCCCTGCCACAACATTCTAACCTTTCCTCAGAATGAGCCAAGTTGGTTAAATCTTTGCCTCTTCTAGACCAAGTCCTCATGAGGTCCTTTATCCATTTACCAACTTTCCTGTCCTAGTGGGGTTTGGTGGCCTTAGGTGCTATCAAGTTAGTGGGATGGTGTCAAAAGGGCAGAGAACAGTCTTGGGAGCATTCTTCCTTCCATGGAGGAGGGGGAGAGAGAGAGAGAGAGAGAGAGAGAGAGAGAGAGAGAGAGCACACGCGAGAGAGCTAGCACAAGCATTTAAGACTAGGCTTGAATTAAAGTGATGCTGAAACTGTAAGAGATTTGTAATAGCCAGTGGCTGTTATTAGGCTTGGAGTAGGAATAACAAGGATCACGTTGACATTCCCAAAGGGCATCATCATCCCTTATATCTCCTTGTCCCATGAAGACTCTGGCTTTTCTGGATTAAAACAAAGGAGGGTTTGGGGGAGGGGATCCCTGAGGCCTACTGGGTTTGGTCCTGCTCAATCACTCTTTATAACTAGGACAGTGAAAAGATGCCAACTGCTCTCAGTGTAAAGGTAAATCTTCCCTCTCTCCTATAATTGCTCACTTGTTCTTGTAATGAAGGCTTATTAGAAGAGTTCATTGACCTCTGGGCCTCTAGAGCTGGAAGGGGTCTTAAAGCTTATCTAGTCCAATCCTTTCATTTTACAGATAAGGAAATTGAGGCTCAAAAGGGTGGGGCTAGCTTTGTGCCTTGTCACACCTAACTAGAGAACGATTTGGACTCAGATTTCCTGATTTGAAAGTCTGTTCTCACCACAGCATGTTGCCTCTATTTGGATGGTCTCACTGTCTACCACTTCCTTCCTACTTTCCTCCAAACCATATTGAAGAAAGGAGTATAGACTTGAGAGCCCAGGATTTTGTAATATGTTGTCATCTTGATTCTGTATCGAGCTTGCACTGGTTCTTAGAGCAACGGGAGGACATGATGGGAAAGACTTGTGAGTTCTCTTGTTGCTCTGGGGTTTATCATAGAAGGGGCTAAAGGTTTATATTTGTTTCTTGGTGTGTCTCTGCATCTGTTTCTCAAAGCTCCCACCCCCGACCATTCAGCATATTGCCTGAACCCACCCCCAGATCTCTGTTCTCTGGGCTCTTAGGGAGATGAACAATAAGGAGGTCCCTCTTTGACACTTGATTGGAGGGGAATGAGCATTGGAGAGGCTTGAGAATCCAGCATCTGCCTGCTTACTGCCCTGAAACACAGGAGGGGAGTGCCAGGGATGGTGTGGGCTTTGGTAACAATGTTGTGAAAAAGGAGGGAAGGATCTCCTAATGTTGTTAGCTCTTAACAAGGCATCTGTTCCAGCCTTGGGAACATGTTGTAATTCTTCAGGGCCCAGTGGTGAGGGCGTAAAAATTAGGCTGGCTCAGAGGTTGGCATATATTCCCTAAATTATGGTAGGTTGTTTTGAAGAAATCCTCACGTCCGGAAATTGCATAGCTAGTCTACTTCTCTGTGTGGATTTGTCACTTTAGTGCAGCTTTGGGGACCTGTTGGGGTGGGAAGGTAGACAGAGATCCCAGGCACAAATCCCTCCCTTTCTGGGGGGTGGAGCAAGAAGGTGACTAGGCGTGGAAGGGGAAAGGGGAGCTGTTCTAACTTCTTGCCAAAGATCTTTTGGATGCTGGAGACATCCTACTACTGTACGTATGCCGGGTAGGGGAGAAGGAATTTGGGCCATTTGAATGACACTTGGTTACAGTCACTACTTTACAACAACCAGAGGAAGAAGGAGATAGACCTGGCATCCTTAGACTAAGTAGCAATTCCAAGTAAGGTATCCTGGGAACAATTTCTTCATAAGCTATCTTAGCTTTGGTCTAAGAGAAGAGCAGAACAAAACTTCAGGCTGAAGGTAAGGAATGGGACTTGGGAGTACTGGGCACCCAGTGTGGCATAAACTGTCTCCCTGCATCCAGCTGGCCTTGGGTTCCATGTCGGGGAAGATGAAGAAGGCGAGGAGATGGTTACTAAGAGCCTCTGAGTCTCCCTCCTCCCTTCCCAGTTTGATCATTCCATAGTAAGGTCTTCTCCGAGAGTTTCCCAGGGACAAGTATAGGATTGAAGCTTCCTTTGGGCAATAAGGATGAAGGAGGAGGGAGGCAGGAGCCAGGGTAAACCAGGGCCTATCTCCTTTGTGTCAATCCTAGACTGCCTGAGATGTCCCCATCACAGCCCAAAATACCTGGTGAGGAGTCAGTGGATGCTTCAGATGCCAGGGGAATGAGAGGGTGTGTGTGGTGGTTTGAGGCCCTGGGGATGAAGAAAGAGGAGGAGTTTCCGGAAGAGAACTTCTTTAATCCAGCAGTAGCCCTGGGGTTGACAGGAGGAGGGCAGCAATTTATCGGGGAGCAGGTTGGAGCTATGCCAGGAAGAGGTGAGCCTTAGGCCTATCATATGGATTCTCTCCCCTGTCACCTCCTCTCCCCCTTTCTCCCTTGTCTCCCTCTTCTTTTCCTCTTTCTCCCTCTCTCTCCCATCTCCATCTCCTTCACACACCCCCACTCCACACGAGGTTTGTGGGCATTTGTTTCACAGGGTCCACGCCTTGGGAATTATATCACCAGACTGTGCTCCTAACCTGCTCCAAGTAGGCAGGGACAGTGGGTTCCCTGGTGGGAAGGTGAAGTATTTGGGCTTGGGAGATTTGTAAGGGGAGAAAGTTGGGAGAGAAACTGAGCCTGGGAAGCCAGGCAGCGCTCTTGAGGGTAGAGGGTACTTTTCTGCTCCAGTGAGCACTAACCATGTCTGAAAAGAATCTCCCAGGACCCTGAATTTGATTGTCTCTTCTCCTTGGGAGTAGAAAGCCTTGTGACTAAGATAAGCTGAGGTGTTCTGAACTAAATTCTAATGGGGGGGTGGGGGTGGAAGGGAAAGATTGACCAGAGCGTCAGCCACTCTTTACTATGCCAAATGCATCTTAGTGAGAAGAGGTGATGGTGATCCATGTAGCTTCTAGGACCTTACCCTTAAGAGTGGGACAGAAGTGGAGAATGTCTTCATACCACTTGGTAGTTGGTATCCCCAAGTCCCCAGTTCATAGGGGACCTTTGACCCCTGAGGTTTTGGTGAGGACTGGGAACACTCCAGACTGGGGCTTCTTTGTGGAGCTGGGGCAAAAGCACCGTGATTGGGGGAACCACATCTTAGTGGATAGAGATGAGAGCTTCTAGGGTAAGAGTTTTTTACCTGGGATTCTTGAACAGGTTTCAGGGGGTCTATGGACTTGAATAGGGGTAAAAATTGCATCTTTATTTTTGTTAACCATTAGTTTCCTTTGTTAAAGGTGTTTTATTTTATACATTTAAAAACATTCTTCTAAGAAGGATTTATAGGTTTCTCCTGTCTGCCAAAGGAGTCTGTTACATGCAAAAAGGCTAAGGAACCTGTGTCCTAGAGGGTCTTCACCCCCACCCCCAGGTCTCTTTGCCTCTCTGCTTCCTAAGCTGAGAGCCGTGGGGGAGGGCCCGTTGGTCTGGATGGGAGCATGAGCATTAGCACTGCTGAGGCTGTGTCACCAGCAGCGGAATGGAAGCTGGGAACGAGGTTAGGGGGAGGGGACAGACAGGACCGTGAAGAAGCAAAGCCAGCCTCCCCAGGTGGGCTGGGCAGCAGACCGCAGCGCCTCGGGCTGCCTGGAGTGCCTCCTTCCCAGATGGGTGGTGGCATTTGGGGCTTAAAGGTGAGAAGGGGAAGGGGATAAAGGAGGGGGAGAGATTGGCAGCCTTTAGCAACCCTGCAGGGGTGAGGCCCTGAGAGCCCTTGACTGTTTCTTAGGGATCATGGATTGTTTAGGGATAATCTGGGAGGTTGTTATGGGGGAGGAAAGGCAATGGTGCCGGGTACTGCCGTCAGGGGAGCTTTGCTTGGTGAAGATGCTACTGACAGAACGGGGAGGGCGAAGAGGGGAGGATTGGAAACTACCCAGGCTAGGCTATGGGCTTTGCTTGTCTTTCTGGTCCCATTTCCCTGCTCCCTGGACCTTAGGATCAGAAGCTTGCACCTTCCCTGCCATTTGGGCACCACTAGGGATAAACTTGTCATTGCTTAACAAGTGTTGAGGAGGATGGAGATAGACCTTGGGGGTGGGAGAGGGGAGGGGATGAAATAAATGGATAGGATTAGGCAGATATGCCCCTTCTCTTCTCCCCCCTCCCCCCCTGCATCCCCACCTTTCCCATGGGGGATGTGGGTAGGTGAGGGCAGTGCATCTGTGTCCTTCAGAGATGAGAAATCAGTGCTTTCTTGGTGACGATAGGGGCAGTCCTGAGGATTTCAGACAGGGAAGGAGATAAAGGAGGCAGCGTGGGGGAGGGGAGCTAGATGTACCCATACCATGCCTATTTCCTTACCTGCGTGGGTCACCTGTAGGCGTAGTTGGTTCTGTCACATTACAGCCGTCTGTGGCAGAACCGTGGAGACAGGATGGGGACAGAGGTTCCATATAGGTCCATTTGGAAGGGCATTTCTGCCTTCTGTCCTAAATAGATGGCTGGGGTTTAACTAGAGGGCAGCTGAAGCTGACTCTCAGCGTCCCTTCTTCCCTTGGAGAATGCTGGGTTGGAGTTTTATGCTAGAGCCTGCAGAGGGCAGTGGCCACCTGGAGAAAGCAGATGGAACAGGAGCTTATGAGGAAAATGGAGGCAGGGTTTTCAGTGGAATTCTGGGTGATCTCTGTAGACCTGAATTTAGTATTTATAACCCCAGAAATGCCTCAGAGAAGGATAGCAGTGACTTCCACCTCCTTTAGGTGTTGGAAAGCAAAATTGGCTTCTGCCTTTGACCCAGCATTAACCCTTTCTTGGCCAGCCTGTCCATCTAGCACTGTCCTAGAAATCCCCCCGGAGTTGGGTACAAACTGGGTAGCTTTGGGGGACCAGATTAGAAGTTGGCAACCCCTTTGCTGGAGGAGGGATCAAGCATGACTCTTTCCCTTCAGTCCTCCCAGCCCCCCACCAATGCCTGACCCAGAGTAAATTTGAAAGTGAAAGAAGCCTTGAATGGTGTGAAGGGAACTTTTTTTTTTTCATTGACTTGTTTATGTACTTTTAGTTTACAAGATTCAGCTCCACAATCCCTTGAGTTTCAAATTTTCTCCCTTCCCTTACCCCTGCCATGGCAGCGTGCAATCATATATAAGATCTGCAAATACTTTCACATTGTACAATAGTCTGGTTGTAACCAATGAAGTGAACAATGGGAAAAAAGAAAGAAAACCAAACATGAAAAAGAATGATAGCACGTAGATCGCTTCAATCTCCATTTAAACTCTGTTCTTTCTAGATCTTTCTCTGAATGTAAATATCTCCTTCCATCCTGAGACTTGTAGAGTTGTCTTATAGCTGTGTGTTGCTGAGAAGAGTCCGGTTTATCAAGGTTGGTCGTCACAGAAGGGAACTTTCTTAAGATGGATGGGGACAGTGGAGCTGAGGGAGAGGACTATTATCCACCCATTTGAGGGACACAGTCAGAGGAGAAGTCCCAGAAAGAGAGAAGCTAAGGATCCATACTCACCAAACCCTTCCTTCCCAGCCTTGAGGGTACCCAGTCTTCCCCAGCCAGCTGCAGTCCTTTACAGCTGTTAACCAGCTGGGCTAGGACAAGGCACTTGTGTATTCCCTTCAAGAGGGGCTCCCTGGGTCTGACTGAGAGGGAGTGGGGAGGTGGAGGGGGGTTGGAGAATTCTTCCTGCAGCTGTCAGGTGTGTTTGGAGGATGTTGTATTGGGGGTGGGAGCATCGCTTAGTCCCTTCTCTGAGCTGGGGTGGGGAGGAGGGCAGGCAGAGGATTGACAAGGCAATTAGAAACCTGGAGGTGTTTGTATCATGACACTGTAGGGGTGCGTGTGTGGGGGGTGACAGAAGTGACCAGATAGGGTGTATGTGGTAGGGGGAAGAAGATATTTGTAGGACTTGTACTGGTTGGTTTGGTGAGGGAGTCTGGGTGTTGTAAGCTGAAGACAGGGTTTCCCTCTTGAGGAGGGAAAGGATAAGTCCCCTCATTCCCCCACCCCCACCTCATCTCTTGACTGGGCTGTCCCAGCTCTGCCTCCTGGCTGGCTGCCAACCCCCTATTTCCGTCGGGCACCAGGGCAACGGGGACACATAGGGTCTGAGCCAGGAGCCACACAACTAAGCTTGGGGGTAAAGGGGACAGAAGAAGGGTCTCTGAGGAGCCTGCTTTGAGGGAAGGGGTATTACCTGAACCTTGGAGCCTGGGAAAAGGGGCTATGGAGTTCTTTGCCTCAGGCCAGTCACCCATGGGACTGAAAGATTCAGTTCCTTTGGGGCCTGACACTACCCTTCCCCCGCCCAGTTGTCCCCACCCCCATCTAAGGGGCTGTCTGGGAGAGTGGGGGCTGGGATGGGAGGCAGGAGACAGGGGGCCTTGTGTATAGTGAGAGAGGGAGGGGGGCCATGGGTGACTGGGAGGTGCAGAGGAAGCACACACTCTCCAACCCCCACCCCCCCATTCCCACCGCCCTCTTGGCTACAGTTCAGAGAGGTCTTTTCTCAGCCAATGCCTGAGCTCGTCTGTCAGGGAGGGGAGCTACGGAGGAGTGAGGGCTGGAGCTGTGACCACTGAGCTGGGCGGTGGGAGAGATAGAGACCCAGAGACAGCCTGAGGACAGCCAGCTGACCAGCCATCTTCCCCAGAAAGCTTTGAAAGAATCCTGAAGCAGGAACAGGGCAGGATAGCAACACACCCACCCTCCTGTGAAGTAGCTTTTGGAGAGTGGGAATGTTGGCAGCTTTTGAAGGAGAACCCCCAGTTGCCTTGTCTTTGGTGGAGAGCCTTGGGCTTGGAGGCCAGGAGGCTCCCACATCTTGCAAGTTTCATCACCTCAGAGTCCTGGAGTCCCAGTGACCTCCTCACAAGCGCTTGTTTTTTGAGGGTTGAGGGGATTTGGGCCAGCCTCAGAGATGCTTCGCCGGTTCCCTGGTCTGGAGTTTTCCTTCCCTTTCCTGACTCGGCTTCGACTACGTCTTTACACAGTGAGTAGGGGGCGGCAGAGAAAGTGGGAATACACTCCCCAGTAGTATATAGCCCTTGGGTAGTGAACAAGAAGAGAGAAGGACTCGGGAATTCTAGGTTCTAATGTCAATTTTGTGTGGGAATGAGGACTGATCTGAGGGGCTTCTTGCCCCCAACCCCTTTTTCTCCTAACTCTTCCATACAGTACTGGTTTTCCTCAGTGGTCATAGGGAGTTGGGGTGGGAGGATGTTATTAGAAAGAGATAGGGGTCTGTATGTATATGTAAGTGTATATACATTACATACACACATTTATATATGTATATATTTATAAAACATGCATGAGGATGTATACCCATAGATGTGACTTCTGAGATCTCATGAAAGTGCTAGCTTTCAGGGAGTGGGGATGTTCTCTCCTCAACACACCCTTTTTGCCCTCAAATTCTATTCCCTTTCTCCTCTACCTCTATGAACAAGTTTCTCCACTGAGGTTGAGAAGTTCTTCTGGGCTGTTTTATCCAGCTCTCCTAGCTTCATCAGAGGGACCCTTGAACTGTCTTCCTTTAAGACTTAATACAAGAATAGGCTTTTGCAGGTTCCCCACTGCTGGTGGTTTCTCCAAGATTGCCTTCTATCTTGTTCAGTCATTCAGTTTTGTCCGACTCTCCGTGACCCCACTTGGAGTTTTCTTGCTGAAGATTCTGGAAGGGCAGGCAGAGATTAAGTGACTTCCCCAGGATCACACAGCTAGTGAGTGTGAGGCTGATGTGAACGCAGATCTGACTCCAGGTCCGGCGCTCTTTCCACTGAGTCGCCTAGCTGCCTTCATCTTTTGTCTGCTCTCTGTCATCTTGAAAATACACAGTTGTTTGCGCGTTGTCTCCCCTGTTATAGTGTGAGCTCTGGGAGGGCAGGGTTGGTCATTTTTGTCTTTCTTTGTAGCCCTAGAACTCAGTATAGTGCCTTTCACATAGTAATTGATGAATTAATGCTTGTTGATTGACTGATTGAAAGTATCCCCTTTGGTCTCTGACCAAGGCTTTGTAGCCTTTCTCAGCAGCTACTGTCTTCCTTGCTTCTTGCCTCCATCCTCAAAGAGAACTGCATTGTCCAGGACTGCAACAGAGAGGTGGCAAGTCTGGGAAGGCTTTGCTCTTCCAGCTGGGACAGAGGAGGGATGCTGTGTCTGTTAGCAGCTGGGGACATGACAAACCTAGAGTAGACCAGAGTAGTCCTGATATTCCATAAGAGCTTTGCTATGAGAAATGGACAGTGATGATGGGAACATTGGCTATCATGGAATCAAAGAATTTCAGAACTGAGAGTTTATAGATTGCCTAGTCAGTGCCCTGATTTGAGAGGAGAAAACTGTCCATTATACTTGGAAATGAGGTGATTTTTCTCACATATTTTATTTCCACCATTTATTCTTTTATGTCAACCATTTCCCCATGTAGTGACCTCCCCCCTCCCTGGAACAAAGGAAAACGATTAAGCAAAGCCAACTGATAGTGTTTGCCACATTCCACCCCACTAGCACCTCCTCTCTCCACTACAAGAATTATATTTTATCTTTTCTTTAGATCCAAGGTAGGCTGTGGCAATGTATCCAAATTCAGTTGCCTTTTAGTGGTTTTCTTTTTAGTATTGTATAATTAGTTTATTTAATATGGCTTAGTATATAATTAATATAATATTTAATTGAATATATAATAATTTGATATATAATATAATAATATGTAACATGTAACTTACATAAGTTTCTTTTATAATTTAGCATTATTTTGTATAATTATTTTAGTATTATCTCTTATCTATTCTGTCTTTGCTTTGGATAAGGTCACAATCTTTCTGTGGGTCTGAGTTCCTTGTATTCTTTCCTTATAACCTGATAATTTTCCGTTTTATTTGCATATCGTAATTTGTTCAGCTGTTTCTGAATTGAGTGAATGTCTGATTTGTTTCCAGGTTTTGTTTGGTTTTGCTATCATGAAAAGGATGTGAGGATTTGGGTGTATATGGGATCTTTCTGTCTTTTGGTCTCCTTAGGTTATTATGTCCAGTAGTGAGGTGACTGGACCAAAGAGTGTAAGAATTTTAAAGTGACTTTCCCATCAAAGGTGCACATCAGATTAGGGACACAACTGGCGTCAGAACCCAAGTCCTCTTGCTATTAGTCCAAGACTCTTTATTGTTTCATTTTGGGAACATCTGAAACTTTGGGAAGAGGGAACAGTGTTGGTGGAAAGGCTAAGAAATCTGGGAGTACAAGGCTGGGGGACACGGGCTCAGGTTCATTCACAGGACCCCAGAGGTAACATGTTCCACTTCTATAAAATGAATATAAATTATAACCTAGACATAGTCATCCAGTAATTGATGCATACAAAGTGCTTTGTAAACCTTATGGTGTTATATTAATTATATATCATATAAATTAAATAACAACATCTGATATATTAATTAAATTAATAAATAAAAATAAATATAAAATGTTATCTTAATATCAGTTGTCATTATTGGCAGGCAGCCAGTACTTGACTGTACTGGCCTAGTATTTTACTGTACAGGTCCAGCATTTTATCAGAGGCCAGGTGTTCTTTACTGATGTATGATGTCACTGAATGGTTTTTACCTGGGTAGTCCTAGTCATGCACAGGTGATACTTTTACAGATGACTGGTACTAGAGCATCAGGCTCCCCTCATTGTAGATCCATTGGCCTTAGGGATTGACTTGGCTTCCCCAACCTTTATTCTCACATTCTTCCATGTAGTGTGAGAAATGTCATTCTCAGGATAGAGTGGGAAAGAGACTTAGGAGAGTACTATTTGTATATAGCAGAGAGCTAACCCTCCTCCCACTGAAAACCAGGGATTTGTTGCATTATTCCTATGTGAAGCTAGGAAGATCCTTTGAATCATCAAGAACTAGGAAGGAAGTCAGTCACCTCTCTGCTTTCACAGGACCTGGCTTGCGTCTTCCTAGGTTCTGGGCAGGGAGGATGAGGCTTGCGGAGTTTGGACAGCTGGCAGTTGATGAAAGACAAATTTGGTAGTGAGGTGGTTAGTTAGGGAGTTATTCCTCTTAGGGTACTGGGTTTGGGTACTAGTGAGTCAGGTTTCTTAGGTTATCTTGGAGGGACCCAGGAAGATAGGCAAGGTCACTTCTCTAGCAGGGAAGAGAAAAGGCCCCTTGTTTGCAGGCTCCTCTGGAAAGCTGTTGTGTTTGGGGATGTGGAGGTGAGGGTGACATGTAGCCCTTAGGATTCCATAGGATTTCTAGCATGTAGACCTGGCTTTGTCCCTTTACTGTCCATGGGTGTTGGTAGGACATTTGAGGAGCCAGAGTGAGTAGGGTGGGGAGAGAATCCTTCCCATTCTTCTCTGCTCCCCTTTGTTCTTGAGCTTTCATTGGTTCTGACCTTTGCTTTCCTTCCCCACAGAGACTGGAGGGAAGCAGTATGCAGGCAGAGGAGGGCACTGGTTGGTTGCTTGAGCTATTGGCTGAGGTCCAGTTGCAGCAGTACTTCCTTCGTCTCCGAGATGACCTCAATATCACCCGCCTGTCCCACTTTGAGTATGTCAAGAATGAGGACCTGGAAAAGATTGGCATGGGCCGACCTGGTATGTAGGGAACGCTGCTCTTTGTTCTTGACCTTGGTCTGTTTCCCATTCTCTGGTTACATTTCTCACCTGCCTTTTGACTTCCTTTACCATCAAGACTGGCCATTTTTCAGCCTGGTTCCCCTCTATTTGCTACTGGTGTCTCAGGGGAAAACTAGAAACTGTGTTAGCACCCCCCTGGAGATACTAAGTTCTTGGGCTGGCTTAGTTAACCGAGCAATCAAGCACTTTTTAAATAGCCAGGCGCTGTGTTAGGCACTAAGGACACAGTGAAGACAAAAGTGAAAGTGTCTGCCTTCACGGGGCTTACATTCTAACCAGGAGTTAGAATGCCCCTTTCCTAATTTAGCATTGCCACCACCCTGGTACAGGCCCATATCCCCTCACACGTGGAATATTGCAGTAGCCTTCTGGGGGTTCTCCCTGCCTCAGGTCTCTTCACACAGCAGTCCATGTGTTCTACTCAGCCATCATATTAATCTTCCAGAGGCCCAGGTCACACCCTGTCCCCAAATCCCCCATTCAGTAAACTCTGATGGCTCTCTCTTACTTTAGCCATCAAATATAAAATTTTCTGTTTGACTTTTAAAGCCCTTCATAACCTGGCCCCTTCCTACCTTTCCAGTCTTCTCAGACTTTATTCCCTACTGTGTACTCCATGATCCAATGGCATTGACCTTCTTGCACAGGACGCTCCATCCCCTGACTCGAGGCATTTCCACTGGCTTTCCCCTGTGTATGGAATGCTCTCCCACCTATCTCTACCTCCTGGACTTCCCTGATTTCCTTCAAGTCCCAGCTAAAATTACATCTTGTACAGGAATCCTCTCTCCTTCCCTATAAAAATGCCATCTTGATGATTGCCAACTTTCTGTACATCTTGTTTGTCCATAGTTGTTTGTGTGATGTGTCTACCATTAGATTGTGAGCCCCTTGGGGCTGTTTTTTGCCTCTCTTTGTGTCCCTTGTACTTAGCATAGCGCCTGGCCCATAGCAGGCATTTAATACATGCTTATTGACTTGGCTAGGGGAGACAGCCCATCGACTTGGGGTTGGGTCCTTGTATATAAGAGAATCACAAAATTGGAAGAGTCTTTAGAGGTCCTGAAGACCAGCCTGTACTTAAGCAGCTCTATAACTGAGCATAACTGATTTCTAGTAGCCTTGGGTTAATAGAGTATCTCATAGAAGCTTGCTCAAGTCAGACCCCTCTGGTAGTTCTGGCTGCAGGAGCAATCTCATTGTCATCCCAGAGATGAGAAGTTTTTATGCTTAAATCACCTTTCATCAAGGGATCATCCAGCTTGTCCTTCTTAGGGAAAGGAACCCATTCTCTCTGAAGGAAGCACGTTTTACTCTGGGTCAGCTTGTGTTGTTCAGCTGTGCTTCCTTACTTCAGGTTGAAGTATGCAGCTTGGCAGCCCCCTCACCCCCATCACCTCATCCTAGCTCAGTCATCTTGGATCAGACTACCTCTTTTTGTATCCCTAGTGCTTAGCACTGTGCCTGACACATTGTCGAGTCCTTTTTAGTTGTGTCCAGCTTGGCAGAGACATTGGAGTGGTTCACCGTTTCCTCCCCCAGCTCATTTTGCAGATGAGGAAACTGAGGCAAACAGCGTTAAGTGACTTATTCCGGGTCACACAGCTAGGAAGTGTCTGAGACCAGATTCGAACTCAGGAAGTTGAGTTTTCCTGACTCTAGGTTATCTACTTTGCCGCATAGTAGGTGCTTAATAAAAGTTTTTTGAATTGAATTGAATCAAAGTGACTAAGTCTAATCCCTCTTTCATATGAGAACCTTCCAGACTTATTGCACCAAGCTTGGTCCCTTTGCATGTAGTATGTGCCTGGTTGCTATTTGTTAATTGTTTTGGTTGGTTTGTGGTGAACATGCTTTGCTTTGCAAAGCTAAAAACTCTGTATCAAGTACATATGTGTTGTCTGGAATGGGATGGTCTTTTAATAGTTTGTGTTTGCTTCAGGTCTTGGAGGGCTTCAGAGTCAGGGGTGTGTGTGTGTGTGTGTGTGTGTGTGTGTATCTAGGTGTGTCTGGGGTTCAGGAAGGATGGGAACTGACTCTCAGGCAGGAAGAGGAAGGATAGTCAGCTGGTAATCCTTCAGTCTGACAGCAGCTCACCCTAATTCTGGGGAGGGGACATGTTGGTGGCATCCAGCCTGAGGGCCAAAGAAAATCAGTCCACGTGTTTAGGGGTTGTTGCTGAGCCCTTACTGTAGGTGATTGAGGTGAAAGTGTAGTGCCCTCGTGATATACCCCAGAAGGGAGATTTTTAAAAAATGATTTCCTAATTTAAGTTTTTTTTTTTTAATGAATTGCTTCTTTGTCTTAAAAATTAAGTGAAAGAAATCTAAAACTTGACTAAACAGATTTAATTGACATTAGGATGTTATTGTTATTATTAAGTGAGGCAACATGGGATAGTGAATGGAACACTAGTGGTTAAGTCAGGAGGCCTGGGTTCTGATTCTGACTCTGCTTCTTATTAGCTGAATGACTTTGGGCAAATCACTTAACCTCTCTGTCTCCTTTTCTTTCTTTCTTTCCCTTCCTTCTTCCCTCCCTCCCTCCCTCCTTTCCTCCCTTCTCCCTTCCTTCCTCCCTTCCTTCCTTCCTTCCTTCCTTCCTTCCTTACCCCTTCCCTCCCTCTCTCCCTCTCTTCCTTCCCAATCAGGGTTAAGTGACTTGCCCAGGGTCGCAAATCTAGCAAGTATCTGAGGTTGGATTAGAACTCGGGTCCTCATTACTTCAGGGATGGTGCTCTATCCACAGTGCCACCTAGCTGCCCCTTTCCTATTCTTTAAATAGATACACACACCCCCTTATTTTTATTGTTTTTTATTTACATAATTTTAGTTTCTGAATATATTTCCCCCTCACTGCCTTACTCATTGTGCAATTTATTGTCACAGAGACTTTTAAACGGAGTTAAAAAAAAGGTAGTTAAAAAAACCCAATCAACAGGTTGCCTTTATCTGACAGTATATTCATTATTCCACACTCATGGTCTTCCACTTCTGCAGATGAGAGACGGAGGTTCTTTTTCTTAGCTTTCTCCTGGAGCTTAACCTTCATCATTTATAATTTCAGAGTGTTTCTTTTCATCTTTTGGTCCTTTGTGTTCTAT
This sequence comes from Pseudochirops corinnae, assembly GCA_028646515.1. NCBI lineage: Eukaryota > Metazoa > Chordata > Mammalia > Diprotodontia > Pseudocheiridae > Pseudochirops > Pseudochirops corinnae. The sequence goes on along the minus strand of CM053588.1, from coordinate 166,083,037 downwards.
GTTGTTGTCTGTGTTCCTCTTTTGTAAAATTATTGATGATTATTCTTCCACCATTCCCTTTGTTGTTACAGTTCAAGACAGCTTCCAAGGGGGACTCAGTAAGACATATTAGCCCAAATCGTGCCTTAAGGGGTCTTTAGTAGCTTTACTGCAGTCCTTGGGATGGGAATCTGAGCCTGCTCCTCGCCCAGTCCTTTCTTTTGCTACTTTTGGTTATGCGTGACATTGTTTCTTTGGAATACTATGGCTTAAGGCCTTACTAATCTTACCTTGTTGCTGGGCAGCATCCCCCATCCTTTGGGGTCTGTATGCCCTCCGACGTGGTGCCAACTCTCTGCAGGTCAGCGGAGGCTGTGGGAAGCAGTGAAACGGAGAAAAGCCATGTGTAAGCGAAAGTCTTGGATGAGCAAGGTGAGTGTGTTGAGCTGTGGCAGGGGAGGGGTTAGGGTGTGTAGGGGAGAAGAGCAGAGTCCTTAGCAGAGACGTCATGCTCTCTTCTTCCCAGTGGCAAAAGTCAGTCTGTCAAGTATAGTGGGAACCATATAACCTCAGGGTAGAAGACCTCTTGTGTACCCCATTCCCACCCTCAATTCCAGGAATCTAGGGAAATTCCACTGTAGTATTTTTCTCAAAAACAGATTCTTTCCTCTTTTTTTGTGCTTTCAGTCTTTTCTAGTCTCTGGGGTAGCTTCTGCCTTAAGTAAATGTATTCCCCCTTAACTATCTTCTCTCCAGCTCCCCCTACCCCACCCCCAGCTGTCTTCTTAGCTGAACTTAGAATTCATTCATTCTTTGGCCCTTTGCTTGTTGTCCTAAAAGACAGTGAGAAAGGAAATTTGTGTGGGCCTGTGTTCTGCTATTAGAAATGTCTTTGGCCTTCCCTCCCTATCTCTGTCTTGTGGGCCCTGTCCCACGGGGTAGGGGTGGCATTGGGGGTGCTTTTCCTGGATTTGGCAACAGCAGTTTCCTGGATGGCCCTACAGCAAAGGACCCACTTGAGAGCCAGATAAGGGGCAGCTGCACCAGGCCACGTGGTCTCCTTTGGTGGATGTTGCCCTGGCCCTCTGCCCAGACTGAAGGGAGAAGGGAGGAGGTTGAGGAGAGAAATGAGAAGAATAGAGGAGTAGAGAAGGTTGTGTGAAAAGGGAAGTAGTGAGGACTAGGCCCAAATCCTGAACTAAAGAGAGAAGCCAGAACTCAGCAGTAAGGCAGTGTGCTATCCTTGGTTCTTGGAGCTGAGTGTCTCTGGTGTTGGTGGCCTTGCCAGTTTTAAGGGGGTCTTACTGGGCCAGTGTGGGATGGGAGCTAGTGGTAGGGTAATGGGGTGGGCTGCTGCAAAGGGGGCCTTGCTCATGAGCAAAAAGGGATGACTAGGGCTGCTTTGCCAGGATTCCATTTTCTTTTCTTTTTTTATTTTATTTTTTTCCTTTTTGTCTTTTTTATTTCAAGTGCTTGACATAGTAGACACTGAATAAATGCTTGTTGACTGATTAGATGAAGAAGCCATTCTTTAGTATTTGTGAGACATGAATACAAATGATCATAATGACAATTTGAAAGAGGTAAGTTCATAGAAAAGGTCAAACTGATAGGCATGAGAATTTCAGGTAGGCAGGGAGCATCACCTCAAGGTGGAAGATCCAGGAGAGGTTTCATGAAGCATGTTGATACCTTTAGTGGGCCTTGAAGGTAGAGATGCAGAGAGAATGTGTTCACGTCATGGAGGATGAACAGCAGAAAGGCATGGTGGAAGGTGAGGTCAGGGAGCAGCAAAGAATGCAGTTGGGCAGTTATGTATCTTTATTACTGGGTGCTCAGATGCTAAAGAGGTTTGCTTTTCCCCACTTACACGCGCCTCCTGGGTTTTTCTGGGTTTGGAAGGTTACTTTCTCTCAAAAAAAAGAATACTTTTAATAATCTTTTTATCCATTTTATTTTCTTAGGAGGGGGTCATATAATTTTCCCATTACCTACTTGCTTTCCTGCAGATTTAGTCCTCAGATACCTTTAGCCTTGTCCTTCCCTTGCTTGCTTTTCCAAAACTGTTTCTCTTTGTGCTCTTTTCTGAGTCTCTTTCTCAGGTCCTGAGTGTTTCAGACACTGCATCCCCAACACACACACACACACACACACACACACACACACACACACACACACACACACACACACACACATATATGCACATTCTCTCTCTCTCTCTTCTCTCTCTCTCTCACTCTCTCACTCTCTCACTCCTAACCTCCAAAACTAAAATTATCTTCTCCCCTGGGGCAGAACAGGGGACAGAGTGGCTCCCTGGGGAGGGGGCTGGAGATAGGCAGCACCAAGTGGCTATCAAAGGGAAGAAGCCAAAGCTAAAATTAGAAGGGGAGGTGGGGAGGGCCCCTCACTGCTTGAGAAGGGATTGGGGTCAAGGGAGGCCCCTGCCTCTTTCCTGGCTCTGATTCCATGCTGGGAGGGCATAAACAAGTAGCTGCCGACAGGAGACAACTCAGTGCCTGCAAAGTGGCCTGGGAAGGGCAAAGAGCTGCTCTGGATTGCATTGACTGTTCCATTAACTCCCCCCTTCATCACTGCCAGCTGGGGCCCTAAAATCTGTAAGGAGTCCTGCTCTGACCCGCTCTAACCCAGAGCCACACTCAAACCTTGGTCTGCTCTAGACCATGGGCTTCTGACTCCCTTTCTGCCCTTTCTCCAGGTGTTCAGTGGTAAGCGCTTAGAGGCAGACTTCTCCACTCCCCAGTCGCAGAATACCTTCAGAAAACCATCACCCATACCGGGGGTTTCTGCTGGGGAGGGGTCGCTGCAGAGCCTCACTTGTCTCATTGGGGAGAAGGACCTCAGCTTGTTTGAGAAGCTTGGAGATGGTTCCTTTGGAGTTGTGCGCAGAGGGGAGTGGGATGCTCCCTCAGGGAAGAAGGTGAGCCGGAGGGTCAGAGAGATGTTACCTCAGGTCCGTGTGCTTGGATGGAAAAAATTACATTTCTATTTCAGTACAATTTATTTCCTTTGTAATGCTATGTCTTTTATGTATTTAATGACACTATTCTGACAGGAGGTTCATAGCCTTCCAGATTGCCGAAGATTCCATCACACATAAAAAGTTAAGGACCTCTGAATTCAAACACACACGTTGGTTGTTCCTTGCTTGAGCAGGGATGGTGGAGGTCCCTGGGGTTGAGGGCAGGATTATCCATGTAGTGACTCCCCATCCTTTTCTCTGAAGAGAGTGCATTTGTCTTCTCTTTATTGTATACTGCTGGGTCAGGGATAGTAGGACCAAGGAAAAGTCAGGAAATGGTGGCCTTTGGGGCCTGTGCTGAGGTTTAATAAGACTCGATTAACATCTGAACTTGAAGATTCCCCAAGAACTGACTACCAGACCGATGGCCACCCAGGCATGCTTGTGGCCATTGCCTTTCCTGGGACCTGTGTCCCAGCTCCCTGTGATTGCTCTGTCCTGAATAGGTGAGTGTGGCTGTCAAATGCCTGAAGCCGGACGTCCTGAGCCAGCCCGAGGCCATGGATGACTTCATCCGGGAGGTCAATGCCATGCACTCCTTAGACCATCGGAACCTCATCCGTCTCTATGGGGTAGTCCTTACCCCACCCATGAAAATGGTGAGTGGGGCTTGGTGGGCATAGAGGAGGAGAAACATGGACGAGAGAAGAAAGAAGGCTGCCATCTTCTGTTAGTTTTCTGCCAATCTGTCCTGCGCAAAATCATCTTCCTTTCCTCCCCACCTCCCATTCTCAGAGTGAAGAAAGAGGCTCCCTCATCCCCCTACCCCGTGATAATGCTACAGATTTTAGAGTAGGAGGTGGGGAGAAGAAAGACAAAGTAGAAAATTCTCACATTGATATCATCTTCCAGAATAATATGGTTTATAATCCCAAAGTGCCCAGCTGGATTTTCACCTCTGCTCACTCTCTGAATTTCTCTGCATGACTCTCCCCTTTTTGAGGCAGGGATATGTCCCCTGAAATCTCCAGGAAGTGCTGAGGCCTTAATTGTGTAACCTTGGAGTTTCTAATCTAAACTTCCCTGAATTTGCTGAATGAAGCAAGGAAGGAACAAATTAATTAAGCACCTATTATCTGCTGCGTATGGTAGTAGGTTCTAGGAATATAAATAGAAAAGATGAAATAATCCCTGACCTCAAGAATCTTACATTCTAATGAAGAAAAACATGGAGCAGGCCTAGGTGGGTGGTCTCTCTGGCTGAGGCTGAGGGGATGGGGAAGGGGAAGTCATAGACTTTGAGCTCAAAGGGACTTCAGAAGTCAACTGATCAGTCAGTCAACCCTTGTTGGCTAGTCCAGCCAGTTCATGTTATAATTGTGGAAACCAAGGCCCGGTTGTCAGGACAAGAGGATGCTGGCTAAGAGGAGAGGGAAATCAGGGGGAGGGCCTAGGCTGGCTCTGGGGTCCAGAGGCAGGCATTCTTCCCCTGATTCTCCCTTTCCCTCACTCCTCTGGCTGTTCCAGGTTACAGAGCTAGCTCCCTTGGGGTCTCTGCTGGACCGTCTGCGCAAACACCAGGGCCACTTTCTTCTGGGGACTCTGAGCCGTTATGCTGTGCAGGTGGCTGAGGGAATGGGCTATTTAGAGGCCAAACGCTTCATCCACCGAGACCTGGCTGCCCGGAACCTGCTGCTGGCCACCCGAGACCTAGTGAAGATTGGGGACTTTGGGCTGATGAGGGCCTTGCCCCAGAATGACGACCACTATGTCATGCAAGAGCACCGGAAGGTTCCCTTTGCCTGGTGAGCGAGGGAGCTGGGGCACCACAATTTAGGCTCTCCCTGACCGTGTTCTGCTCACCTGTTACAGCCCTTGGTCCTGTGTGGTTGGTCTCGGTACATCTTTGAGATTGTCTCTGCTTGCCTTTCTAGGCAGCCAGCTGGCATAGGAGATAGACTGCTGAACTTGAAATTAGGAAGAACTGAGTTCAAATCTTGCCTCAGATACGTAGTAGCTATGTGACCTTGGGCAAATCACTTAACTGTTCTCAGCCTCAGTTCCCTCATTTGTAAAATGGGTTTAATAATAGCACCACCTAGCTTAGGCTCAAATGAAATAAAGCACATAAAATGCTTTGCAAAACTTTAAAGTATACTCTAAGTATACTCCATAATGATAATTTTATATTGTATTTAATATATTTACATAAAGTGTTATTATTATTCTCCCCTTCATATGCCCTCTATATAGTCCCAGCCCTGTATCTACCCTGGACTGCCCTGATCTAAATCTCTGTCCTGCCTACTCTTCCTAATCTAGGGTAGCAGTGTTCCCAAGTAACCATTTACCCATCTTAGGGCCTCTGGTAGCCAGAGAGGACCATAGGAGGAATACAGGCCATTTGGCTTACTGTCCCCAGCCTCTGGAGGCCTGGTCAAAAAGACCCCCAGGCCACTTCGTTATATCTATTCCTGCCCACTTTGCCTGTTCTAGGAGGTGCTGGTGAAGAGATGGCATACTGTAGGCAGCGTACGTAGTAAAGCTGGTAACTTTTTCTTGGCTGGGCTCTGCCTTCCACCAGGTGTGCCCCAGAGAGCCTGAAGACAAGGACTTTCTCACACGCCAGTGACACCTGGATGTTCGGAGTGACCCTGTGGGAGATGTTTACCTATGGCCAGGAGCCCTGGATTGGCCTCAATGGAAGCCAGGTGAGAGTCTGAGTTGATCACGTTCCCTTCCACGCTCCCATCTTCACAAAATGGAGCTGGGACAGCCTTGCCAGTTAGCTGGATTCCTTGTCTGGTCTTCTAAGGGTGGAGATCTGGATACTGAACAAGAGCGGATGAGGCAGGGACTCCCTAGGCAGAGGACACCTTTTAAATCGTCATTAAACACTTATTAAACCCTCACCATGTGTCAGGGGCTTTGCTAAGTGCTTACCAACGGAAGCAAAAGACAGTCCCTCCCCTCAAGGAACTTACAGTCTAATGGGGGAGATAACAGACAAATTATACAAAGCAAGCTATATACAGGATAAATAGAAATTAATTAATAGAAGGCACTGGAATTGAGAGAATAGCAGCTAGGCCTACATGTGCTCTTCTCTCTTCCCATCTGCTCATCTCTTTCCACCTGAGTGACCTTAGTCAGTCTTTAGGTGGGGAGATGAGTCAGAGAAGAAGTAGTGTTTGGCTACTTTTCCCAAGTCCCATGCTTAGAGCCCATGCTGGACTTACTCTGCCCTAGAAGATTCAGGTTTCACCTCATTAAACAGGGGAGTAATCAGATTAGCCTTTTGTTGGGAGATGGGCTAAGAGGAAGATGGGGTCTCTAGTTGCATACAGACCTTGCCCTTCCCTTCCTTAGATCTTGCACAAGATTGACAAAGAGGGAGAGAGGCTCCCTCGCCCCGAAGACTGTCCCCGAGATATCTACAACGTCATGGTCCAGTGCTGGGCCCACAAGCCAGAGGACAGACCTACTTTTGTAGCTTTGCGAGACTTCTTGCTGGAGGTAAGGGGCATGGGAGGCTGGAATCTGATGCAGGGTCAGTATGAACTGAGGTACTTTGGGGACCCTAGTGGGCTGGAGGAGGAAGCTGGCACTGGGGTAATATTCTCCACTGTCAGTATGAAGGAAGGCTGAGGGTAGAATTGACCTGTCCTTGACCACTATCCCCCAGGCTCAGCCCACAGACATGAGGGCCCTTCAGGACTTTGAGGAGCCAGACAAGCTACACATACAGATGAATGATGTCATCACTGTCATCGAGGGAAGGTACGGGTGCAGGTGGTCCCTGGGCTGTCCTTGGGCGTGTTATTGGAGGCTGCGAGAGAACCAGCTCCGCTCCTGGGCGGAGGTTTGTGTGAAGAGAAGAGAAGAGTCGGAACTCAATCAGATTTCAGCCATCATGGTCTTTATCTGGGCAGAAGAAGTAGGGACAAGCCCAGAGGCCAAGAGATCTGAATTATATACTCTTTAAAACTCCATTAATTATATAGAGAATCTCATAGGTCCGAGCTGGAAGGAATCTCAGAAGCCATCCATTTAACCCCCCTCCCTCCCCCCCCCCCATTTCACAGATGAGGAAACTGAGGCTAACATGGTTAAGTCACTTGATCACAGTCATGCAGCTACTAAGCATGACTCCAGGCCAGGCAGTCTATCCATTCTGCCAACGTATTGGACAGTTTTAATTGTTAGAAAAAGTCTTCTTTTTATCAAGTGGCAGCTAAATGGTTCAGTGGATAGAATATAGGACCTGGAGTCAGGAAGACTGGCCTCAGACATTAATTGTGCTACCCTAGGCTGCCTGCCTCAGTTTCTTCATCTGTAAAGTAGAGATAATAATAGTGCCCATCTTCTAGGATTGTTGTAAGGTTCAAATGAAATCATATTTGTTAAATACTCCACACCGTATATAGTACATTAGCAGGTACTTAATTGTCAAGAATTTCTTCATTCTCCCTGACTCTCAAGACCTTACCAATTTTGTCAGCTCCAGGCCCTAGCTGTGTACATAAGGGCCAGACCAGGGGTGGGGAACCTGCGGCCTCGAGACCACATGTGGCTCTGTAGGTCTTCAAGTGTGGCCCTTAGACTAAATCCACTGACCTCCAGGGCCCCATGTGGCTTTGAGGCCACAGGTTCCCCATCCCCGGGCCAGCCTGTCATCTCTGGGGACAAGGGGAACAGGAAGTATAAGAATTGGCTGGGATTGGTTGGCCTCATGGCCATGGTGACAGTGACAAGAATCGCATGTCCTATTCAAAGTCTCCCTCTCTCCTCACCATGGTCTTTGGGGGTGGTTGGCTTTGGAGTTAGGAGGCTTGGATTTCAATCCCAGCTCTGCCACTTAATTCCAGTGTGACTTAAGGCAAGTCGCTCTCTAAGCTCACTGTTTCCTAATCTGCATAATGAGAGGGTTACTTTTTATCCTTCTCAGAGACCCAGGATGGAGCTTCTAGGTGGTGCCATGGTGCACAGAGTACCAGGCCTAGAGTCAGGAAACCTGAGTTCAGTCCGGCCTCGGACACTTACTAGCTGTGTGACCTTGGGCAAGTCACTTAACTGCCTCAGTTTCCTCATCTGTAAGGCCTCTGAGAGCTCTGTGATACTGTGACTTGCCTCTGGCACAGACTCAAGGAGGTTAGACCCCCCCCAACTTCGGCACAGAAATCAGCAACGTCCCTTACCAGTAATAACACCCCTTGCCGTTAGCCTCTCCCCAGTCCCTTCCTCTCGGTTCCCATTGACCCCCTCACAGATCTTTCTGATGATCAGTTTCATAAATGATCTGTCCCTCCAATACAGCTAGAGTACTTAGTTACTTTCTCTCTTTTCTAATTCTCACCATCGTGCACACGTGAATTCATCTGACACCTCTTTGTGTCCCCCATTGCAGTGCCCTCCAATGAACAGATCATTCCAGCCTGACTCTTCCAACCATTCATTGCCCTCCTCACGCCCACACGTCCCTGCTTCACCAGTCCCCACCCTTAAGGCTTCCCAGCAGGGCCCTTCCCTAGCCCTGACCCTGGGTAGCTGCCGCTGCCCCACCCCCCACGTGCTCCTTCCTCCAGGTACCTCCTGAGTCACCCGCTTCTCTCCCCTCCAGCCCCAGCAGTACCAGCATGTGTGCCAAAGGAGATGGCCCCACCTGCTGTTATCTGATACCTTGGAAGTTGGAACTGGTCAGGGCAGGGGCAGAGGCAGGTTCAGGGTTAAGGAGAGAGTGGGGCAAGAAAATCCCCTGTAGGACTTTCTTCCCTATTCCTCCTACCCTCTCCAAACCCCTCCATACTCTTGAAGGTAGGCCGATTGAATTCTTTCCCCATAGCTACTTCTCTCATCTAGGCTGGTTGTGTTAATGGGGGAAGAGAGTTTCCCAAAATGTGTTTCACTGGAAAACTGTCTTGGGGTCTGTGTTGTCATTTTTTTTATTCTTGTTTGGCTCTTTGTGACCATATTTGAGATTTTCGTAGCAAAGATAATGGAGTGGTTTGCCATTTCCTTTTCTAGCTCCTTTTCCAGATGAGGAAACTGAGGCAAATGGGTTAAATGACTTGCCCAGGGTCACACAGCTTGTAAGTATCTGTGGCCACATTTGAATTCAGGAAGATGATGTTCTTGACTCCAGGCCCAGTACTCTATACACTATGCCAGCTAGCTGCCCCATCTTGGGGTCTCTGGGGAGGATAAAAATGAGACAGAGCCAGAACTTTCTGGGTGGGAAGGGAGGAATTGTCTGGGCGCCTTTGGAGTGATGCTGGTTCATGCAGGAAAACGTGCATCTGGGTTCCCCTGGGTTTTTGAGATTTCCCCAGCAGGGTCATGGGAGGAAGCGACTGCAGATGTTGAGGTCCTCCCCCAGACGAGTGAGGCCAATGACACCTGCCTGACTGGGGGTTGGCGTCTTGTAGGGCATTCTCAGGACGACTGTGGGCAACAGATGATGGTTACTACTAGGATGGATGGATGAATTTCTTCTAGTAGAGAGGGGCAAGAAAGGAGATATAGGAGGGAAGACTGGGCACCCAGAGGCCTTGAGGAAGAAGAGAAGCAGAGGGAAGACATGTGGCAAGAGCAGAGTAGATACAGAAAGGGGGGACGTGTAAGCTGAAAAACAGGGGTAGGAGTGTGTATATAGCAAATGGAGTTAGATTCCAGAGAGGGGGGACCAGAGCTAGGATCTCTTGCCACCATATCCATTGTTATGATCCAGTTTTTGCCTGGGTTTACACTCAGCAGTGTGGTTGGGATAGATCTGGTTCAGAACCATGAAATTGCGGACTTGACCATAAAGCTTGGAGATGCTAGAAGGATGTGGATGCTGAGAAAAAAAACCCCTTGGACCTTTATGCCAATGCTAGCAGTGCCTTCTGGATGCTTTGACTCTTCCCCTGACAGGATGTCCTTCCTGTCTGGGATTGGATGATTTTCTTCACCCTGAGAATATCCCAAGCTACCTCTGAGCTAAAAGGCACTCCTAACATCAACACTCCCCTTTGCTTTTTCTTCCTGGATTCCTCCCAACCCTCTTTCTGTGTAGTAGATTCTGAGAATAGAATCATGGCACTTGACCAGGAAATGGTAGTTTTGATTATTGGTTTCTCTCCTTATTTCTTTAATTATAGAATTCTAGTAATTTCTAATTCTGAACCAGGAACATTGAAGATTGATTACCTGGGCTTGGTTGTTGCTGACTCACCTACCCATAGCTTAATAGAGATCATCTAGTCCAACCTTCACAGATGGAGAAATTGAGGCCCAAAGAGCTTAACTCAGAGTACTCTCCTTTCTTATGTCTATCCACATGCCAGAGACAAAGCTTAGAGAAGGGAAAGGCCCCAGACTTTGGTACCTCGCCTCTCCTAACCCAGTCCTCTGTAACTTAAATATTTTCTCTTATTTCATCCCTTATTCTCATCTCTTACAATGCAACCAGTTGTTTTGGATATACTTTTTTTCCTTACAGTCCCTCTTTCCCAGCTCTGCCTCCCAGATGTGAGTCAGGGTCATCCTCTGTGGGTAAGAGGAAGGTCTGGGTACAGAGGGCCCACCCTGCCAACCCTTCCCCAGGGGGTGACTCAGAATCTTTGTGTGTCTTTGGGGCCTGGCTCTCTCTGTTGCTGCCAGAACAACAGGGGTGGAGGGATGGGGGGAGAAGATGGGAGGGCTATTAGGCCGCTCCCTCCTGGGAGGGCAGTTGTGGGATCACTCTGCCCCACCCTTCCGTCCACAGTTTCCCTGGCAGCTCCAGCTGCCTTTGCTGCTGCCTGGCTGCCTACAGCGTGGGCTTGAGGCTTTCCAGGGAGCCTCCAACACTGGCCTGGACACAAAGCCCCTTGCATTTAGCTCCTGGATCACTTCAGAAAGTGGGAGGTGAAGGGGACTGAGGCCAGAGCAGCCAGTGAGACCATTCTCTGTTTTTGTATTTGTTTATCTCGGTGTCTTTGACTCTCCCTGTCCCTCTTGGGTTTTTATGTGTTTCTTTTCCTCATTCTCCACATCTCCATGTTAATGGTCTTTCTCTGTCCTTGGTACTGTCTGTTTCTGAGTCTGTTACTCTGTCATTTAGTTTCTTTTGGGGGGGGAGGAGTAGGGAGGTCTTTCTCTGTGTCTGGATTTCCCCAGCGGGTCTTTTTTGTGTTCCCTGTCCTGGAGTCTGGGATGCTCAAAGTCCTAGGGCCCAACTGTTCCTTCAAGATAAAATTTCTAAGGGATTGGGGATCTAGGAGAGTTGTTGGTGGGGAGGTAGAAGAAGGGTGGATGCAAAGTGGATTATCTTCCCAGTTGAATCCACAAGGAGCTGTGCTGTGCTAAACAAGTGACTGTTTGGGGGTGGGGAACACTTTTTTGTTTAGGGGCCTAGACACAAAAGCAGAAGCTTAGTAAAGATGGGGGAGGCCGGGACTGAGGGGGACCTGAGTAACCTCTCTTGTGGACCGTCAGGTGGGAGCCCTGTCAGGATATGTTGAGAGAGAGAGAGAGAGAGAGAGAGAGAGAAAATGAGAATGAATGAGAATATAAAGGACAAAACATTTGTGTCGTTAACCCTGATTCAGTTAAGGTTGGTAAAGTTGTAAAGGGGCATACACAGTGTGTGACAGTCTGTTCCTTAACTTAGCTGGGAGCAAGGTTGTCCTTAGGCAGTTTCCCCTTATTTGGAAGCTGCCTCCAGGTCTGTCTCCAACCTAGCGTAGTGAGGGGACCTAACTTAGGGTGGGGGAGAGGTAGTCTAATTACATGGGAGGTGCTAGGCCATTTTCTTATTCATCCAGGGACCCTCTGTCATCTCTGCAATGACACTGCCGGCTGGCTGAACTGGCCCTCTGGTTGCCATGGATACACTGATGGCTGAGCCCCAGAGCTGTGCTGGCCCACTTAATGGGCTGTGTGTGGATGGAAGAGGAGAGGGTGTGTGACCAGAAGGATGGTGGGTATGGTAGACAGAGGGAAGAGAACATGCTCATTGGTCTTGTGGGCGTTTGATTCTACCCTTCTTTGTTCTTCATGGTCATCTGTTTCCACTAAACTCTAGAGGACCTAGGTGGGTGAGCATCTTGGATAAATAGACTTGAATTTATATTGCTCTTAGAGGCTTATAAGGCACTTTCAGTCCTTTTTGCTCTGTCATTTAGGGAGTAATTCCTTGAATGTCCTTTGGGAAATAATTCCCATAACGATGCACTGAAAACAGTCCCTCACTCCTACCCGAGGGCCAATGGGCAAGGTTTAGATTTAGACTAGTTGAGTTCTACGTAAGGGCCTCTCTGTAGTGAGGCTGGGCAACCAGGACTCTTGAGCCTGTTCCATGGTCTCTGTGACTTGGTGTTTTGGCTTTTTCTACCAGGGCTCTCACCTCCATCTTCCCTGTTGTAATGTGGCAGGAGTGAAGATAAGATAAGGGGAGCATAGTGTTGGGTGTGCAAAACCTCTCTCGTGGATGGAGCAGTGAAGAGTTGGCCTTTTGTGATGGATGTAGCTGAAATTATGACTAGAAAAGAGGGGAAAACCTGGCAGGCATTGTTGGAGTCAGAACTGTCTGTTTCTGGGCAGGAGAGTTGGGGAGAGACATGATCTGAACTAAAGAAAAGGAAGTATTGAGATTTTGTGGAGGCTTAGAAGAGAAGTGGAGTAGGGTGGGGAGAAGGAGCCTCAAATGAGACAACCCAGGCCTAAGTGACCTGAAGTGATGGGACAGTCTAACATCCCCCTCACCCCTCAAAAAATCCCACAAGTGTGGTGGTTTTTTTTTTGGCATCCTTCCATTTCTCACATGTGTTAATGAATAACTTTAAGGTGGTGTAGACAGCAGGGTCAAACTTCCAGGTGACTCATTGGCCTAGATAGAGACAAAGGGAGCCGTGGGCCCCAGGGGTGGGGGTGGGGACAAAAAAGTGAGGACTCAGTCCCAAGGGGGTGGCAGAGGATGAATAATTGGGGGGGGGGTGGCATGGAAAGGACAGAAGGAAGTCTGTGGACTTCTCAGAAACGATCATGCCTCGCCCTTGGTTTTCATGTTGCAGTACTCTGGCTCTAGAACACTATGGGAAACTGTTTATTTTGGGATGGTGGGGGTGTTATCCTCTCCCTTTGTCCTTTCTTGTTCTCCTACCCTAAGGACTGGAGTGTTGATCATAGGGTGATGCCATGTCTAGGGACTCAAGATGGGACTGGAGCTAGCTGGTTTCTTGTGTGATGGAAAGAGATTATCTGGGCTGCAGCTCTGGATGCCCTTGGGCAAGTCACTTAGCCTGAGTCTGTTTTAAATGAGGGGGGAGAGGGAGAGATAATATTGACCCTGCTTATCTCATAAAGACATTGAATATCAAGTGGAACAAATGTATTCAGAAGATGTTTATAAAATGGTGTGTATAGCAGATGTATGTTCTCTCCCATTTGGTGCCGTTTTGGCTGATCCTGGAGGGCTACTCCTGGGCTGTCATCATGTGTCTGGACTCGATTCTATTCTTTAGGGAATAAGTCCTTTATGGAAGTCATCCTTCCATGGCTTTGGGGACATTCATCTTATAAGTATTTAGAGTTGGAAGACCTAGGTTTTACATTCTAGCACCGGCACTTGCCACAAATTTGTCAGACAACTCACTGCTTGGAGAATCAGTTTTTTCATTTGTAGAATTGGAGGGAGGTGGGATGTTGAACTGCGTGATTTAAGGCCCCTTACGGCTCTGAGTCTTCTGATCCCATGGATGTTTGTGAAGTGTTTAGGAGGTTTCACATAAAGGATTTAGAGCCAGAAGGAACCTTCGACTTCGTCTAGTCCAATCCCAACATTTTTACAAATGTGAAAAACAAAGCCCAGGGAAATTAAATGAGTTTCCCAAACGTAGCACAGGTGTTGGCATTATTTTGATTGCTCACCACTAGACCCCAGCTTGGAGAGCCAGGGTAAGAACTTTTAAGACTTGGTTTCTTCTTCAAATTAAAATATATCTGTATCTATGCCCAGAGATTTAAATACACACAATCTATATACATACACACAAATTTACATACACACACGCACATACACACAGATTTAAATACAATCTATATACATATGCACAAATTTAAATACACACACACACACACACACACACATTCTCTGGCCTTCCTTTGGCATCCAACTTCAGTGGTCAGTTCTGCTTGGAGAAATCTGTAGCTGTCAGGTTTAGCTAGATGGTGCTGTGGGTAGATGCTTAGCAGAGTGCTTGGCTGATAGTAGGGGCTTAATAATTCCTCCCTCTGCCCCTCCAGCCATTCCCAGTCTCTCCCTTATCATTAAGACGGGTCCTTGGGTGCCCTTCTCCATCTGCTGCTCTGGGCTTCTATCCAGGAAAGCTTCAGTTTAATTATTCTCTAGCTGTGTGACCTTGAGCAAGTCACTTATCTTTGGACTTCATTCATCTCACTTATAAAATGGGAATAACTTATCTTTGGACTTCATTCATCTCACTTATAAAACGGGAGTAACATGACCTCTTGATGTCTCTTTCAAGCTCTCCATTCTGTAGTACTCACATGTATAGGAGAGAGGTGGGAAGATGGTCATGGCATATTGGTAGTATATTCTGTTTCTTGATCCCCCTTCCCCGATCTTTCTTCCTCCACCTCCTCCCTCTTCTTCTTTTCCTCTCTCTCTCACACTCACACACACACACAGCCACCATTCTGTGAAGACAAAAACTCTGTCTTGTCTAAACTTTGTATCTTTCTCCTCAAGTGCTCTACACAAATTACATGATAATTAAATGTGGCTTGAATTGACTGAGTGTCACATCTGAAAGTTGTGGATCCTTATGGCTACCCAACTGCCGAGTCCCCTGAATCTTCTTAGGGTTTACGGTCCCTGGGGCGAGTAGTAGTGGGGGGCGATCTGCGTTGGTGGACTGAGTTACCTACACTCAGTATCTGTGATTTAGTAGAGAAAACCTAGGGAGTTGTCAGAAGCATTGACAGATTAGATGTCTCAACTAAGGACACAGAGCTGGTATATACTGAGTGGATTTGAATCCCAGTCTTCCGGACTCCAAAGGGCACGCTCTCTTCACTCTACCACTCTGGGTCTAGAGCAGGGGTTCCTGACTGTGGGGTCTTTGAACTTGTTTTGGTGTTGTTTTTGATAACTATGTTGTTGAGTCGTTTCAGTCGTGTCCGGCTCTTCACGATCCCATTTGTGATTCTCCTGGCAAAGATACTGGAGTGGTTTGTCATTCCCTTCTCCAGCTCATTTTACAAAGGAGGAAACTGAGGCAAACGGTTAAAATGACTTGCCCAAGATCATACAGTTAGTAAGTGTATGAGGCTGGATTTGAACTCATGAAAATGAGTCTTCCTGACTTCAGGCCTGGTGCTCTATCCATTACACCTAGCTGCCCTTGATAATGAGATTTCAGTTTAATTGGTTTTCCTTGGTAATATTTTATTATATGTTTACATATTTTAATATATTGTTATTTATTTTTTTGTACTTAAAAACATGATTCTGAGAAGGGATGATTCTGTAGGCTGATTGACCAGGCTGCCAAAGGGGTCCATGAACAAACAGATTAAGAACCCCAATGTAGAAGATTCCTGTATCTTCGACAATCGCTGTTTCTTCATAGGGGGGTGAAGTATCATGAAAGACACCGCCACCCGAATCGGGCTGTATTCATAGGGTAGCCTCAACAAAATGGAGGTGATGATTTTGGTAAATTTTGCTGTGGTCTGACTTCCCATATCTGGAATATTGTTACCAGATCTTTTTACAGTGTTTTAAATTTGTCAGAGTGGGTGATCAGGATTCAGAGGGAGGGGGATGGTTCTGGAAATGATGTCATATGATGATTGGATGGAATGGCTGGGGATGTTTGGCCAGGTGAAGAGGAGACAGGAGATTGCGGGCATGATAGCTTCTGCGCGTATTTGCAGGTTGTCATGGGGAAGGCAGGGGGTTAGCTTTGTTTTGCTAGGGCCCCTAAGAGTAGAACTAGAACAGATGTTGGATATTACAACATCTCAATGTAAAATATAAAGAACTCAATATAAAGAGCTTTCTAAAAGTCGCATTGGTCTGCCGAGAGTGGAAAGTAGTGAGCTCTCTGTCGTGGGAGGTTTTCAGGCAGAGGTTGGGTGATTACTTGTCAGGGATGTTTTAGTCCTTTGTATAATGGGTTCTTCTGTTGGATGGATTAGTCCCAATAAAACCAAAAACCCAAGCATTTATTAAGTATCTACTATATGCCATATGGGCTTGTTGGCGCAGTGCATAGAGCTCTGGGCCTGGAGTCAGAAAAACCTGCTTTCAAATCAGACAACTAGCTCTGTGACTCTGGGTAAGCCACTTAACCATTGTTTGCCTCAGTTTCCTCATCAGTAAAATGTGCTGAAGAAGGAAATGGCAAACCACTCCAGCATCTCTGCCAAGAAAACCCCAGATGGGGGTCACAGAGAGTTGGATACTACTGGAGTGACTGAATAACAACCATTATGTGCCATATACTGTGCTAAATTCTTTATAAACTCACAACAGCTCTGGAAAGTAGGCGCTGTCATTATCCCTGTTTTACTGAGGTGGAGGTGAAGTGACTTGCTCAGGGTGCCACAGCTAGTAGATTGTCTGAGGCAGTGTGAGTACTCAGGTCTTCCTAACTCCAAGCCCGGGACTCTTATCCATTGGGCTACCACCAGGCAGGAAGAATTCTAGATTTGGAATCAAAAGAATTGGGTTTGAATCCCAGCTCTGCTGTTTAGCCAGCTCTATGATCTTGGGCAAGTCATTAGAATTGACCAGGTTTCCATTTCCCCATCTGTAAGCTAAAGTAATTTGATTACATTCTGTCTAAGGCTTCTTCTTGGCTCCTCTGTGAAGGGTGACCTGTAAGGTCTCATCCCACTCTGAGGTTCTGCGAGTCTGAGTTCTGAACCTTCTCCTCTGCCTGATCCTCACTGAAGCTTCTAGGGAGAAAATGTGCCAACCATTGTGCCTCCATGTCTTGGAGTTGACAGGGGATGGGGCAATGGAAGTCACGTCCAGTAGGCATAGGGAGCCTTTATGCAAGTTATTCCTCTCTGGCGCCAGCTCAAATAAAAAAAAAAGCATTGTCAGCAGTTTTTTTTTAATTTCCTCGGGGTACAGAATAAGATTGAGTGGTCACAGTAGGCCACACCTGTCCTGAGAAGTTGGCAGGGTGAGGTATTTATGTATCTTGGCTTTCCCTCTGGGTTCTGTGGCTACAGGGAGAAAGGGTGGTGAATTGGTCAGCACTTTGTTTCAGTGCCTTTGCACTTGTACCCACGTTTGGGGCAGAGCTGAGATGGACATAGCCAGAGGTGTCCAATTGTTCCTGCTACCTCTTGGTTTTTACCATGTCCCTTTGGGCTTGACAGGGCGGAGAATTACTGGTGGCGTGGGCAGAATACAAGGACACTGTGTGTGGGACCCTTCCCGAGAAACGCAGTGACCTCTGTGGCTGGGCTGTCAGCTCACGATATCAGCCAGCCACTCCAGAACAGCTTCATCCACACGGGCCATGGTGACAGTGACCCCCGACACTGCTGGGGATTCCCAGACAAGATCGATGAGTAAGTACCAGCCTGGGGATGGCCCTTCTGCCTGGAAGAGGGTGGGAGTGTGATTCACAGCAATTTATAGTTAGTTGAATGCTTCATTATCAAGTTCTTTTATTGTGATTAGGTTGGTTAAAGACCATCTCCCTAATATACTCCTCCTCTAGGATCCTTTTTTACTCTTTTCCTGAATGTCTCCATCTCTTCTCCCTCTATTCCATTGTCATTCCCCCCAGTTTTTTACCCTGGATCCTCTTTTCTGTCACCCTGTTACTCATTTCTCTCTTCTCCCCCTTCCTCATTGTCTTTCCCCTAGTTCTTGACCCTGAGTCCCTCCTCTATCACCCTCTTATTCATCTGTCTTTCTCCACCTAGTTGCTGACTCTGGGTCCCTCCTCTGTCACCCTCTTATTCATCTGTCTTTCCCCCCTTCATTCTTGATCCTGGGTCCCTTCCTCTGTCAGCAATTTACTCATCTTTCTTTTCCCTTCTCTATCCAGTTTCCAGTGCTCAGAA
Organism: Pseudochirops corinnae; assembly: GCA_028646515.1. Lineage (NCBI taxonomy): Eukaryota > Metazoa > Chordata > Mammalia > Diprotodontia > Pseudocheiridae > Pseudochirops > Pseudochirops corinnae. The sequence goes on along the minus strand of CM053588.1, from coordinate 166,065,000 downwards.
AAGGAGAGGGGCACTGGAAGCCCCTCCAGTAAGCCCAGGAAGGAGAGGCAGATGACAGTAGGGATTTGGGGTTGGGTATGGGATGTTAAGAGAGTGGCCATACAGCTTGCATAGTTTACTGAAGGCAAACAGTCACAGGGGAATGGTGGAAGGATGGAGAGGCCTGCCCTCCACTACACCCCGCAAAGGCTCTGTCCCTTCTTTCCTGAGATCCTCCCGCTGTTCTCTCCTTTTGATACTACTGAAGCCCTGAAGAGTCAGCCCTCCACCCTCGGGCTCCGGGTGGCAGACTTGTGGAGCACTAGTTCATAGAAGGACCTTTGTCTGTCTGGATGTACCAAGGGGATGTAGCGTGAATAAGGAAAGAGTGAGAAAGATTAACCACATCCTGGGTGGCATGTCAGAACCATTTACGGTGTTCTCAGGCTCCTCTGACTCCTCATGGGTCATCCACCCCCTCCTTTTGCAGATGAAACTGTAAGAAATTTACTGTAAGAGAAATTGCTGAGGTTCACAAAGGTAGTAAGTAACAGAGCTGGAATTTGAACTCGGGTCCTTCTGAATCCAAACCCAGCCACTTCTCCATAGTACTACTCCGGCTTCAGGATCCTAGGATGCTATGTTTCTGGGTCCCTTTTGGCTTCTGACCTCTACGAGGTTAGTCCCCCAAGACTCGGTTAGCTGTGGCTCACACACATACACACCCTGTTCTCCACAGAACCTGGGGTACAGGGTGGCAAGGACGGGAGAGTCCTGAAAAGAGGGGAAGTGGCTCCCTACTGCACTAGTGCCCTCTGCCCTATGCCTCATGTGGTGCGGCATGTCAGGGTGGACCCAGCCCCATTCTTTAGGGCATTAATCAGCCTTAGTGACTAAGGCCCAGATACTGACAGGCAGGGACTGAGGTTGAAGTGGGGGCAGGGGAGAAGGGTAGCGGCCCCTGCCTCCCTGTTCCCTCTCCTATCTCTTAGCATTAGTCATGGAATCTTAGCCTGTCAGAGAAGGAAGAAAGATCTTTGAGGTGGCCTAGTACAGCCCCCTTTTACGAATGAGGAGGCTGAGGCCGAGAGAAGAAAGGTAGCTTGTCAGAGATGAATGGTTGGTGATGGAGTCACTGCCAGAAACTATGTCCCTCTTTCTTTTACTATAAAATTTCTTAATCTGGGTTCACAAACTTTTTTTTTTAGTATTTCGATTAAAGTGTATTTCAATAGAATTGGTTTCTTTTGTAATCCTATGTGTTTTATACTTTTAAAAACATGATTCTGAGTAGGGGTCCATAGGCTGATTGGCCAGATTGCCAAAGGTGTCTTAGATGCACAACAAAAGGTTCAGAACCCGTTTTCCTGGGTTTGAGGGAGATAACTATCATGCCTATTCCCCAGGTCTTTCTGGGCCCCAGACCTTTTTAGTCTGCATATATTGTCTGTTGCCTTAGCTGGTCCTTCCCTAGTGTTCCTATCAGAGAAAGAATGAGAAGACAGCTTCCTGGGGGTCACCTCTTCCCCACAGCACCCTGCTCTGGTTTTTTCTACAGACTTTATCTGGGAAACCCTATGGATCCTCCTGACCTGCTAGCAGTAGAGCTGAGCACCTCCCGCCCCACCCAGCTCCTAGGAAGGGTGAAAAGTAAGAGTGGCTCCTCCATTGTACCACCCATCCCATCCCCTGGGGCCCTTACTTTCGGATAGGAAGGAGTGGGCAGCCTCTTCCTAAGGACGCCTCCATGCTGGTCTGCTTGGCTCAGGGTTGGGGTGAGAGCAGCAGGTGGGTTAGCTTTGTCCCTGATCCCCCCGACTTGCAAGTGGGGTGGAACATGAGGGGCACCTGGTGTTGGCTCCTTTTGTATCCGCCAGTGGTGGGCATCATCTGGACATGGCCCTGGATTAGCCCTGGACTGGCTGCCAGTCCCCTCCCCCACGTCCTGTGTCCCTCCTCTCCTCTCGGGCTTAGCAGGACTCCATTCCCTGGCTCTCCATGTGGCCTTCTAATCCCTCAGCAGCCTACCTACGGTGCCTCTTTAGGTGCCCTCCTCCTGCTCCTCTCCCTAGCCCGAGCCTTGTGTTCTGCTGCTCTGCCCACCTAGCTGCCTTCCCTCCCTTTGCCTCTCCAGATGCAAATTAACTTATCTCATTTCCTGCTCACCTTCTCCCTCCTCTTCTTCCTCATCTCCTTTCTCCCTCTCTTCCTCTCCCTCCTCTCCCTCCTTCCTTCTCTCCTTTCTCTCCTCCTCTTTTCCTCTCCTCTCTCCCTTCCTTTTCCATCATCTCTTCTTTCTTCTCTCCCTTCTTCCCCTCCCCCTTCCCTTCCCTCTTTCCCCTTCCCCTCCATTCTCCTTTCCTCTCAATCTCTGTCTTCTCTCTCTTACCCTCGTTTCTTCCTTCTCCCATCCCCTACCTCTGCCCCCTCCCCATGGCCTCTCTTCCAGGGGAGCCTCCGCCTCGCCCGCCTCAGCCTGCCATCTTCACTCAGAGTAAGTGGGGCCGTTCTCCTTCTCGATGCCCTGGGTCCTGCCCCTGTCCCCTCTGTTCTCTCATAACTCCTCTCCTCCTCGAAGGTACACAGTAGGGGGCTGAAAGGGGGGAAGGGGAGGGAGTGTGCTGTGAGCTTCCTGCTGCCAGCCCCTAGCATGACTCAGCCTCTTCAGACACCTGGTGCTTGTGGCTCTGCACTGGCTAAACACCAGCTTCCTCTCAAGGAAAGGGAGCTGTGCCCCCCAGCCAGACCACCCAGACCCAAGGCTGAGGTGCCAAAGCCTTGGTCTGTTCTCATGAATGAAGTTCAGCCTGAGAGTAGAGATGCCATTTTCTTCTGTTTCCATTTCCCTTGTAAAGCCCCCCCTAATACTTATTTCCTCTCCCCACCTTGCACTAACTTGTGTGTGGTGTTTGGGTGGGCCAGAAGATGGGTCTGGTGGGAAAATGGGGAGTGGACCTTGGGGTACTGCTGACCACAGCTCTGGGGAGAGATTTTCACGGGCGTAATATTGACAAGGGAAATGTCAAAGAGCGGTATTAGGGTGAGATGCTGTCAGATGTGGCTGAGGTAGAGGTGAGGGTGGGCTGGAGGCCCCAGCTCTGGTTATCTCCTTAAGGGATCACCATGACCATACTTGCTTAGATCGAGGTAGGGGGCAAGGCTGGAGTGGGATGGGTTGGATTCTCAGTGATGGTCAGGACAGGGTTAATGTTGCCACTTGGGGTAGAAGGAGGCAGCTTGTATTTTCCTCTCTTTACCCTATAAGGTGTCAGAGCTCATCTCTGACACCACTTTCTTGGGGGTTCCTTCCTCTCCTCTGTCCCACAGAGCCTACTTATGACCCTGTCAGTGATGATCAGGACCCCTTATCTGCTGACTTGAAGCGTCTGTGTCTTAGGAAGCCAGGCCTGCCCAGGGGCCTGTGGCTGGTGAAACCCTCAGCCCGAGTACCAGGCACCAAGACAAGCCGGGGAGGGAGTGAAGTGTCTCTCATTGACTTTGGTGACGAGCTCACAGCACCTCCCCTGGCCAACCCTTCCCAAAAGCCCAGTGCCCCTTCCCTTGCCCAGCTAGCCATGGATGCTTGCTCGCTGTTGGACAAAACACCCCCACAGAGCCCTACCCGGGCACTTCCAAGGCCCTTACACCCCACACCTGTGGTAGATTGGGATACCCGCCCACTGCCTCCACCGCCAGCCTACGATGATGTGGCCCAGGATGAAGATGATTTTGAGGTCTGCTCTATCAACAGTGCCCTGGTTGGTGCCAGAACCCCCGAGGGGCATCGCCTTGGGGAGACTAACTATGCCTTTGTGCCTGAGGTGGGACGGCCCCCTCCACCCCTGGAAGACAATTTATTCCTCCCACCCCAAGGAGGGACCAAACCCCCTAACTCCCTCCAGACTGCAGAAATCTTCCAGGCCCTGCAGCAGGAATGCATGAGGCAGCTGCAGGTTCCATCTAGTTCTCTGGCCTCCTCTCCTAGCCCTGGCCTGGGTGGAGAAGATAAACCTCAGGTGCCCCCCAGGGTGCCAATCCCACCTCGGCCCACTCGGCAGCGAAGTGAGCTGGGCTGCCGCTCAGGGGAACTGTCACCAGCTTCAGGGGGTGAAGAGGAGCCAGGACGCTGGCGAGGGGCAGCCCCTCCTCCACAAGTTCCCCCAAGGGAGCCATTCTCCCCGCAGGGCTCCCGTACCCCTAGTCCCTTGGCACTGTCTGGTGGGTCTCCCTTGCCCCCTCGCCTTTCCAGCTCCCCTGGGAAGGCCATGCCCACCACCCAGAGCTTTGGCTCTGACCCCAAATATGCCACACCCCAGGTGATCCAGGCCCCTGGCCCTCGGACAGGGCCTTGCATCCTACCAATTGTTAGAGATGGCAAGAAGATCAGCAACACACATTACTATCTGCTTCCAGAAAGGCCCCCGTACCTGGAAAGATACCAGCGGTTCTTGCAGGAGGCCCAGAGCCCTGAGGAAGAACCCCCTTCTATCCCTGTCCCTCTGCTGCTTCCACCCCCTAGCACACCAGCCCCTGCTGCCCCCACTGCCACTGTGCGGCCCATGCCCCAGGCTACCCTTGACCCTAAGGCCAACTTCTCAACCAACAATAGCAACACAGGTGGCCGCGCCCCATCCTTGAGGGTGTCCACCCGTCTGGTGAGGGCCTGCCCAGGGGATGGGCTGGAGGCTGGGCGGCCCACAGACAAGATACAGATGGTGAGTCCTGGGAATGAGATTGTTGGGGTGGGAGGACTTCAGGGGAGTGGGGTCCCTGGGGTTCTGGCCTTTCAGCAGGGTTCTGAAAAGGAGCGCGTGGAGCAGGGGCCCCCTGAAATTGGTGCCCAGCTCCATGAGCAGTCCTAACAAAGAGTGGTGGGGGTGTGCCCAGGTCCAGGCCATGGTGCATGGGGTGACCACAGAGGAGTGTCAGGCGGCCTTGCAGACCTACAGCTGGAGCGTTCCAAGGGCAGTTCAGTATCTGAAGGTACCATCTCTTGCCCCCTCACCTCCCCAGAGCCTCAGGAACCTGGCTCACACACCACCTGACTCCTGAGCTCTCCTTCGCTCCTCTGACTTATCTGATGCCCCTTATGCCTTAGTCCCGCCATGTACCCTTTGGCACTTGCCAATGCCCTTTTTGCTCCTCACCCTCCCAACAGGTGGAACAGCTCTTTGGCCTGGGTCTGCGGCCAAGGCAGGAGTGCCATAAGGTGCTGGAGATGTTTGATTGGAACCTGGAGCAGGCTGGCTGCCACCTGCTAGACTCCTGTGGTCCAACCCACCATAAGTATGTGTTTCGATCCTGGTCTACCCCAGTTCTTCCTGTCTTCTCCACCCAGCCAGGTGGATCCAGGGCAGCTGGGCCCTTTAGGCCCAAGGACCCAGCATTTCCCAAAGGCTAAATATTCTATAGCCAAGAGTCCCCTCTCCAAGGCCAGGAAAGCTCCAGGCAGCCAACCAGTCCCAAAAGCTGAGACTGTGAGGTGGCAAGTGTTACAGAGAAATCCTGGGAATGGGGGTTGTGGGACAGGGGAGAGGTGGACCCTGAATATAAGGGAGCTGCTTGGCAGCGATCTCTCCCAAGCATGCAACGCCCTCTCTTCTTGCAGGCGCTGATGGCAGATCTGGGGAGCCAGAGAGTCTGACTTAAGGGGGGTCCTATTAGTCTGCCTGAAGGATCGTTTGAGCCTGTCCTGCATGGCGGGGGCAGGGAGGGGCCTGGGGAAACCTGCTGCTGCTACCTTCTCCCTCATCACCCCGCTTCTTCAGATAGGCAGAGAGGAGCCAGAAGGAGTAGGAGACTTGGATGGGACTGCCCTTCCGCACTGTTAGCTCTAGCCCTCCATCCATCTGCACCTCCCATGGCCACTCCAGAGGGACAACAGAGAAGGGAACCTTGGATAGGGGGTGAGGAGGCATTCTGAGCTGGGCTGAGGGAGGACCAGAGACAGTATCAGGTGTGAGTGTCCCCTCTCCTTCTAGCCCTTTCAGTCTCTACCTGCTGCGATGCCTCACTTCCCTTTGGGACCAGATTGTAGGGAAAACCCCAGGCCTGCTTATGTCTGTGGTATTTCCTATTCCTGTGAAAGCTGAAGGAAGGTGTCAGTGAGGGCAGGAGTGAGACACCGATGCTTTGCTCACCTTAGTGGAGCCTACTAGCTTCCCCAACAGGTGTGGTGCCATGAGAGAGAGCTCTCAGGATACAAACCACAGTTGATCCTGTACCTGGGGTGGGGGGACTGTCACCCAAGGTTGAAAATTTCAGGATGTTGGAGGCAGGGAGGATGCGAGCCCAGTTCCAGGGTGGGGACAGAACCCTAGGATGTGCAGAAGGGAACAGATACCGGCAGCTAATGTGGAAACCAGCACTCCCGCCCCAGCCCACTGCTGTTCTGTGTTTTTCCCCAACAACCTCTGTTGCCAAAAGTTGCTGCTCTTGTCCTGCCTCCACACATCTGCTTCTTCCAGAGAAATAAAGTTAGTTTCTATTTTACATTACCAAGGGGTGTTGGTGTGGTTTTTTTGCCTCCTGGGCAGCAGGGAGAAGTTGACACAAGCCCTCTGCCATCCATCCCCAGAACTGCCATCAGCTGAACTCCTGGCTGGGCTCTTGGTGCTCTGTGGGTCAATGAAGAAAGTGTGAAACCAAAGGATCTCATTCTGTGGCTCCCTAGTGTGAAGTGGAACATGGTGAAGGCGGCACGTTGTATTGATGGAGGGACTTGACCTGGACAAGGGAAGCCCTATAGGGTGCAGGGGTGCCAGGGGAGACAAAATCTCATTGAGAAGGGACTTGGGAAGGCCAGCTAGTGAATAGCCCCAGCTCAGAGGGCTTCCCACAACAGAGTTGAACATGGGATCCCAAGAACAATCCTGGGTGTGACCTGAACTAGACAAAAACGTAATTGGGAAATATTTAATATTATTTTGTTAAAAATACGATAAAACAAATAACATTACACTTATAAACTAAGTCTATGTGGAGCCTGCAGCATTCCTGATACATGGTTGAGTGACCTCTGTCTCCATCTGAGTCTGACGCCTCTGTTGTGCAGCAGAAAGTTTGTCCTGGGTCAAATAGCGATGGAGCCCAAATGTCCTTCCCCCCCCTGCCCCCGCCGGTGATCTGGAGTCCATGGCTTTCTCCCTGGTGGAGTAACCATGAAGCTGAAAGTCAGAAGAGTTTCAGGTCCCAGGAACTGGAGTAGCTGTGTGACCTTGGGAAAAATCACTTGAGCTTTCTGGGCCTCAGTTCCCTCATCTATAAAACAGACATAAAAATCCCTTTCAGCCTTATGATAGGATTGCCATGGCCTCAGGTCTGAGACAGTATGTGAAAAGTATGCTCAGATGTCTCCTTCCATGGGGGTGTATGCTCCCCAATACAGGCACAGAGAGAGTGTCTCCTTCAGTGTATATTGTCACCTGTCCTCTGTTCGCCCTGTATGACTTGCCTGTGTCCTTCCACTCATCCTCCACCGTGGGTCTGCCCTGACATTGCCGGGGCTTTCTGTGTAACTCTCAGTATCACTCTGGTGGTGATTCAGCACATGGGCTGACCTTTAGCTGGGCCTCGTTGTCCATGAGTGAATCCTTGTATTGCTATACAACTGAGCAAGAGCTTAGGATTCACCCTGGGTAATAGTATGCTGAAAGTTATTCATGCCCAGCATAATGTCTCACCATTGCCCTTTGGATGACTCACAAATTGGATTCTTAGGTGCCTGTGGCACCCTGTGATTCACTGCTTTTTAGCATCCCTGGAAGGATATTGGTGTTTAAAAGATGGCTTTCAGAGAGACTCGAATGTGAATGACTCCAATATGAAGTGGTGATGGGGGGGTGGAGGGTCTGCTGGGCTAGTAACTGCTCATGACATCATCATCCTCTCTCCCCCAAATTAAAGGGATTAAAGTAGGGTAGGTAAGTATAATTGCACCATCCTTACAACTGATGACTGAGTTCCATGCCTGCCCCAATAAGAACCAGAGACTTTGTCTACTCACTGTTTGGTACTCACTATGATATAGTTGGAAAGCATTCTGGACTTAAGAGTTCAGAAAGAGGAGCAGCTAGGTGACCCTAGATTAGAGCAGTAACCTTGGAGTCAGGGGGACCTGAATTCAAATCCAGCCTCAGACACTAGCTGTGTGACCCTGGGCAAGTCACTTAACCCCAATTACCTCTTTTTAAAAAGGGGGAGTGGTGGTGGAGCAGCTAGGTGGCACAGTGAATTAGAGCCCTGGCCCTGGAGTCAGGAGAATCTGAGTTCAAATGTGACCTCAGACACTTGACACTTAACTGATTGTGTCAACCCCAATTGTCTTGCCTTCTCCCCTCAAAAAAACCGTTCTGAGTTCAAATCTAGCCTCAGATAATTCTTACAGAAGTTGCTCAAATCACTGAGCCTTATTTTTCTCATTTGAGATCATTTGTGAACCTTAATGTATAATATGAATGTTTGTTCTTACTTTGCAAACCCAGTGGCTCTCTCAAGACCTCACTTCATTCTGAAATTCCAAAATGATGTACTAACTTGCAGACTAAGAAGTCTGGGGCATGCCCTCCACCTTAGAGACAACTTTATAGATAAGTCTGAAAGAGTTGCCTAAGGCACATAGAGAGGCACAGTAGTTTTCCCAGGCTCCTGCATCCACTAAATATCAGAAGCAGCATTTGAACTCATATCTTTCTGACTCCAGGAGCACTCCTCCATCCCCTATGCTGCCAGTTGCCTCTTCATAAGGTAATGAAAATTCCAATGTTTTCTCTCCTTTTTGCAAATAAACACTAGAAAACAAAAGTACTATTTGGGTCTAGAGTCTGATTGCAGGGGTAAGAAGACAAAGAAAAAAATAGGAATGGATTACATAATAGAGAAGTCAGAATAGAGAAGTCAGTTAACATAATGGCAGTTATGGCAGTCATCCCAAATCCTTCAGAATTATCTTGGATCATTGTATTAATCAGAATAACTAAGTCATTCATAGTTGATCATTGTACAGTATTGCTATTACTGTATACAATGTTCTCTTGGTTCTGCTCACTTTACTTTGCATTAGTTCATTTAAATCTTCCCAAGTTTTTCTGATACCATCCTGCTTGTCATTTCTTACAGCACAGCTGTTTTATCATGATCATATACCACAACTAATTTAGGCATTCCCCAACTGACGGGCATTCCCTCAACTTCCCATTTTTTGCCACCACAAAAAGAGCTGCTTGAAACATTTTTGTACATGTAAGTCCTCCTCCCCCGCTTTTAAAGATCTCTTTGTGATACAGACCCGGTAGTGGTATGTCAAACAGTGTGCACAGTTTTAGAGCCCTTTGGGCATACTTCTACATTGTTCTCCAGAATGGCTGGACCAGTTCACAAGTCCACAACAATGCATCAGTGTTCCAATTTTTCCATATCCTGTCCAACATTCGTCATTTTCCTTTTCTATCATATTGGCCAATCTGGTAGGTATGAGGTGGTACCTCACAGTTGTTCTAATTTGCATATCTCATAGTAGATCCTTAGTAAATGCTTTTTGATTGACTATAGTGGGACAGTCCAGATTTCTAATATTTAGTCCAATTGTCCTAAAAATTACTGAAAGTTCTGGAAACCTCAGTATCTCTGTAAGTAGTCACTGAATAAGCCAATTTATTTTTTCAACAAGCATTTACTAAGTTCCTGATGTGGACAGTGGACTGTCTTAGGCACTGGGGAAACACAAAGACACTGCCCTCAAGGAATATTCTATAGGATTCTATAGGATTAATTCCAAGGTTTGGAGAGGTGATGAAGTTCTCTTGCTCATTGCTTAACAGCAGCAAATATTTTCTTTTTTGTTGTTGAATTTTTAGTTTTTACCCATTTTCCTACTTTTTGCATCATCTTCATATCCAAATATTTTTTACCCTTTTCACTTTTTCCCTCTCTCTCATGAAGCCACCTTTTGGAATAAAGAATTAAAAAAGGCAAAAAAGTGATTCAATAAAACTAACCAACTCAGATGAGTCCAGTGGCATTCTGTAATCCTAGTTTCCCACCTCTTCAAAGAATAGAGGAAGGTAAATTCTTTCATCTCTCCTTTGGGGTGGTTTTTTCATTGTAATTATATGGCATCATTAGGTTTTGTTGTTGTTCACTTCATTTACATTCTGGTAGTTATTGGTTCTGTTTCCTTCACTCTCCATTAGTCCATGTGAGCCTTCTGATGCTTCTCTGAACAGATGCTTCCTCTAAATGGTGGTTGTATGGTAAATATAGCTGCTATGCCATTAAAAGGTGAAAGCAAAACCTAACACACAATTCACATATATCCCAGTGGAGTTTATTGAAGGATATCTTACAGGTGAGTGAATCTCAGACAGATAGCAAATGAAGAGTGCATAAAAACAGTCAGGATCCCTCTGTGGGTGCTTCCAGATTAGGGCATGCATGTTTTTCTGAGCCTCATCAGAATTCCCGATCCACCAGCATTTGATACATCTCTCTAAATAAAGGCTACAAAAAGAATTCTTGTGAGGAATGATATCTGAGGCTGGATAGCTCTTGCTTATATGAAGAAAAAGTTCTTCTGACATCACAACAATAGCTCTACTTTTCAATTGGCTGGGAAGATTTAAAAGTGGTGATTTGTCAGTGGACCAATAATTGAGTTCATGTACAATCTTGTCTTTTGATTGCTCCTTTAAGGAGATTGGTCTTGACACACATTGAAGATCCTCAGGGCCTATTATATATGTGACTGATCTCTGAGTAGAAACTTGAGATAGAGACAGCCAATATGCTGAACCCAAGAACCTTAGCAATACCAATACTTCCAGCCCAGTGCCCTCCCTTAGCCTAATCCTGGGAAGCAAACCCTGGGAGATTTAGCCTGGCAGCTTCTAAAGTTATTATAGCCACATCCACTAAAGACCCAAAGTAGAAAGTTCTTGTCACCAAAGTCCTTGCCACTGTCAAATGGTCCAAAATCAGAAACTGCGAATTTTATCATAGGAACCCTAAAAGCAATGGGAACTTTCCTTTTAACTTGCAACTGAAACCATGCATGTGTGTTGTTTCTCCCTCAGAATGTGAGCTCCTTGAAAGCAGAGAATGCATGACTTTTTTGCTTTGTATTAACAGCACTTTGCCCATAGTAAGCACTTAATAAATGTTTTTTTCATTCATTCATTCATTCATTCATTCATTCATTCATTCATTCAGCCTCATAATTAGTCTAAAGAGTATATGTAATATATATAATTTCCGTAATCTTGGAGGGAAGTCTGCCCAGTTCAGGTACTAATAATTATCCTGAAAATGACCTTGGAAGACATTCTTGTTGTCTTAAAATGGCCCTTGGAGGAGGTGGGGAGGGACTGGAGTGGCAAAGCCTTTTACAAAAGTTATAAAGAAATCCATTAAAATTTTAGCATGTAAACCAAAAAGAGTAAGTAAATAAAGATAGCTAACACTTATATGATGTTTATTATGTGCCAGGAACTTTGCAATTATTATCTCATTTGATCCTCACAAAAACCTTGTAAGGCAGGTGCTGTTATCATCTCTGTTTACAGACGAGGAAACTAAGGGAAATGGAGGCTAAGTGTCTTGCCCTAGGTCTCACAGCTAGTAAGTGGTCTGAAGCCAAATTTGAACTCTTGTCCCTGACTCTAGACCCAACACTCTATCTACTGTATCACCTAGCTGGTGTAAATAAATCATACTTAATACATGCTTGTTTTACTTGGGAAAGGTTTTCTCCTCAAATGTAGAATGCATTTGAAATTTTAGTATAAGATAAACAATAGTCATCATCATCATCATCAAAATAAATATTGATTATTGGTCGGTTGTTGTCCTTTGTTCTTGAAAAGGACCAAAATGATGCCATCATGTTGGGGTCAAGATATAGCATGTCCAACTGTGGCTGATCAGACCAATACAAGCTTAGAAGGCTCTACCTCAGATTGGGCATAAATAGTCCCTATCCTATAATAATTTGTTTGATCTATTACTTAACCTAACTTCTACAGGTAGAATTCACGTATCAGTAACACCTTGAGTTGCTCATTGAGTCATAATGGCCAAAATAAGACAATGACTACAGTCAAGTAGGCAAATAAGACATAAACCTAGATAACTCTATCAGGGTTGTCAGACTACCGGTAATTTCATCTCCCGATATGAGGGTTCTGTTTCCTCCTAGGGAAGTTGCCGAAGATACTGAGAAATCATGACTCACCCAGAGTCACACAGCCAGTAGGTGTCGGAGGTGGTCTTCCTGACTCTAGCATTCTATCCCTGCTTCCTCTCATAACTGTAATATACACCATAGCCAGGTACTGATTAATATGAACAATGAATCTCCTGAAATGGTTATGTGTATTCAAAGTCATGCGATTTAGAGTTATAATTATGTAAAATATGGTAATTGACTTTGGATTAATGGGAATATGCATTGTGAATTAGACTAATCCAACCACTTCAAAAGAATTCATTATTTTCACTAGTCAGGACCTAGTTGTAATACATAGTTAGCAGAGAGTTGGGGTCTAAGGGATGTCTTACCAATTGGAAGGGGGAAGAAATCAGGAGACATTTCATGGAGGAGATGGCTTTGAGTTGGGTTTTAAAGCTATGAGTCAGCTTCACAATAAAAACATCTCACAAAATATTAAGAGTCATAGAAGATGGAAAAGTACAGGCTGAAGAAACATGGTTGCTCATAAAAAATGGGTCCATACTGATACACTATACATATCTGTAGTGTTTGCCTCTCTGTTCTTCTACAATCCCAATTATTATTATTTTACAAAAATCCTCCAATATTTCATCATGAGTTTTTGAAGTCTATGCCCATAGATCACAAGTTCTGGCGGGTTCTTTCATGCTGGAAAAGCCACTTGGTGATGAATTATTTGACCATGGTAACGCATGAGACAGAAAAATACAAAATGACCCCCAGTCCCATGCAGCCACCTCTGTGTCGGTAGTGAGCATGGGAGAATGGAGGAAAAGGAGGTAAGAGGGTGATAAGAATGAAAGTTTTTAGATCTTCTCTAAATGTGAGGTCCTTTTTCATTCTATGAAATGAAACTAAGTTATTCTAACAGACAGGAAACAACTGATTACTGATGTGGGAGTCATTTCCGAATCAGCTCTTGATGGGTAGCCAAACCATCAGATTATTAGAGCCAAGATCAAAATCTGCACGAAATTAGAGATAGTGAGTGTCTACAAAAGGAAGTGGTGATTACAGAGAGCTTGGTGGAGAACAAGTCATGCCAGACTCAACTTTGTTTCCTTTTTTTGACAGGATTACCCAAATTGTGGATAAAGAGAATGCTCAGTTTACCCAGATGTTGGGAAAGCATTTGATCAGGTCTTTTATGCTATTCTCTTGGAAAAGATGGAAAGATGTAGGCTAGGAAATAGACAGTGAGGTGCATTTGAAAATGGTTGAATGACAAACCCTGAAGGGGAATCATTAATTGTTTGGCAATGTGGCCTGGAAGGAGGTTTTCACTGGAGTCCTCCAGAGATGCATGCTTCACCTAATTCCGATTAACATGTTTGTCAATGATTTTGATAAAGATATAGATGGTATACTTTTTGAATTTGCGGATGATAAAGCTAGAGAGATAGTGAAAACATCAAAGATAGTGAAAACATCAAATGACATAGTTTTGTGGAAAAGGGAGCGATTAAGTGATACAGTAGATAGATGTGGAGTCGGGAAGATCTGAGTTCATATCTGGCCTAAGACACTTACTAGCTGCGTGACCTTGAGCAAGTCATATAACTTCTATTTGCCTCAGCTTCCTCATCTTTAAAATGGGAATGATAATAGCACCTATTTCCCAGAGTTGTTCTGAGGATCAAATAAGATAATATTTGTTAGCATTAGTAAGTGCTATATAAATGTTAGATTTTTTTTTTTTTTTTGCTTTTGGGAGGGGGGAAGGTAGGGCAGTTGGGGTTAAGGGACTTGCCCAAGGTCACATGGCTAGTTTTGGTTTAATGATTTGAACTCAGGTCCTCCTGACTCCAGGTTCACTGTGCCACCTAGCTACCTTAAATGTTAGATGTTTTTAAATATGTGTAGGCTGAGAAATATACAGCTTCTCCAGCTTGAATGCATCACTAAAGCTTAGGAATATTCCTGGTACTTGAACCCAGGATGGAGCAACACTGTGGGGGAAAACAGTGCCTGGACCAGGTTAAGCTCAAGCTAAATTCTGTCATATGTGGTTCTTGGTCTAGAGTGCCTTTTTCAGCCACAATCCCCAGCTCCACTCCTCTGAAAGAGGTGGGTCCCTTCAAGGTATCCCAACCCATGTGGAGTAGACTCCCAGTTCCAGCTCTCACATCCCTGACATTTTGGAAGACTCTGGGCCAAAAGAAACTTTGAGGAGGAGCAGCTGTTGCTGCTTAGGCCCATTATGAGACTGCTCAATTCAATCTCTGTTTTAAATAAAGTCAATGAAAGCAAACCAATTGTAAGTTATGTCAGTCAGACCATAGGAATCTTCTGAACCTAATACACTGTTCTAGACTCAGAGTCAGGATTTTAAAAGATCTTGACAGTTTAGGCCAAATCAAATAGGATGAAATTTAATAGGGATAAATATAGTCTTACACAGATTTAAAAAATTACCTTAACAAGTACAAATGAGTGACTATAGCCAGATAACAGTTTACCTGAAAAAAAGACATAGTCCATAGGATGTTATGGTGACCAAGAAGGTGAATGTTGTCTTAGGTAGCATTAAGAAAGGTATAGTAACCAGGAAGAAGGAGATGATGTCTCATTGTGCCCTACCTGGTCCAACCAAATCTGGAATGTTGTCTTCAATTTGTGATACTGTATCTCATTCTAGAAAGAATAGTGATAAGTCAGAGGGGATCCAGAAGAGGGTACAATGATGTTGGAGAACCAGGAATTCATGCCATAGAGGATCAACTAAAGAAACCAGGAGAAGAGTGGGGGAGGGGCATGATAGCCGTCTTCGAGAATCTGAAGGACCCACGTGGACAGGAGATTACATTTGGTCTGTTTAGCTGCAAAGGGACCAGAAGCAATAGGTGGAAGTGGCAAAGAGTCAAAATTTAGACCTAATATAAGGAAAAACTTCGTAACAGGTGAAGCTATCCCAAAGAAGAAAGGATTATCTCAGAAAACAACTGACTCTCCTTCATTTAAGATCTTCAGGCAAAGATTGAAGAACCATTTTTCAGGTTTTAAAGGATCTTCTTTCAAGTACAAGTTGGGCTAGATGAACTCTGAGATTCTTTCTGGCTCTGAAGTTCTGTAATTCTGTAGAAATCTATTGGGGCTAAAAACGGGAAACTGCTAAAAGAATAGTGTTAAGGACTATGGCCATTTCATTTGGAAGTTCAACAAATATGGAACAATTGCCAAAATGGAGAAGACAAAGGAATTTTGAAACTGTCTTAGTCATAAATAATCTCTGCTCCAAGTGGAGGGATGAAACATTAAAGGGTGTTACTTATTTAGAATATAAACTCATTTGCAAAACCCTAGGCAAGAGAATGGTAGAAGATTCTGAATAATAATAAACATTGAAGGAAAAAGCACATTTGCAGAAAATATGGCATGAGACCCTGCAAAGCCAGATTCAGGTAGCATTTAAAGTTCAACAATGTTAAAGATATGCCAACATTTCTGTGAGAAATTCTTATTCATCAATGCCGATAAAGTCCCTACATTAGGATGATAACCTCACAGTCTGTGATGATGGAATAAGGATGTGGAAATGACCACAAAGAGCATAAAGATGGGAGATGACCTGGACAGAGGTCTGTGTTGAAGGGAATGCTATTTTAGAGGACTGAAAAGTAGATTCTAGAGACCTGGACGTCCTTGGGTAAGTCAAGTGACTTAATATCTTTTTTTTTTAATTGATTTTTTTTATTTTAGTTTAGTTTACATCATTCATTTCCACGAAATTTTGAGTTACAAATTTTCTCCCCATCTTTCCCCTACCCACTGCCCCAAAACAGCCATCCCAGTGTATCCCCTCACCCCCAATCTATT
>CM053588.1:166032554-166048479 GCA_028646515.1 Pseudochirops corinnae | reverse complement strand
GTCCCCTTTTGATCTATTTCTTCTTTCACAACTGTGACTAATATGAAAATATGTTTTCTGTGATAGCACATGTATAACTTATATCAGATTGCCTACCATTTTAGCATGAGGGGAAGGGACGGTGAGAGAAAAATTTGGAACTCAAAATCTTGTAAAAATGAATGCTAAAAATTGTCTTGACATGTAATTGGGAAAAATAACATATTGAATATATACATATATGTACACATATACACACATATATAGAATATATTAACATTCTTAAAATCTACATTGAAACTGACATGTGAGTATTTCCTACCAAGGAAGGAATAGATACATTTCACCTCTCTATCTAGTCAAACATCATCCTTCATGGTTCAGTTCAAGGCCCACCATTTCCACGAAAAAATCTTAGGACCTCTTTAGCCCATAGTGATCTCCCCATACTACAGCACTTTTGGTCACCATTCATAGCACCTACCTCCCAAATTTTTTGTGAGGATTAAATGAGATCATATTTGTAAAGTGCCTAGCATTTAACAGACACTCAATAAATGTATGTTCTGTTCCCCTTCCCTTCGCTTCTGTCATTCTGGCTACAGCATCCCTGAAAAGTGGTCCTTCTGTCTATGATTGAGCATCTCCAGTGACAGAAGTGACTTCTGTAATAACGATTGTCACTTCAGTGACAATAAATGGCTAGTTTTATTGAGACAACCCATCTGGTTTTAAGAAAGCTCTAATTTGACTCAATAATATGCTGCTTTCTGTTTTTATTTCAAGGAGACAAAATGGTGCAATGGAAAGAGAGTTGTCCTCAGCACCAGGAAAACCTGAGTTCCAATCTTACCTCTAAAATGTATTACTCAGGTTTAAGACTTCAGGGCTTCAGTTTTTAACTTGTAAAATAAGAAAGGTGGACAACATGGTCTCTCAAGTTTCTTCCAGCTCTTTCAGAGTTAAGATCCCTTGAAAATGTAGGACAATGGTTGGCCTGCATTGATAGAAAGAGTTTCCTCACTGGACATTATTCTTTATACTAATGGAATCACAGGTCCATTTAGTAAAAAAAAAAAAAAAATATATATATATATATATTTTACTTTTTTTTGAGTAAGTTACTTAAATTCTCTGAGTCTCAGGCAACTCCTTAAAAATTATCTACTAAATTATATACAAGTTGTGATCTGTGTAGGTGAAAAGAGTTCCCACTTCTGGGAAACTCTCCACCCCACCTCCCACCTCAAAGTGGCTAAATCTCAGATCCTTCAAGGCACATATTTTGTTGTTCTTGAGTTGTTTTAAGTCCTTTCCAGCTCTCCGTGACTCCATTTTGGATTTTCTTGGCAAAGATACTGGAGTGGTTTGCAATTTCTCTCTCTAGCTCATTTTACAGATGAGGAAACCGAGGCAAACAGAATTAAGTGATTTACCTAGAGTCACACAGCTAGCAAATGTCTGAGGCTGGATGAGAACTAAGGTCCTCCAGACTCCAGGGCTGGTACTTTATCTATTGTGCCATCTAGTTACCTGATGTATTTTACCAACCTCAGAAAATTATAATCTTGCTGATTGTAAGCGCATAATATCCTGCTCTTGAAATTTGCTACAAAGCCTAGCAAAATGCACAGAGTAGGTGCTCAATGTTTTAAGGAATTGATTTATTGATTCATTACTCCAAGTTTCTGGTTTTTCCTCCTAAAGTAAGATGTAGTGTCACACTTGGCCAGTAGGTGCCACTGCCTAATTTGGGGAAATGTCCCAGCCTGAAAATTCTTTAACCTATCAATCATTACATTTAATTGTGAAAGGGGATTGGGGATACAAACACAAAGTTTGAAGCTTGTGTTTCCATCAAATAAATTAGTGTCCTACTTTCTCAATTCTCCAAGTTCAAAAGTAAAATGAGTAATAAAACACATATAGATATTCTCATCCCAAATCTATACTAGTAAACAATCAGATATGCCTAGTGCTCAAGTGGAATTTTATGGCATTATCCTTTTTTTTTTTCTGTGTCACACAATTTAATGAACAAGTTTGCCAGACATTTCCCAGGTTTTTACCTTGTGTCACCCACACAGCAATACCATTAATTGGCAGATAGGTTAATACTCAAGAGTTTATAACATTTGTCTCTTGGTAGCCTAATCTATCTTCTCCCTAAGACATGTAACCTCTGACTAGGGTTTTATTACTCAAGGAAAAGCAGTGAAAAGAATCTCTTTCTGGTTCAAAACTGATGTGTATCTGAAAAATGGCATTATTCTTAAAGGAGTTCTCCATGAATAGTTGACACAAATGTTTAGAAAGTGAGAATCATATACAGAAAACCCTTCAATTAAGTAGATTATTTGGGGAATCATGAGTTCTGTTTCATCGGGTTAATTAGTATTCCATCAAACACCTCCACCTTTATGAAGGCCTTCTTGCTTTCAAGGTTCAACTCAGAAGCTATGTCCTTCAGGAAGTCTCTCCCGATGCCCTTGTTCTTAGTATTATCTGCCTCCTCAAATTAATTCATGTTCACTTATCTCCTTGACTGGTGGCCCAGGTCTCCCCTCCCAAGCGACTCTGGGCTCAGACATAGGGTTCCAGATGAAGGGGTTAGTATCTCTCAATGACCCCATTGCCCCTACTCCAGAGTTATATTTTAGGAAAACCTCAATAAAGCTTAGGTGATGCTCTTGTCTAGGTTTTACCCAAAGTGGGCAATGGGTTCCCCAATTTTCACACAGTGAATGCAATGCACAAGTATAGCAAAGCCTTTATTTGTTTTACTTAATCATAGTGCAGTCTTTACTTGTTGGGTATAGCACAGCATTTATTTCACCCACTGCAGAAATTTCCTAAGACCCACGAACAAAAACAGAAACATAAAACACTCCAAGATCCCATTGGACTCTTACCTCAACTCTCACACCTTGGTAATAAATAAATAAGCATACAGATAGACGGATACATAAATAAATACACACACATTAAAAAAACAACACAAATAAACAAATCATGCTTTGTCCAAAAGCCATTTCCCCAGTCCCTGGAAAAGCTCCTTCACTCAACTTTGAGACTCCCGCCTTGGGACTGAACTGGCTTATTTGATGAGTGAGTGCAAACTCACCTATTCTATTATGTGTCTAGCGACCAATAGCCAGACCATGCTCCACCTTCCGTCCAGCCTTCACTGGCTGCTGAACCTTGATTGTGTGTGCAAACAAAGAAGACAATAACTAGCCAATTCTATCTTTCCCTCTCTTTCCTGATGATAAGTGAGGTAACTCTTTGGTGACCCTTCTGGTAGGGCTCTTCCACACCCAGGCTGCCACCATGTAATTCGAAACATATAGAACATACTGTTTCTGCCCTAGTTGTGCTTTTTTTTCCTTGTTCTTAGGTAAAACAAGATTAGAAATCAGATGACCTTGTGAGCTTTGAAAGATCTAAAGAAGCAGAAGAGTTTGCCAGCAGCCAGAGCCATCATAGCCCCTGAAGAGCAACCTGCTTGGTCCAACCCAGCATTGGATTGACCTGAAAACTAAGATTCCACATCTCCGGAGCAATTCATCAGCTATGTTGCACTCAAAAGTGAACTGAATTGTAAAGATTCATTTATTTTTACTGGTTACTCTAAGTTTGAGCTTACTTTCCCCAAGGACTGAGGGAGGAAAAGAGAGAGTGGAGACGGCACCCTGGTTCAGGGACAGAGGTGCTTTTATACTTTGATTCTTATAATATCATTTCAGTAAATATCTCTTTGTTAAAATATCATTAATGTTCATTAGCTAAATTATATTGGGACACTAATCATTGGCAATTAATATTGGGGGGACCCTTGCAGCCACACATTGACTTTAGAAAACCACATATTAGTATTATTTGTGTTCTATTATATTTTTATTTATTTTGTTAAATATTTCTCAAATGCATTTTAATCTGGTTCTAGCAGCACTGGGAAGTGTTGCAAGCTGTGACTGTCAGTCCAGTGTTTGACATCTCTGAGCTAGTACAACCCTTCCATTTTGTAGATGAGGAATCTGAAGTCCAAGAAGTCTTGCCTAAGGTCACACAGGTGGGGGATTTGACCTGAGGTCTCATGACCTCAAGTTCACCACTCCAAGATCACTCCAAGATGTGTATACACACACTATATACATGTATATATTTAAAATCATAGTAGTGCTTTTTATGGAGGCAAAAAAAATAGAAGCTAAGAAGATGTCCATTGACTAGTGAGTGGCTAAACAAGTTACGGGACATGGATGTAAACAAATACTATTATGTTGCAGAAAACAAGGAAGTGGATGGTTTCAGAGAAACCTGGGAAGCCTTGTTATGAACTGATGCAGAGTGAAATGAGCAGAACCAGAACAATGTACACTATGACAACAACATTGTTAAAAGGAAAATTCTGTTCCATATATAGGTGAAAGAAGCCCAAGAGACTGGGTGGAATTTGTTCAGGCTCATAGTATATCTCCTGAAAATGTCTTCCCCAAACCCTAGTACTATACTCTGCACCCATCAAGCTTCTAATAAATGTGTGTTAAGTGAATGAATCAAAATGGCTTTAAACACACACACACACACACACACACACACACACACACATACACACATACACACACACACTACAATTTGCTTTCTTTTTAATTTACTTCTTTCTCCTAAAATTCAAATTCTTTTTAAAAAATTCCTGTTTGGAAAGAAAAGGAGGTTTCTGGTTAGTTTGAGCTGTGCAAAAAATCCTTATGATGTGATGATAGAAGTTCTTCCTCTGCTAAAGCAGATGACAACACCTCATGCCTTCTCTTGCTCTGTGATTCACATCTGTGTTTTCTTAGACATTTTCCAAATGGGATTTACTGGATGAGTTGGGATCCTTCATCATTCACTCACTCTCTTTGGTACTGATGCTTTGGCCCTTCGTCTGGTGTTAGTGTAGCCCAATTTAAGTATCTCATGCAGAAAGCTAAACAAGGAGAATGGGAAATTCAAGAAGTATTCTTTTAATTGAGTGTATTTAAGCTTTCTAAAGCCAGGAAAGAAAGCTATTCAGTATAGTGAGTGGATAAAGCATTGGACTAGAATTCAGTCATTGTGTTTAAGTCTTGCCTTGGTTTGTTGTTAGGGGCGGGGTTATGCTGATTGCCAGCTTGCTTTATAAGTTACTATATAAGGTCATGTTTATGATTCCTAAAGATGATTGGTTGATGATTGTTATAAATTCCCCTGAATACGGAAGACGGCGCGCTTCCGGTATGTAGCTGTTGACGAATAAAAACCCCATTAACTCCTCGGGCGTTCTGTCTGGTGTTTCCTCCTCGGAGGCCGGTGACGACCGAAGACTTACCTTGAGGATGGGTAAGTGAGAGGGCAGGGGTCCCGGCAGAAGGCTCGGGACAGTTTGTGACCCAGGGAAAGTCATTTATTCTCTCTAGTGCCTCAGTTTCCTCATACCCCCACATAAAACAAGGGGGTTGACATATAAGGTCCTTTCCAGTTCTAAACCTAGGATCCTTCAACATGGAGACTCTTACCCCATTGTCTCTCTTCCTAACATGCACTCTCCTTACCATTTCTGTGTTGGGGTTCCCAACTTAAGAGGTTGATCAGGGGAGTTCCTTCAATAACTTGATGAGCTCACAGGGCAGTGAACCTAGTCTGAGACTTTGGCTGGTTCTCCCTGTGAAGGGTGGAGACATCTTTATACTTGTTTTAGCTATTTTTGACTAAATGGACCCATTCGGGATGAATTTGCTGACTTGGATTGTGGTGGGAAGAGCCATCTCTTTGTACTAGGCCTGTTAAAAAAAAAAAAAGAATCAAACTGTGATTTCATTGGGCCAGTGATGAAATATTCTAACCAATTCCTCAAAGAAAAATGATGGGTTCAAAGTACAAAATGAGTCATATATTTTTGTACGTGGGCAATCTTAGGACTCATTTTCTGTGACTGCATACTTGATACAGGAGTTTTGTTTTTCTTTCTTTTAATTTTTGGAAGTGATAGAAGATGGAGAAAATGGGTAGGCATGTTACTATTGTTCAGTCATGTCTGACTCTTCATGACCCCATTTGGGGATTTATTAGCAAAGACATTGGAATGGTTTGCCATTTCCTTCTCCAGTTCATTTTTTTTTTTTACAGATGATGAACTGAGGCAAATAGGGTTAAGTGGCTTGTCCAGGGTCACATAGCTAGTGAGTATCTAACAAAAAAAAAAGAAAGAAAGCAAGTAAAGGAGGCCATGGAAGCATTTTTTTTTAATGCAAAGAAAGACCAAGGAAAGGTCAATAAGAAACACAGAAGACAGCTAGGTGGCACAGTGAATAGAGCACCTGCCCTGAAGTCAAGAGGACCTGAGTTCAAATGTGACCTCAGACACTTGACACTTAACTAGCTGGGTGACCTTGGGCAAGTCATTTAACCCCAATTGCCTTCCCTTCCGCCCTCCAAAAAAAAGAAACACAGATAAGCAGCTTTGAAAATAACATGTTTGATCTATTATGGGGTTAAAAGAAAGGCAGACTTCAATAATACAGATGCAGAGTTCCAATATAATCTTTGTATATAGAAATGTTCATCTTATCTAGTCTTGGGATTTTTTAAAACATTGTTTAGAAAGTCAGAGAGGACCTGATGGACTTAGGGTGCAAATTCACACACACACACACATACACACACACATTTAACATGGCCAACGTGGGAATTGGTTTTGCTTGCTATACACATTTGTTATCCTTGTTTTCTTTTACTTTTTTTTTACCCAGAGGAAAGGGGATGGAAGGCATTAAAGAAACACATTGTTTTTGTTAATTGAAATCCTTTCATTTAATTTTTAAAATAAGTATAAGAAAAGGTGGGGAGAATCATCAGGTGCAGCACTGGCCTTTCCTCCTTTTCCCCTTTTTCTAGTGAAATCTTGGGATATTGGCAGAATTAAGAGCAAAGAGCAAATCTGGATCCTGGGAGGGCTGAGGTGAGGGAAGGGAGGATTCTCTCTACAGTAGCTGCCAGTAGTGACTTTGGGGCAAAGGCATGCCTCTCACCCATATGGCCCAGGAAGAGAGTTCCTGGACCCCCCAAGACCTGGCCCCAGCCTTGGATAAGGCTAGCATGAGAGGCAAAACCTCCCAGCCTGAGAGATGACAGCCACAGAAAGGGGAGCTGCACGGTCTTAGTGGTGGGAGTTCATGAACCACAGCTTTCCTACAGAATATATTAAGAGTTCCTGAACCTCAACGCTAAAGACAGAGAAGGGAAGATTTCCTGGACAATGTGATCCTGTAACATAGCCTCCTACGAAGGGAGTTCCCGAGCAAAACAAGCCTTAACGTGCTTATCAAGTGGGAAATAGATGAACAAACCGTCAGATTGAATGTATTAGAATATCATTGCACCATAAGAAACAAGAAATGGGAAAAGTACAGAGATAACGGGAATATTTGAATGAACTGATGCAGAGTAAAGTAAGTAGAACAAGGAGAAGGGGAGAGGGAAGAGAAGAAGCATTTACTAAGCACCCACTATGTCCCAGGCTCTGTGCTAAATGCTTTACAAGGTCTCTCTCAATTGATTCTCACAAATACCTTGTGAGGTAGGTGTTATTACCCCCTATTTTATAGTGTAGGAAATTGAGGCAGAAAGCAATTAAGTGACTTGCCCAGGGTCACACAGCTATTAAGTGTCTGAGGCTGGGTTTGAACTCAGGTCTTCTTGACTCCAGGCCCAGCACTCTATTCAGCATATCACCTTTGACCACTTTGTAGTCAACTATAATATAAAATAAAACTCACTAAAACAAAACAAAATGCTGAGTGATTGTAAAGAAGTACATAAACACCTTCTTCTTTTGAGCAGAGAGGTGGAGGACTATGGATGTAAAATACTGGTTACTTTATCAGTTGCATTTACTGTGCAAATTTTGCTTCACTTTTTCTTTCTTACAAGGCAAGATTTATTTGTTGAGGTTTAGGGGTGGGGATATGTTAACTTGTAAACTCTGAGAAGCTATTAAAATGAAAGTTTGCTATTGTAGAAAATGTTCTCTCTTGGTTTCCAGGATCAAAGAAAGTTCACCGAAGAAGAGGTAACCAGCCCACTTTTCCAGATGTAATTGAGATCCAGTAGCAGTATATTCCACACCAAGAGACATTCTATTCATAGAGGCAATTTCTGGAAATCAAAATTTCTGGAGAAATCAACAAAGTGGTCAAAATCATACTGATCTTGTTTTCCAAACCCAGAATCCTAAATTTCAGGATTAGAAGGGACCACAAAACTAATCTCTACAACAGTTTTAATGTGGTCAAAACTAGGAGAATGATGGCTCTTTGTTCAATCCCTTTGAGATTTTCTTGGCAAAGATACTGGAGTGGTTTGCTATTTCCTTTTCCAGGTCATTTTTAACAGATGAGGAACTGAGTCAAACAGGGGGAGTGATTTGCCCAGTATCACACAGCTAGGAAGCGTTTTAAGGTGCTTATCAAGAAGGGAATGGATGAACAAACCATCTAAGGCCAGATTTGAGTTCAGGAAGATGAGTCTTTTTGACTCTAGGCCCAGCACTCTATCCACTGCACCACCTGGCTACCCTTGAGCAAATTACTTCATCGCTGTTTATCTTGGTTTATTAAATTATAAAGGGGATAAATATAGCACCCACCTCCCAGGGGTGTTACAAAGATCAAATGATATGATGGATTGTTAAGTGCTCAACACAGTGCCTGGTATATGGTAACAGATTAATATATTAATGGTGACTATTTTTACATCATCATCATTATTATCATTTTGTGATATATTTGTAATTATTTTACAATTTATTAGTTTATAATTTATTTATAATAATTATTATAATTACAATTATTATTTTTAAATTGAATATAATTACTCCATATTAGATAGCTTATACTAAGTTTTTAGATGTGATTAGTGTAAGATGCCCAAAGTGATAGATAAATGATTTTCTATGTAACATTAATTTGGAAATGCATTTGGCTGAATTGATGTCATCTAATTGGTAATACATTTTGTTTCATATTTTTTTAAGACACGATATCATGTATGTTATTATTGTGTCTCTAAAATTTTCTTGTATTGTGAAATCGAGGAAATCATTCGATCAAAAATGCTATTAGAAAAGTAACTTCTCTTTTAATCCAGATGCTGCGAGAATATGGATTGAGCTGTTAAAATAATGTGGTTTAAAAAAAAGTATGAAAACTGTTCGATGTTTAAAGGAGTATATTTGCTTTAAAGTGATAATTTACTGTTGAGAGAAAAGTTGCACAGACCTCTTAAGATATCCTTGTCTATGAGGTTCCTTGGGGTCCTTCTATTTGAGTCCAGTCTTAAAATTATATCAGCCATACTGACAGCATGTGATAAAATTCTAAACTATCAGTTTCTTACTAAAGTAAGGAAGTTTACAAGTTTTAGTTTCATCTGAGATTATTTGACTATCATTTAAGAAAACTATGAAATTATATCTGTTAATAATAGTATCTATTGGAGTTACATCTTTAAATCAATTTAGTAACAATGCACTTTAAATTCAGAGATTTTATTCTGCCTTAGGGGGTTAATGGGCAATATGTATAACTGTTAGTCTGAAATCTTACAGCAGCCAGCAGTTTTGGGGGTGAGACAGAGTGGTGGTGGTGAGTTGACTATTTAGTATTCACTGTATATGTAAAAACTCCAGAAAGGAATTATTCTTAATTTATAAATGAAGGATAATTGAAATGTCCTCATATTTTGCTCACTGTTAACTGTTAGGGAAACATAAGAATACTGATAATATTCAAGTCTTGAACTGTGAATTGTGAAATCTTACTATTTGAGGTAAAATCTCTTGGCATTACAATTTGATATTGTTTCGAGTTTTTGATTCCCGGTATGACTGTCTAAATTGTCATGAAGTCAGTAGTTCACTATTCAAGGGTAATGCCATGTACTATAGTCTGAGAACTGCTACAGGTAGATATTTGTCCCTGGGAAAAGTTGAAGGGATTAGGGGTGGCTAGGTGGCACAGTGAATAGAGCACCAGCCCAGAACTCAAGAGAACCTGAGTTCAAATGTGACCTCAGACACTTAACACTTACTAGCCGTGTGAACTTGGGCAAGTTGCTTAACCCCAACTGTTCTACAAAAAGGAAAAAAAATAAAAATAAAAAAAGTTGAAAGGATGATGTTGGCATGGGCTAAGGTAGGAGTGTCTTGACTCAGTTTCCCCATTGTGTAGTTTCCCTTTTAAAGAGAAAATTTCCTCACCTGGTTAATTCTGAGTCTGGCTTTTGATACCCTGTGAATAATGTGGAGCTTTACTACATGACTGGCTATCAGGTATGCCTCTTACCTGTAATAGAACAAAGCTAAGGGCATTTTCCCCCTGTTATTGCTTATGTCAGGTCAGTGCTCTTAAAGGAAAGGTCTTGATATTGCTATAACTATGTTTAACTTTTCTAAGTAAATTTCTATAATCAGGGCAGGTGAACAATGGAAGTTTTGTGAGTAGAAAACTAAATCTATTAACTAATAGCTTAATCCTGAAACATCTCTGAGTTATTATAATAGGATACAAGTATGAAAAATCTTACTGTTTTCAATCTGAATTTGTAATAATTTCCATATGCTATGAATTCTTGGACTTGTCATCCAGTTACTATTAATTATATATTCATGTATAAGATTAGATTCTTGACAATTCTCATTCAGGATGATATGGGGATACTTTCCTCATAAGGGGGGAATAAAACAAAGTGTAATGTAAAAGTTTTCTAATTAAATGGATAGTAAATTTTGATAAAGCAACAAGATCAGATCACTTTTGCTAAGAAGTATGATATGTATGTGTGTATATATACATACATATATGTATATTATATATAATATATAAATATTATATATATACATATATATGTGTATATGTGTGTGTGTGTATATATATATATATATATATATATATATATATAAAAACATATACACATGTTTGTCTGTCTGTCTGTCTGTCTATATGCTTGACAGCAAGGTGATATAGTGGAGTGCCTAGCCTAGAGTCAGGATACTTTCTAGCTATGTGACCCTGGGAAAATCACTTAACCCCAATTTCCCTGCCTTTCCTCCTCCAAAAAAAGGGAAAAAAAAGAGTCTTCCTTCAGCCTGTTGTTTTGTTCAGTCAATTTTCAGTCATGTCCAACTTTTTGTGACCCCATTTAGAGTTTTCCTGGTAAAGACACTGGAGTGGTTTGTCATTTCTTTCTCCAGCTCATTTTACAGATGAGGAAAGTGGAGCAAACAGGGTAAAGTGACTTGCACGGGGTCACACAGTTAGTAAGTGTTTGAGGCCAGATTTGAACTCAGAAAAATGTCTTCCTAACTCCAGGTCCAGAGCTCTGTCCTCTGTGCCATCTAGCTGCTGTAGCCTGTTGTTGGCAGAAGTTTCAGGCAGATTATGGGTTCCTAATTTGATGTCCTTTCCTTCTAACTTTAGTGTTAAAAACATCAAAACCATAAGGCTTAAGCTGGTTTTTACCACATGAATTAGTTACTGGAAAACCAAATTTAGGAGATTGTACTAAATTGTATTGAATCCTTGTTAATGAAAGATTTTAGGAGAATTACTTAGAAATCTCTTCAAGTGACACGGAAGCAGAGAAGCAGATCTTCAAGGAAGCGCTCCCTTCAGAGCTGCCCTGAGAATTAGACCTGTTCCAGAATGCCCAAGACAAAGTGTTTCCATGGACCAGATGACGACATAGGACATTTGTGATCTGAGGTGAAACGTAATGATTAAATGGACTTCAGGAGTGGGTGCCTAAGTTTCTAAGACACTTGATGCTATTGAATATTGCTGATCATTACTGTATTGCTTAGGCTTTTTGTTTCATGGTTTTTATGTTTGCCTGGGAGAGAAGTAGGCCTTACTTCCTTTCATTTATTCTTTGGGATCAGAGCCATTCTTCTTGCAACTTTTGGTCAACTGAAAGCCTATTTTCTGCTTTATTAATCTCACTTGGTCAAAACTTGACTTACGAAATAATAATGTTAAATGTTTGACATTCCTCAGGTAGAGAAGCTAAAGGCAAGCTTGAAACTCCCCCAAATGATTTAGTTATTACCCCCATTAACTAATGGGAGGGTTGCTCTGACTCTTGAGTGTTCTTGGTTACCTTGGTAATTGGCAAATTTCTCCTCCAAAACTAGCCCGTGATAAGTAATTTGTTCTGTAGCCTGACTCAGTTTACCATACACTCTATTTAACTGCTTTATATCTCTGTATTTCTTTTTTACTGCTCAGTTTTTCTTCTTGAAAAAAACCTGTCTCACTCTCTTCTAAACCTCCTGTAATCTGGCTTCTGATCTGACTGTTCAACTGCAGTTACTCTCCACAAAATTACCAGGGACGTTTGATTGCCGAATCTAACGACCTTTTCTCAGTTCTTGTACTTCTTGGCCTTTCTGAAGCATCTGACACTGTTGGCCGCCCACCACACTGGGGTCCTCCCTTTAAGCCACTTAACACTGGGCTGGTACCCGCTAGATGTCCCTCACGGCTGCTGCATGCTGGGCCCACTGTCTTTTTCAGTTACACATCTCTGGTATTTCTGATGCTACATCGATGGACACCCATCATGTGTCTCTCCATGGCTCTTTAGGTGACCCAGCCCTGATTCTCTGAGGATTGTGGCATTGCACACTTCGCAGACATATATAGCAGGAGTAAAGAATAACAATAATAGCGAATATTTATAAAATACCTGCTCTATACCAGGCACTGTGGTAAGCACATTATAATTACTGTCTCATTTGATCTTTACAACAACCCTGGGAAATAGATGCTATTATTATCCCTGTTTTACACTGAGGCAAACAGAGGCTAAGGGACTTGCCCAAGGTCATGCAGCTAATAAGTATCTAAGTCTGAATTTGAACGCAGGTCTGCCTGGCTATCCTCTAGCTGCCCCATATGTTGGGGTTAAAAAGGTGGGTTTGATTTCAGCCAGAAGAGTGGGATTGTTCAAAGTGCTAAGCAATTTCTCAAATGAAATCTAGCTAGTTCTCCTACTTCCATTCATTTCTGGGCCTTTCTCATTGTTCATCTCTAGTGTTTACCCAAGACATATGTACCTACAGGCTAGCTCAATGGGCCATCCAGTTAGTCAGTTGATAAACATTTATTAAGCACCTACTATGTGCTAAGTGTTAGAGATTTGAAAAAAGATAGTTCTTGCCCTCAAGGCATAATTTAATCTAATCACCCACCCAATTATATTTCCTACTATAAGCACATGCTTATAAACAAGTACAATAAGCATTCTTCATCCATTTTTTCTCCTGTGTTCAGTCATCGGATCATATATTTAGAACTGAAAGAGCTCTTAAAAAGAATTTAGTACAACACTCTTATTTTCTCGATGGGGAAATGAAGACCCAGCAAGGTTAAAGGGCTTTTTCAAGGTCACCCAAATAGTGAGTGGTGGAGCTGGAACTTGAACCCTAGTCTACTGACTCCAAATTCCGAGCTCTTTAACTACCCCATGCATGCTGCATCTCTTTTGAGTGACTGTGAATACTATTTGGGAGGCTCTGTGATTGTTCCAGGGCTTGACACAACCAGCACAATATCACCCTCAAAAAGAAGTATTTGGAGCACCTAACCATTTATCTATGGCTAATCCTTTTTCCATTTGGATTCTGCACTGGAGTTCCTCCATGATGACAGTGACCAACATTTTGGCAACCATTGGTCTCCCTATTTAATACCTCATCTGATATTAATAATTGATAGATTATCAACATCTTTCTAGTAATCTTGTATGATCCTGGCATATAATGGGACACACCTTATTGGAAGAGAATCTTTAAGGTGGAATTTTGCTCTACCAAATCCAATACTTGTATAATCAACAAATAATTAAGATCTTGTATTTTATTCACTTTTCAGGTCAACCATGTGGCTGTGAATATGTAGAGAAGGGACACTTACAGATTTTTGTCCAAACCTCTGGTTGGATTCCCTGAATGTTTCAGGGATTCCTAGATAAAATCTGGTGCTTTATGTTCTTGCAGGGACTGAGAGGACATAAACTTGTTTGTGTTTGTGGGGCCAGAACAGAAGGTACCTCTTTTGGAAGAGGGAAGAGGGTTCCCCCAAGGATCCAGTACCATTTCACTATAGCTCTCAGTTCCCAAATGAATGTGCATACAAAAAGCACCCAGCCAAATTGAACTCTTTACTCAACTGATGGTTAGAGGGTGACCCAGAGAATCCCAGGTCCTCTATCCCTTTAGGGACAGCCCATAGGATCTAGGAAACTCCTGAGGGATAGGTTTCCTTCAGAATTAGGAAATTGGATTTTCTTTGCTTTTGTCTTTATTGTCTTTGGTTTGGGGAAGACCAAGGCAGACTCTTGTTAGTACTAAGCAAGTGGAAATCTGTGATAAACATTGTAATATGTGCTTTGTTAATTTGGCATAGAACTTTATTTGGGGCAATTATAATGTCCTGTACATGCCAGACTATATGAAATCTGTGCAATGTTGACTATTTTGAGAAATTTTTCTGTATGCCACTGGAGGAGTAAATGAAAAGACAATTCATGTACTTCCCTGTGACCTTAGAGGACTGTTGTGGATTGGAGACATGGACAGTATGTTCAAATGCACCCTAGCCAACTTACCAAGGACAAGAATTTTTTCAAACAGAGGGAAGAATGCAATGGGGGTTGAAGCATGCACACTATTCTTTCCCTGCTGGCAATTAGAGAAGAGACTTGGTGTGCCTGCTAGAAATGTATGATGGTATATAATAGGGAGGATCTATCCCAATTCAGAATATGTATAAGTATCCTTTGACTATTTCAAATTGGTTTATTGGGTGCTGATGGAAAGTCTTTTAACTACCCTCTGAGCTAGACCTGAGTATATATACAAAAGGTACAGCCTGATGAATGCTCCATCTCTTCCCTGTGACTTTCAAGTGAGAAGGAAGAAAAGTTGTAAGCCTCCAGATGGGGGGCACCATATGGCCACAAACATGTCACTGGGTTTTTTTTGTCCCTTTTATGTTTTTTTTTTCTTGGTCTTAAATAAAAGAATATCAGAGATGGAATAGACCACTTCTTTGGTATCCTCTCCTAGCATCATGGCATTAGAGACTGGGATCTAGAAATAACTTCCAAGACCATCTAGTGCAACTCCCTTATTTCACAATTGTGCAAAATGAAGTTCAAAGATATTAAGTCGGGGGTGGAGCCAAGATGGTGGCGTAAGAGCAGCAACATATTGCAGCTCTCACATAGCCACCCCAAAATACCCATAAAATATGACTCTAAACTAATTCTAGAACTCCAAAATGCACACAAATATACTTTCCACTAAAGTCAGCTCGGCTACGAGGAACCATATCAGCACTGCGAACCGCAACCAGCCTGGCTTGAAACCTCAGCTGTGTCCTGGGAGTGGCTGGACGAGAGGAGCCGAGCCCCAGCTGGAGCTTCGGGTGAGCAGATTGGCAGCAGCTGTGCAGGATCCAGAACTAGGTCAGTGGGACTTGGGAGGCCATGAGAGAAAAGCGGTCAGGCCGAAACACTTCCAGGGCTGAAAAGCGAAAGGCGGAGGTTCTACACCCACCTCTGCATTGCTGCTTCAGGGCTCTCGGCCTGCAGACTGCAGGGGGACCAAGCGATCCTTCAGAGGCCAAGTGCTCTCTCGTTGAGTGGCCTGGATCTGGATTACGGTCTTGGGCTTTGGTCCTATGGTTCGTTTTTATTCAGTCAGCCAGAAGTGGCGGAGGGACCCAGCAATCTCCTAAGAACTCCCGCAGCTGGGAGGACCCCAGCAATTTGGGATCGAGCTTTCCCCTCTGTAAGCAGAGCTCCACAGAGATTAAAAAAAAAAAATCACGGACTGACCAACCATGAATAAGAATAAGCATAA
>CM053588.1:166013350-166032054 GCA_028646515.1 Pseudochirops corinnae | reverse complement strand
TGCTTATCTCCCCCTTTTACAATCCCCACTCGCAGCTGGTGCTAATCCGCTCACCTGAGAGGCTCCTCCCACCCAGCTGCCTCCGGGGCACAGCCATGGCTTGCGGCTTCAGGCCAGGCTGGTTTCTGTTCGCAGTGCTGATATGGTTCCTCGTAGCCGAGCTGACTTTAGTGGGAAGTATCTTTGTGTGCGTTTTGGAGTTCTAGGATTGGTTTAGAGTCCTATTTTATGGGTATTTTGGGGTGGCTATGTGAGAGCTGCGATATGTTGCTGCTGCTACACCGCCATCTTGGCTCCACCCCCCGGTAATAAGTTTTGTGTGATTGAACATGTATAACCTATATCAAATTGCTTACTGTCTGAGGAAAAGGGAGATGAAGGACAGAGGGAGAGAGAAAATTTGGAACTCAAAAAAGTTTTAAATGAATGTTAAAAATCAACTTTACATGTTACTGGAGAAAAATAAAATTTTTTTTTCAATGACTTGTTTATTTACTTTTAGTTTTCAAGATTCAGTTCCACAATCCCTTGAATTTCATATTTTCTCCCCTCCCTTCCCCCCCCGCCATGGTGGCGTGCAATTATGTATAGGATCTGCAAATACTTTCACATTGTACAACAGTCTGGTTGTATAGAAGGGTTGTAACCGATGAGTGAACACTGGGAAAAAAGAAACAAAACCAAACATGAAAAAGAACGATAGCATGTATTGCTTCAGTCTCCATTTAAACTCTGTTCTTTCTAGATCTTTCTCTGAATGTAGACATCTCCTTCCATCCTGAGACTTGTAGAGTTGTCTTATAACTGTGTGTTGCTGAGAAGAGTCCAGTTCATCAAGGTTGGTCATCACACATACGATGTGTCTGTAATTGTGTACAAATTTTTCCTGGTTCTGCTCTTCTCACTCAGCATCAATTTGTATAAGCCTCTCCAGGTAATTATGAAGTCCATCTCCTTCCCATAAAATATTATTTTTAAAATAAAAAATGTACAGAATTTTAAAATAACTTAATTTGGATATGAAAGTTTTGTGTGTGAACCCTTTCTCCTTTATACTTTCCCAGTGTAGTTGCTGATTTGCCACAGAATCACTCATTTGGAGAGGAATTTGCTACTAGATTCAGAAATTAAAATGATTTGGAAAATCTGACCAATTCTCTTTTTTCATTTTAAGGAAAATTTTATATGAGCTCAGAACCTGAATAACTGAAAGTATGGTAGCACTTTCAACAGAAACCAGAAAGTCTGAAGGATGGATGTGTTTTGGGGAAAATAGAATAAGTTTCTTTTGGGACATGTTGAGATGCCAACGGGATATCCAAGGTTAAGATGTTCAGTAAGCAATTGGTAACACCAAATTGGAATTCAGGAGACAGATTAGGTTTGGCAATGTAGATCTATGAGTCATCTGCATGAGGATAATTGAAACACTGGAAGCTGATGATATTTCTGAGGGAGAGGAGAACAGGGCCAAGTACAGAGCTTTGGGGCACATCCACATTTAGTAAGAGGGAGCAGGAAAGATGATTCAGTAAAAGAGAATGAATGGACAGGCAAGTCGGAAGAAAACCAAGAGAGAGAGAGAGAGAGAGAGAGAAGCCAAAGGAAGGGACGGTGTCCAACAGGAGAGGATGGTTGACAATTTGAAAAGACCTAGAGTGTTCAAGTAGAATGAAAAGTGAGGAAAGGCCATTGGACTTACCAGTTAAGAGAGAGTTGGTAATCCTGAAGAGAATAGTTTGAGTGAAGTAATAGGATGGGAAGTAAGATTTCCAGGGTACAGAAGTGAGTGGCAACTTACAAAAGAAGATGGTGGAGTAACAGGAAGCAGTCCAGGAAGCTCCTCCCCCAACCCCATCCCCAAACTCCTCCAAACAGATCTAGAAAATGCACAAGACAGAATCTTGATGGGGAAATCCATGAAAAAGTCACAGTGCACCATTTTTTGCAGTCCAAGTCAGAATAGGGAGACAAAGAAGTCAGAAGATACTAGGGATAGGATGTGACCAGGACTTCAGGACCACTTGGCATAATCCAAGTGCAAGGTGTCAGATCAGGTGCCAAGTGGCAGTTTGTCAGTCATTACCCAGTTCCAGGTCACAGATTTAGGGGGTCTGAGGAGAGACCCTGCACACAGCGGTGGTGTTCTGGTGTAGGGAGCAGCCTGGGTCCTTGACTGTGTACTGAGCAAGAAGCAAATTCAGAAGCAGGCAGCACTGGTATGGCTCCCAGGAGCAGAAAAGGGTCTCAGTTCTAGTCCAGTCTGAAGCCTACAGACGAATAACCAGGTTAGAAATCAAAGTCCAAAGGGGAGCCTATAGATCTGTCTCTCTGAACTTCCCAGCCAGCTAATAGTGGCTGAGGTCAGCAGCAATCTACTATTGCCCCAACCCAAACCAAGGTCAGGGACTTGCAGAACTCAGACCTGGATGGGAAACAATCAGCCAATTATATCATATTATAGTCAAAATCCAGAGTTCCTAAGTCAAAGAAAAAATACTTCAAGCAGTCAGAAAAGGAATTCAAGTGCTGGGGAACCACAGTTACACATGATTACACATGAGTTAGTCACATGAGGAACCACAGTTAAGACTGCATATGAGTTAGCAGCCACCACTATGAAAAGCGGTGAGATTGGAATGCAATATTCCAAAAAGCAAGGGAAATAGGCTTACAGAAAAGAATAACTTACTCAGCAAAACTGAATGTAATCCTATAGGGGAAAACGGATCTTTAACGAAATAGAGAACTTCCAAACATTTCTGATGAAAAGCCTGGAGCTGCATAGAAACTTTGAAATTCAAATATAGGAGTTAGTCAGTCAATAACAAATAAATATTTAATAAGTATCTACTATATGCCAGGCCCCATGCTAAGCACTGGGGGTAAAAATAGGAATAAAGAAAAACAGTCCCTGCCCTCAAGGAGCTTACAATCTAATGGGAGGAAAGACAACATACAAAAAGAATTGAAAAGCACAGGAGGGTGAGTAGGGAGGGGGATTGGTACCCAGCAAGAGGGGAGGATAGAAAAGCTATAGAAGTCCCAAAGTAATGCAGACAAGTGAGAAAATAAGAGATATTCTGATCTGAGCTCCCTCTTTAAATGGAATATTTGGAGTTCATGACTCCACATTGCAATAGGAATTATCTAACAGTGGATAGTGATGAAGTCCAAGACAAGTGTAAGTTAAGAGAAATAAATATTTTTAAAACCCTGAAAAAAATCATAAAGGACTAAACAAGAATAAATTGCTTACATTCAAATTTGGGGAGATGATACATGTGTCCCCTCTGAATTCCATCATCAACAAGATTCATAGAGTGGACCCAATTAGACAAGACCTGGAAGTGATTCTGTTGTGTCTTGATGATTTTAAGAGAAAAATGGAATGAGAGTGAAAGAAGAATGTACTGGGGGTGGATGTAGGAAGGAAAAGGGAAAGGTAGCACAAGAAAAATTATTTCACATAAGGGTGGTTAAGTAGACATTTACAGAACCAGTGATGAAGGGGTAGATGGGAATGGTTGACACCTGACACTTACTTTCATCTGAACTGGTCAAAGGAGGGAAGAATACACACACACACACACACACACACACACACACACACACCACCACCACCACCACCACACACACACACCACACACACATGCACACACCACACACACACACACACACACACACAGAGTTGTGTGTAGAAATACATTTCCCTAAATGGGGAAATAGGAAGTAAAGGGAAGAAGAGAGAAAGGTAGAGAGGGTAGGTTAAGAAAGGGATTGGTCCTAAACAAAACAAACTAAGCTGTATTAAAATATTTATAACTCTTTTTGAGGTGGCAAAGAATGAGAATCTGCAAGAGTTTTATCAATTGAGGAATTGTTGAATAAATTATGGTATATGAATATGATGGAATACTTACTGTGCTGTAAGAAATGATGAAGGGGATGGTTTCAGAGAAACCTTCGAAGACTTGACTGAACTGAAGCACATGGAGGTGGGGGGGGGCAGAACCAGGAGAACAATTTATACAATGACAATAATATGATAAAAACAAACAACTTTGAAGGAATTAGAGACCCTGGTTAATGTAATAACCAACCATGATTCTAGAGGGCTAATGATGAAACACGCTGAGGCAAAGAATAGCCTCTGCCCTCAAGGAGCTTACAGTCTAACGGGGGAGACGACACGTAGAGAAATATATGCAGAACAAGCTGCATACAGGATAAATAGGAAATAACTGAAGGAAGGGACAAAAATTAAGAGAGGTTGAGAAAGGCTTTCTGTAAAAGATGAGGTTTTGTTTTAAACTTACAGGAAGCCAGGGAAGTCAGCAGGCACAGCTGAGGGGGAAGCGCATTCCAGGCATGGGGGACAACCAGAGAAAATGTCCAGAGCCCGGAGATAGAGAGTCTTGTGCCTGGAACAGTCAGGAGGCCAGTGTCACTAGACTAAAGAGTATATGGCTGGGAATAAGATGTAAGAAGACTGGAAAGATAGAAGGGGTCTAGCTTATGAAGGGCTTTGAATGCCGAACAAAATATCTTTTTATCTGATCCTAGAGGTGATAGGGAGCCGCTGGAATTTACTGAGTAGGGGATGATATGGATGGACCTGTGCTTTAGAAAAATCACTTAGAGTCTAAGGTTATAAATTAAAGACTAGTCATCAATCTACTATGATGGAAGGAGCTTCTACATAGGGAACTCCCTACAGTGATGAAACCACTGTCTCTCCTCCCCCCTTTCACTTTCTCCATTATGTGTAGAAGTTATTTGAATGGCAACTTGGAGTAGCAGAGAGAAAGCTGGCCTTAAAGCCAGGGAGATCTGAATTCAAATCCTCTCTCTGATATACACTGATTATGTGACCCCTATGTGAGCAAGTCTCAACCCCTCAATATTCCAGCTAACTCTCTTGGGACCTGCATTAACAGAGGGAGTGCCCTATATGGCTGCCATCACAGCTCCAGTCCATACTGACTTTTTGAGTGCTGAGTCTGGAAATCAGGAAGACCTGAGTTCAAATTTGACCTCACATGCTTCCTAGATATGTGACTCTGTGCAAATCACTTCACTTCAGCTTCCTCATCTGCAAAATGGGGATAATAACTGCACCTACCTCCCAGGGTTGTTGTGAGGCCCATAAGAGATAATAACTGTAAATTGCTTAGCATAGTGCCTGACACATAGTAAGTGCTATATAAATGTTAGTTTTTATTATGTTTATACATGTACATAAATACAAATAAAATAAGATGAAAATAAGATAATAAACACAAGAAATATTAAAATTTTAAAAATAAAAACAGAACTAAAAGGGAAACGATAAATAATAAAATACATTTTTAAATAAAAATAATTTTTAAAAAGGATTATTTGTCCATAATGACTAAAGTTTAAGTGTCTGAGAGGAAATTCAAACCCAAATTTCTTGACTCCTAGGTCAGCGTTCCAAATTCCAGCATTGGCAGCTTCCTCCAACCTGCACATCTCTACGCATACACCTGTAGTTGTCCAGGGTTATAGAATGAGCAACTGATAAATTGCCCTGGATGCCTGTATATCGAACAACCCAAATGGATCCACTGAGCTCATCCAATGGGGATTTCAGCCTCTCCTTTCCCCTTCCCCCTCCACAAAGTAAAATACGCTTTATTTTTCGGTTTAACTTAACCTGGGATTGCATTGTGTAGGGAGCTTTGGATGAGGTACTCCCTCTACTGACGCTTTTGGGCAACTGATGCATAGGGACACACCCACCCTGCAAATCGCGGAGGTGCTTTGGCCCACTGAGATTTTAATGGAGGCAACTATTTTGCACATGAGTTACTCGGAGGAGCTGACTTGCAGAGGGTCCCGCTGCTTTATGGTTCTTGGTGCGGGGCGGGAGAGGAAGGGCGACCAGGACCCAGGTTTTCTGGACTTCAAGGTCATCTCTCCATCCACTGCTCAAGTGCTACTTTTCTTGCTTGTTTCCTTAGCCTGTAGTCTGCAATGGATACAGGGCTGGACTAGGGAGTCAGGAAGACCTGAGTTTGAATATTTTTTTCATACTTTTTCTGACTGTGTGATCTTCTGCAAGGCACTTTACCTTTCCCAGACTCAGTTTCCTCATCTGTCAAATGAGCTGGAGAAGGAAATGGCAAATCAGGTTTTTTTTGCCAAGAAAATCCCAAATGGGCCCACAAAGAGCCAGACAGGACCAAACTATAACTACTATGTGCCAAGCACTATGCTATGCGCTTGGGGACACAAAGGCAAACCCCAGCCCCTGTTCTCAAAGAAGCTCCGTCTTTTGACTGAGACAACAAGCAACTATGAACAAACAAGATATAAATAGGATAAATTGGGAGAAAAAGCATGCAAACAAGATGCAGATAAATTAGAGATAACCTCGGACAGAAGGTACCAAGATTAATTAAGTAGGACTGGGAAAGGGTTCTTGCAGAAGGCAGGACAGGAAGGGGAGGCCAGGAAGCCCGAGGCCCCGCGTTCTCAGGGCTGCGGTGACAGTCAAACCAGACCATCTCATCTATAAAATAGCCATTGAAAGCGCTTTGCAAACTTTAAAGCATTCTACGTGTTGGCTATTATGATCATCAGTGCAAAGTTGGTGAAATGCACATTTTTGAAGAGGATAATTATAAAAGAAGAGGAGCTTCGTCCCACGCATTCACCCACTCTACAAGGCAGTCGCGGGTCCGGCTGGAGAGGCACCCCAGACCCAACCTCTCCAACCGAGCTGCGCACGCAGCCAGGCCCTGCCCCCACCAGCGGGATCACGTGGCCAGAGCCCTTCCCTAGCTCAGCCCGGCCCAGCCTAGCCTGGAGCTCTGGGCTGTGTCTGCTCTTGAACTCTGCAAGCTGGGCCCTATAGACGAGAGGAGGTACGCGCGCGGGGCGCGCGCGCGCCAGGTCGCGAGGTTGGTTGTATAAGCGCAGGGGGTGGCACCGCCTCCTCCCCAGACTTCGAGCTGCTGCTGCGTAAAGCGCGGACACTGTGTGCTTGGCCTAGCTTGCTACGAGCTCCTGCGGAGGCGGGGGGCCTCGGGCTTCGGGGTCCGTTTGCAGCCACCCCCAGGTGAGCAGAAGCCGGAGCTCCCCTCGGGCAGGGCGAGGGGAGCTGGGGCACCCGGTCCTGCTTCTCACCCACCCCTCCCTGCTTGGCGCCGGGCCTCCCAGAGGCTTTACAAAGCATGTTCTGCATGCACGCAAAGCATGCCCTGCACGCGCGCAAACCTCCCCCCAACCCTTGGAGCCCTGGGGGGGAGCAGGGAGCCGGGATGCCCAGGAAGGAACTTTGCATTTGGAGGCGGAGGACCTGGTTTCAAGTCCGTGTTCTGCATTTGGGGAGAGTTAGTTCACTTCTCTAGCCTTCAGTCTGATCTAATGGAAAAGGAAGGAGTTAGATGCTCTTCCAAGTCTGAAATCCTATGATTTTATCTTAATCCAAAAAAACCTGGAATGGCTTTGAAATTGGGATTGGGCGAGAGAATAGTAGCAGATCTGCCCTAGAACAAAACAGGGAAATGATGCTCTGCCCTTTCGTGACCACTACCCCTTCTAGCTGCTGTAGCTCCGCAATTGAGCAGAGACCCCAATTTTGTGCATACATGCTATAAAATGTGCCAGATGTGACTGGTAATTTTGTGGTACCTGGAAGAAAAAATAGCTGAGACAGTCGCTAGTCAAAAGATTTTACACTTGCAATGCCACGGAGACATATAGAAAAAAGATACTGTTTAGGAATATTAAAACAAAAACCTCAGTTTTTCTAAAAAATCAAAGAAAATGTATACTTTAATCTGACTACATTAATCAAGTACCGGAATAAATATTAAAAATAGTTAAGAAATGTCTACCTTAAAAAGGTTTAATTGATATGGTGTAGAGGAGCTGCAGCGATAGGATGTAGGTGAGATACAGGCTGTCCCAAAAGTCATAGTGCAGTCTTAAGTTTTAATAACTTGAGAAATGTAAGTGCCACATACCTTTAAAAAGCCACATTCGAAAAGTAAATTGTTTAAATTTGAAAATGTCGATGCTTCTTATGAAAATTCAACACAACTGGTGCTGTACTAAGTCACTGATTTTCAGACCTTCAGGAAATAAAACTTTTAGCTGCTGCTCAGTGACTAAAAGGATTGCATTTGTAATCCTAACATTAATCCAGAGAAAGTGGTTTTGATACATGAAGGACAATTTTGATATGACCCCACAAGATAAAGCCTAATAGATTGCGAGATTGAGGTATGGAAGCAAGAGGGTCTCCTCCACCAATGTATGAATCTGATGAGGTGTCATCCAGAAAATGCATATAGTGATGAATAGTAACAGGGTACTCCATCTTGTTAAAATTAAAATTCAAAATTTTTATTATTCAAGATTCACAAGACTAAGTTTAAAATAAATTTAAATAGACTGCCAATGTTTTGTTTTTTTTAGTAAATTTGTAGCATTCACAGTTCTGAAGTTATTAAAGTTTAAAACAGCACTAAGACTTATGGGACACCCTATATGGTACAGATAATACATGGAAGCAAAGAAATATCTATTGGAAAAGGAATTTTTAAAAGCATGGGAGGTTTCTTCATATATACTTTGTTATGCATTATACTTTCTCAGTGAAGTATAGCAATCCTGTAATTATTTAAAATCAACACAGCTTTGTAACCCCAGTAACAAAACCCATCGGTTTGGGACCCTTTTCTTATTGGTGGTGATGAATCACTGAGCCTCTTTGGACTAAGGGCACTTCTGGCTTCCAGCTTTGAAGAAGATGGAAGAGGCCAACCCTATGGAAGGTTGCTGAAGGAAGAGATCCTGGGAAGCTGTAAGGGGAGCTGGCAGTCTCCATCATGTCCCTATCCCTACCTTACTACCCTGGAGACTTCAAGGGACCTTCCCCTTGAATGAGATCTAGGATTCTATTAATTGAATTGAGTTGCCTCATTTCCAAAGAGAGAGGACCTTCATTCAGTATTGTCGGGTATATAGTCTCCAGTTTTTGCTCTGATTTCTGTTTGGCTATCGAATTGGATAATCTGGTCTCTTTGGTAATTCCTATGTGTGTTTGTTGTAGAATGGGTATTTGCTGGGAAAAGAGTCAAGTCTTGGATATAAAATTTGGGCTCGAGCTTCCCCCGGTAAGGAGCTGCAATCAGAAGTTAGATTGAACCTGAAAATCACATCCCCTAGACTAATAATATTTAAGGGAGAGTAGATAGATCAAATTCTAACCCGGTACCCCCTCTCTCTGAGGAGGGCAGGAGTAGCTAAGCTTCTGCTTCCCCTCCTGGCAGGAATTGAAAGTTTTAAGGGGGGGGGGGTGGCGGCAGAGGAGTCTAGAGATGTTTCTTCTGTCTCTCTTTGAGCCACACAACAACACTCCCATACTATTTGGCTGGGAGGGTGGGAGAGAAGAGCCCTTGTAACAAATGGGTCTCCACTACAGAATTTTCTTAGGTTCAGAGTTAAACCCCATTTTATAACTGAGTCTGATAAAGAACACTTTGCATCAGAGATTAACACTCACCTAAAGAAACATCCTGAACCTCTTCTCCTTTCCTTACTTTTCTTTCACTCCCTCTCATTCTCCTTTCCCATACCTACTTTTTTGTCTTTTATCATTTCCTTTTTTTTTTTAACTTCTGCCTCAGCCTCATAACAGACCATTATGTCAAACCCTTTGATATCTTGATAGATCTGTGATCTCAGTAATGTGGACACTTCTCCTGGGCCAGATTACTGCCTTTCTCCTCACACTGTGAGATTTTTGTCCTTGTCACTGGTAAATGCTTCAGAGACTGTCCAAGCATCTTTCCTCTGGGTCTGTCTTTTAACATTTTCTGGGTACCTTCTACTCACCTGTTATTCCTGGGTCTTGATATACAGTCAACCAGCTTCTTTTCTGAGCAAATATTTCTTTGGGAATATCTTTAAAATGAAATATAAAAGTCTTCTTTCTTCTCAGTTTTGAAAGCAAAGTAAATGTTTTATACTTACCTGAAAATTAAATAATAATAGCTAACCTCCACATAGCTTGCGATGGACATTATCTTCTCTGATTCTTACACCAACCCAATGACATAGCTGTTGTAAGTACACCCATTTTAGGAATGAAAAAACTGAGGTTAGAGGGCTGGTCATATGCCCTGCAACCACACAGCTAGCAGTAAAGGCAGGATTCAAAATCAGGTCCCTCTTGACTTTACCATTCTGCTTTTTAATAACTTACATTTCTAAAGCAGTCTAAAATTTCCCAAATGTTCTCCTTAAGCAGTGCAGATATCATTATTCCCATCTTATAGATGAAGCAGTGGAGGCTTCTCTGAGAGGGACTTTAGGTTCTGGATGTCTCTGGTCCAGATGGTTGGAATAAAGTTCCTTCAGTGACTTTTGAATAATTATGTCTCCCTCCTTCAAAAGAGAGAAAAGAAATATCTTTCTTATCTCTGCTTAAGAAAAAAGTCAGTGAGTTTTTTTAATTGTTCAGCTGATAAAACAGTTGTTAAACACTTAGATTAGACATTAAGAAAAGAAGCCTAGAGATTGCCTTGGGACATTTCCTTGGATACAGAATACCAGAAACCTGGATTTCCCTGGAAAGGAATGTGCTCTCCCCTGTTCCTGAAATCCTCTCTCTCCTAACCTCTGACTCTTAGAATCATCGGCTTCTTTTAAGTTTGTTGTTGTTGAGTCGTTTCTGACTTTGAAGTTCTCTTGGCAAAGATACTGGGGTGGTTTGCCATTTCCTTTCCCAGCTCATTTGACAGATGAGGAAACTGAGGCAAATGGGGTTAAGTGACTTGCCCCAGGTCACGCAGCTGGTGTCTGAGGATGGATTGGAACTCAGGTTTTCCTGACACCAGGCCCAGAGCTCTATCCTCTGTGTCACCTAGCTGCCCCTAGGCTTCCTTGAAGACATAGTACAAGTACCACCTCTTACAGGGGATTTTTCCTGGTCCCTCAGGTGGTAGTTCTTTCTGTTATAAAAGGCTACTCTCCATCTACTCCTTTAATTCATATGAATTGTGTGTGTGTGTGTACAAATTGGGTGTGTACATAAGTGTGTGTGTGTGTGTGTGTATATATATGCACATATATACATACATACATACACACATGTGTTTGTAAGGCAAGGACTGTCTTTGCTTTTTCTTTGTATGCCCAAGTTTAGTGTAGTACCTGGCATATACTGTGTCCTTCATAAATGTTCTTAGTTGGTTGATTGTTTGGAATGAGGAAAATTATCATTGATTGGTCTTAGAAGCAGTGATAAGCAAGAGTTTGTGTGTTGGCTCCTTAGATTTGAAACTCTTCTCAATAGGGCTTGCTGCATAGTTCTTCTCTTGCAAACTAAGGAAACTGGATATTCTTCCAGACCACCTAGGGAAATGTTATGACCATGTAGACACCATTTTTCGGGGCGGGGTTTGTCATAGAGACACCCAAATTAGCTAAATTGGATTTGTCCAGAGAATTGGGATTTATAGTTCAAGTGATTATATGGATCCACCCAGCCACTAGCTGAGGAGAGAAAGAGTTCAATAGATTTCACACTCATTATCACAAATTCCCTTTTCTTCTGTATAATCCAACTCCTGTTTATTTTTATTCCCAGAATAAAAGGTGTAAAACGGATCATGGCCCCCAAAAAGAGGAGCCACAGTACCAGTGGTGAGCTGGAGAAGATGGAAAGCCAAGAGAATAAAGCCAAGAGGAAGCCACTCCAGAAACACCAGTTTAGCAAGAGCAACATGGTTCAGAGAAAGGAGGAAGACAAGAGAGAGGGAGAGAAAAGAGGAGGGACCGAGGGCCTGCAGGAAGTAGTGAGGCAGGCCAGGCTGCAGACAG
Organism: Pseudochirops corinnae; assembly: GCA_028646515.1. Taxonomy (NCBI): domain Eukaryota; kingdom Metazoa; phylum Chordata; class Mammalia; order Diprotodontia; family Pseudocheiridae; genus Pseudochirops; species Pseudochirops corinnae. The sequence goes on along the minus strand of CM053588.1, from coordinate 166,020,192 downwards.
CTCCCTCTGTGCTGGAATTTCGCTTTAACAAACAACGAGTGAGACTCATTTCCCAGGACTGCCACCTTCAGGACCAGTCCCAGGCCTTTGTGTACTGGATGTCTCGGGACCAGAGAGTACAAGGTCTGGGCAGATGGAGATGGGGCAGGGGCTTCGCTTTTACTCGGTGGGTTTGGCATCTGCCTTTGTGGGCATCTGAATTTTTTTACTTCAATTTCCCTCCTTCCTTTACCCTTTTTTGCAGATAATTGGGCCCTCCTTTATGCCCAGAGATTGGCCCTGAAACAGAAGCTGCCCCTGCATGTCTGCTTCTGCCTTGCCCCCTGCTTCCTGGGTGCCACCATCCGCCATTATGACTTCATGCTTCGTGGCCTGGAAGAAGTAGCAGAGGTAAATGAGAAAGGACATTAGGGGGCAACTCGAGAAGAAATTGGTGATGTGTGTAGCTCCTTCAGGGGTGCCATAGCTGATTGTCATTCATTAAATAAGGTATAAAATGCCTACTATGTACACGGCTCTTAAATAGGAGAAATCAGGGAGGAAACGAGTATTTATTAACTGCCTATTATGTGCCCGGTACTATGCTAAACACTGTGCAAGTTTCATTTCATTTAATCCAGCCCAAATACCCAAATATCCACATTTTATAGTTGCAGAAACAGGCAGGAAAAAGGTTAAGTTATTTACCTGGGGTTACATCAGTCATGTCTGAGGCTGGATTTGGAGTCAGGTCTTCCCAGCTACAAGCCCCAGTGTGCTACTAGCTGCCCACAGTGTGTGTGTGTGTGTGTGTGTGTGTCTGTGTGTCTGTGTGTGTGTCTGTATGTGTGTGTTGAGGGTAGGGAGTGGGAGATTGGAATACCAAAGTTATAAAATATAGAGTAGAAAAGAGCAGCTAGGTGGCATAGTGGATAGAGTGTGAGGACTGCAGTAAGGAAGATTCATCTTCCTGATTTCCAGCCTGGCCTCACACACTAGTTGTGTGACCCTGAACAAGTCACTTGTTTGTCTCAGTTTCCCCATCTGTAAAATGAGCTAGAGAAGGAAATGGCAAACTACTCCAGTATCTTTGCAAAAAAAGTTAACACCACCCAAATAGGGGGTCACAAGAGTCACACAGCTGGAACAACTACAACAACAAAAACACAGAATAGAAAGAATACTATTGACTGTAGAATGAGAGAACCTGGGTTCAAATCCTATCTATCTGTGTGACCCTGGGCAAGTCACTTAAATTGTTTGGGCTTCAGTTTCCTCATCTGAAAAATGAATTTGGACTAGATATATCCTTCAAGCCCTAAATCTAGGCTTCTGTGATCCTCACACATGGCCCATGCCCTCATTTAAAAGTAAGTTACGTGCACATTACACGCAGTCATTTTAAAATGTTAATTTTAAAGCACAGAACTGAATATAGTAAGCATAAGACAGGAAGAAATTGCTATATGAGGTTGGAAAAAAGCTCAGAAGGATCCAAAGAAGGCTATGTGGAGGGGGTGGCATTTGTAGTAGGTGTGAAAGGCCAGGTGGGGTTTTAGGAGGTGGAGATGGGAGATATGGGCATTCTGAGTAAAGACATAAAGCAGGAAACCTCTGAGCAGCAGTTAGTCCCGTTCGGCTCTGGCTCTAGTGCCTATGGAGAATCAGCATCTGAGATGATTCCTGGAGAGGGAGGGAGGGACTGGGTGGTGGAGCGAATACCAGGCTAAGGAGTTTGAGCATGCAAGAGATAGAAGATTGTGGAGAGATCTTGTCCTGACTTGGTCTGAAATGGGGCCCTTTCATCTCTTTGTTGCAGGAGTGTGAGAAGCTGTGCATCCCCTTCCACCTGCTTCTAGGCCTGCCAAAGGATGTCCTTCCTGCCTTTGTGCAGTCCCATGGCATTGGTGGCATAGTGACAGACTTCTCCCCTCTGCTGCACCACACCCAGTGGGTCAAGGATGTCCAGGATGCACTGCCAAGGCAGGTGCCCTTTGTACAGGTAAGTGCCTACTTAGAGGGATCCATTGGACCTGTCTTTCTTAACACAAATGAAATGCTAAGTTGGAGAATAAGGGTTCGCATGCAGTATGGTAGAGGAAAGACCTGAATTTTGCCCGCCATCATTATCTTTGGTTATTCGTGATGTTTAGGTCTAAAGGGGTAGGAGATTGGGGTAGAGGGGAGGTTGCTTGTCCAGCAGCCACAAGTGAGTTTCCCTTCTTGGAGGAGATCAAGTACCATAAACCTGGACCATTATGCACGTTTTTGAGATAAAAGTCAGAAATCACTGGAATGGTGGGGATTTGCCAGTCCAGCAGCTCTCAAGTTTGTTTTCCTTTGGCAGCGGAGAGGGCACTCCAAAGCACTGTGTCGTGTTGTGAATCTGGAGGATTAGATGATGCTGGGGAAAGTTGTACGACCAATCATAAAGGGAGCAGAATTGTATGGATTGTTTAGGGGCTGCTACAAGTAGGCTGTGAAGTAGATAGAATGGTGGGCCTGGAGTCAGGAAGACTCATCTTTCTGAGTTCAAATCTGGCCGTAGACACTTTCTAGCTGTGTGACGCTGGGCAAGTCACTTAGCCCTGTTTACCTTAGTTTTCCCATATGTAAAATGAGCTGGAGAAGGAAATGGCAAACCACTCCATTTTCTTTGCCAAGAAATCCTAGATAGGGTCAGGAAGAGTTGGACACGACTGAACAAATGCTCTTGTAAATATTTAACAACTGACCCTCCAGAGGAAAAAAACGTATACATGACATCCTTCTGGATTTAATCTGCATTATTAACATTTTCTCCCCTACTTTGTTAAGTCTGATCAACCAACAAAACAATTTATCAAGCTCCGATCTATGTATCATTTGCTCATCGTAAGATATAAAAATGCTGACACCAAAATTTAGCAGTTGGCTCTGGTATTATCTGGCCCCAACACATCCTGAGTTTTATGTGTTTTTTGGTTTTGCCAAAATGCTTTTTTTTCTTATTTCTTCTTAAATCTTTGTTATCAAGGATGATTTGCGGCATACAGGAGGAGGGGAGGGATTTATTCAGAAATGAAGATCGTGTAAAAGCAAAAGTTATTGGTCAGATATAAAATAAAAAAGTAAATTTTCTCTGAGATTTGCAAAGGCTACTAGCAGAGGCTAGAAGGCAACAACTTTATCCAGGAGGAAACTATACTTCTTTTAGGAATTTGCTAACTAACTGATGTGTACAAAGCACTATACTGGGCATTGTGGGGCATAGGAGGTCTGGTTTCTACCCCCAGGGAGTTTATAATCCAATTGGTTCTTCCTCAGGTAGATGCCCACAACATTGTTCCATGCTGGGTAGCCTCTGACAAGCAGGAATATGGTGCTCGAACCATCCGACATAAGATCCATGACCGGCTTCCTCATTTTCTTACGGAGTTTCCCCCTGTTATATGTCATCCATATCCTTCAAACATTCAGGCCGAGGTAGGATGTGCCCTTGCCTTCAGGGAGGGCTGGTCTTGGGTGGGGGTGATCTAGTAAAGGATTCAAAGCCCCTTCTTGTAAATTACTTTTTGAAGACAAAATGAAAAACTGAGGCATCAGAGAATTGACATAATGGGAAATGGGGAAAGTTAGCAGCAAAACCCTGGAGTTTGTCTTGAAAGTGACTATTTTATACAGCTTTATGATGTGTCTGCCCAGAGTAAAATTCCTCACAGGACTGGGATTTCTCTGCCTGCTTCTCTGAAGTCCCACAAGCCTCTGCTCAGGTCAGACCACATCATTAATCAGTATCTTAACTCTTAAGTACCCACTATGTGCCAAGCACTGTGCTAAACATTGGGGATATAGTTCCCCCCCCCCAAATGAAACAGTCTTTATTGGCAAGGAATTTACATCCTAATGAGGGAAAAAATATACAGGGAATTTATACAAAGAAATTCAGGATAGTTTGGGAAGGAGGGTACTAGTAGAGAGTACAAAAGAGAGTAAGAAAAGAGAGTGAGAGAAAATGTATGGATCAGTATATGTGCCAGGTGTTGCGCTAAGTACTGCAGTACTTAGCTACAAGCAAACAAGTCAGTCTTCCTCCTCTAGGAGTGCACATTCTAGTGGAAAAAGACAGTACCTAAAGGAGAGTCAGAGAAGGGGGGAAGCCACTGCTGTGTTTGGGACGTGCTGTGGAGTCTTCAGAGAAATAAGGCAAAAACTCAGAGAGTGAAGTTGAGGGTTAGCATGATGTAGAGATGTCTGGGGAAGGCTTTATGTAGGAGGGGGTGCTTAAAATGAATGCAGAGCCAAGAGAACACTGTACACTAACAACAATCTTGTTTGATGATCGGCTATGATAGACTTAACTCTTCTTGGCAATACAATGATCCAAGACAATTCTGAAGGACTTGTAATGAAAAAAAATGCTATCCAACTCTAGGGAAAGAATTGATAGCATATGAATACAGATCGAAGCACACTTTTTAAACTTTATTTTTCTTGGATTTTTTTGTGTGTGAGTTTTCCCTTGTAACATGGCTAATGTTTTGCAAGAGTATGCATGTATAATCTATATCAAATTGCTTGCCTTCTCATTGAGTAAGGAGAAAAGGGAGAAAATTTGGAACTCAGAATTTTTGTTTTACATGTGATTGGAAAAAAATAAAATATAAAAATTTTTGGAAAAAAAATAAGGGGGTGATTAAGCTGAGTCTAGAAAGAAGAGAGGTGAAGGAGTTATTCTAGGCATGAAAGATGACCAACTCAGTAGCAAAAATGTGGGAGAGGAAGGCTGTGTGTGAAGATTAGAGAAATACCAAGTTTCCTAGATTGCAGAGTGCAGAAAATGCAGTAACAAGTATTAATATAAAATTTTATATATAAGGTTTATAATTTATATAAAAATAAAATTTTAATAAGCATTAATATAAGTGCTATTAAAATCAATAAATGAGGCTGGAAGAGAGGTTGGGATGAGGTTGAAAAGGACTTTAAAAGTCAAAGAGAAGTTTTGCTTTTTCCTAGGGAGACATAGGAGTTGAATGAGCATGGGAGTGATCTGGTCAGACCTCAGCTTTAGGAAAATCACTTTGGCAACAGTATTATAGGATGTACTTGAAATGAGAACAAATTCAAAGTAGGGAGACCAATTAGGACTGTGCTTCAATAGTCTAGGCAAGGGGTGATGCGGGCTCAAATTAAGGCAATTGCTGTGGATAGAGAGAAGGGAGTTGACCTCGAGAGGTATTATGACAGGATTTGGCAGTTGATTGGATTATGTGGGTTGTAGGGGAGCGTGAGAAGTCGAGAATGAAGTTTACATTACAGGCTTGGGAGACTTGGAAGAATGGAGGTATCTGGGATGTTACATTCAGGTCTTAGTGCAGCTTTTAGGAACAGCACGAACAAGCTGGAGAGTGCCCAGAAGCTGGTCAGCAGGATAGTGAAGTTGGGGCCATTTGAAGGAAATGAAGCTATCTAGCCTAGGGAAGAAAAGAATTTGGGGTTTGGGGAAGGAGGAAAACATGGCATCTGTCTTAAGATACTTGAACGACTGTCATGTGGGAGAAGGATTAGCCTCATTGTTCAGAGTGACTTAGTAAAAGAATGCTGGATTTGGAATCGAGGGCTTGGGTTCTAAACCTGGTTTAGTTACTTCCTACGTGTGTGGCTTTGGGCAAGTTACTTCAACCTCTGTGAGGCCCAGTTTCCTCACCTGTCCATTGAGGGAGCTGGATAAATAATCCCCATGGTCTGTTCTAGCTCTGGACCTGTGACCCTAAAATGCACCAATGTAGATTGAAATTCAGTCTAAGTAAAGGCTTTTTATTTTAACGTTTGTAGCTGTCCCAAAGTGAAGTGGGCTACCATGGAATGACTTAAATTCCTTATTTCCAGAAGTCTTCAAAGGGAGGCTGGATGACCACCAGCTGCTAGTCAGGGTTGTTTCTGTTCAGGTTGAGCAGCACCTCTGAGGTCCCTTCCAACTCTGAGATTTCATGACTCTCTCCTTGAGGGAGAGTGTCCATCTTCTGAATGAATGAATAAAAATGTATTAAGTATTTATCATCTACCAAACACTGTGCTAGATCCTAGAAGTACAAAAAGAAAAAATTAAGATAGTCATGGGGTAAGGAGGGGCAGTGTGAGAAGGAGGTAAGAGAGAAAAATAGATTTTTGTTCATTAAAAAAATTGAATTTTTGTTAAAAAAAGAATTAAAATTTTTAAAAACATTTTAAAGATGATTCTTGCTCTCAAGGATCTCAGTCTAACTGAGGAAGAGAGCTCATAGAGAAAGTCAGTTGTAAAGACAACGGAAAAGCTGTAAAAAGGAGGGTGTGTCAGAAGGGCAGATGGCAAGGCCCCGGGAGTCCTTAGGCTATGTTAGTAGGTCAGATAATGTGCCCCAGGTCTTCATGGTGTAGATGGTAGGAATGTAACTGTAATCACTGTTTCTCGTTCCCCTTCCTGAGCATAGCCTGTGGACTGGAATGGCTGCCGGGCCGGGCTGCAGGTGGATCGATCTGTGAAGGAGGTGTCCTGGGCCAAGCCGGGCACTGCTTCAGGCCTGACCATGTTGCAGTCCTTCATTGCTGAGAGGCTCCCGTACTTTGGGTCTGATCGAAATAACCCCAACAAGGATGCTCTCAGCAACCTCTCCCCCTGGTTCCACTTTGGTGAGCCTTCACTTAAACCTTCTTTTCGTCCTGTATCACTTCATTAGGACCCCACCGATTCATTCTCTCATCACTTGGCTGGCTCTAGAACAGGGTTTCTTAAACTTTTTTTTAATCGCTTTTGGTAACTTTCAGTATAAATTGTTTTCTTTGTAAGCCTATGTATTTTATCTTAGGCATTTGAAAACATTGCTCCTGAAAATTAAAAAAAA
>CM053588.1:165991925-166012850 GCA_028646515.1 Pseudochirops corinnae | reverse complement strand
GTCTGTCATTGTCTACAAATTTTTCCTGGTTCTGCTCTTCTCACTCAGCATCAATTTGTATAAGGTAAATATGAAGTCCATCTCTTCCCCATTTCTTATAGCACAATAGTATTCCATTACATTCATATACCATAACTTGTTCAGCCATTCCCCAATTGATGGGCATCCCTTATATTTCCAGTTTTTTGCCACCACAAAGAGAGCTGCAATAAATATCCTTGTACATATGGGTCCTTTTCCCACTTCTGTGATCTCTTTGGGATATAACCCCAAAATAATATATATTGCTGGATCAAAGGGTATGCAATTATTTATAGCCCTTTGGGCATAGTTCCAGATTGCGCTCCAGAATGGTTGTCTTAGTTCAGAGCTCCACCAACAATGCATTAGTGTTCCAATTTTTTCACATCCTCTCCAGCATTTGTCATTTTCCTGTTTTCTCATCTTAGCCCATCTGACTGGTGAGATGTGGTAAGAGGTGTATTTTTTTGATTGGGTTTGGTTGGGAGAGTAAAGGGTGGGGTCTTCATGGACCCCTGAAATCACCTTATAGGAGTGGCTGCCATTCCACCTATTTCCTATTTGCAAGGCCAAGTTTTTCAAGGAAATGTCAATAAATCATTCTGGTTCCTGTTATATCTGGAAGGACAGAGACAAGATCTCTGGTGCCCCTCTCACTCAGGGGATTAAGTTCTTGGGAATCAGAGGCAGGGATGTGAGTGGAGTAAAGTTTTTCCCCTTCATATAATAGTTTTATTAGCCTCAAGTAACCACCTGGCACACCTCATCCCTGCTCCCGTCTCAGTTGTTTCTGGGAGTCCCCAGAAAGCAGTCAGGCTGGAATCTATCAAAGCACCGCCCTCCTGGAATAGATTGTTGGCTTATCATGGATAAGACACTAAACCCTTCTCATTCCCCAATTTCCTCATGTTAAATGCAGATAACACTGGCTATAAAAATGATACCAATTGTTACAAGGCTCAAAATGAGATACACTTTGCAAACTTTCAAGCAACACATAGCTGTCAGGTATTTTATTGTCTCAGGGAGGGGGAAGATAAAGGAGGGAGAGAAAAAATTTGGAACTCAAAAATGTTTAAGATGAATACTAAAAATTGTGTTTACAGCTAACTGGGGAAATATAATATTATTTTTAAAAATTTTGTATTTATTAGATTAATGGTGTTATAATAAAATGTATAGTAAAAATAATAAAATATCTCAGACTCTAGCCTTGCAGAGTCTCTCTTGATACAGGAGACTAATACAGCGGAAAGAACACTAAACTTGGAATCATAGGAACTACTTCTGATCTTTGTGACCTTTATCACATTATTTCTCACTCTGGAACCTCAGTTTCCTCATCTGTAAAAGTGAGGGACTGTACTAGCCAATCTCTAGGGTCCCTTCCAGATCTATGTCTATGATACTTTGGTCTTATGATGATCTATTTTCCCTCCTAAAGCATTTGACTCATATGCCCACCCCATCTTCTAGCCTGGAACTTCCCTGCTTACTCTCAATCTTAAGCCATCATTAGTCCCCTCCTCCTTAGAACTGCTCTGGCCAGCCAGTTAAGGATCCCTACTCCCTCTTTTTCCCCTCACAACTATCTCCCCATCTCCCCATCATTTATGGAACCCATAGAGCATCGCTTCTTTTTTCTTCTATCTACTTAGCATTTCATAGTCTCACTCCTTTTCCCCCATACTGCGTCCCCAAGCCCTATTCTCTTCAGTTACTGACAAAGCAGACACTAAAACCCAGTTAGCAGGATTGTAGGATTTAAAACTGAAAGAGAAGACTTTAAATATTAACTAGTCCAACCTTCTTATTTTATAGAATGACCAATTAATCAACCAACAAACATTTATTAAATACTGTTTATTAAATAAGGCACTGGAAGTATAAACACCAAAACAGTTCCTGCTATGAAGAAACATACATTCTATTAAGGGGAAGTGGGGGAGATACAGCACACACAGATAAAGAAATCTGAGACAATGCTAATAATTGGAGGGATGTAGGAGTTGGTACCTGAGCTAAACCTTGAAGGAAGTTAGGGATTCTGAGGAGCAATGATGAGAAGAGAGTTTATTCCAGGCATGGAAGATGATGTGTGCAAAGGCACAGGAACTGTAGATGGTATGTGGAGTTTGGGGAATAATTGGTGGTCCAGTCTGGCTCGAAAGTAGAGTGAATACAGAGAAACTATGTAAAACACATCTGGAAATGTAAGCTAGAAGCAGATTGTGGATCACTTTAAATACCAGGATGAGGGATTTGTTTTTTATCCAAGAGGCAAAAGGGAGCCACTGAAGATTTTTGAGCAGATGAGTGATGTGGGTTTGATCTGTGTTTTAGTCATATTAATTGGCAGGTTGTGGAAGAAAGAATTGTGGAAGAAGAGGGGAAAGGGAGAGACTTGGCATGGGGGAATCAATTAGAAGGTAATCATCCAGAAGAGAGGTAATGATGGATTGACCTAGGGTACTGACCACATAAGTAGAAAGAAGGGGAAAATTTGAGAGAAGTAGGTAGATGGAATCAACAAGACTTGGCACCTCAAGGATGGTAGTTGAGAGAAAGGAAGAATCAAGGATGAGTCAAGCCTACATGACTGAGAGAATGGTGTTGTCCTCAACAGAAATAGAGGCAGAAGGTTTGAGGGGAAAGATGAATTCCTTTTGGAAACTGTTGAGTCTGAGATGCTAACTGGATAAACAAATGAGTGTTGTCTCACAGGCACTCTGTGATGTGGAAATAAAATTCAGGAGATAGACTAGGGTTGGATAGATGGATTTAGGAGTTATTTTGAAAGAGATAAAGCTTGAACTTGGGGAGCTGATGAGATGACCAAAGAAAAGAATGGAGAAAAGAAGGGAAGAGGTCCCAGGACAGAACCTTAGGGGGTCCCTACCATGAATGGATAGGTGATAAAAACTGGTCCAGAAAAGGAAGATGAAAAGTAGCAATCAGAAGTTATTACAGAAGTTAAAGCAGAAAAGTACATACAGGAAGGGAAAAAAAAGAGGAATGAAGCTAAGGGAGAAGAAAGTATTTAATGAGTCATGGGAGCCAAGGGAAGAGAAAACATCCAGGGGAAGGAACAACTACATCAACAGCATTTTATAGGATCATAGATCTAGGGCTGGAAGGGACTGCAGGGTCCATCTGATCCAATTTCCCCATTTTACTGATGAGGAAACTGAGGCCCAGGAAGGTTGACTTGTCCAAGGTCACATAGGGAGTAAATATTAGAGGTGTAATCTGAGCCAGGGCCATCTAACTCCAGAGTCAGTATTTTAGTCACTGAATCACATACCCTGCCCCATATTTCATCTTTCCTTTCCCCCCCCCCCTTTTCTATCTCTTCTAGCAACAGATTCTGCCACCTTAACAACCCAGGGATTCCTGAATCTAGCCTTGCAGCATTTGAGCTGGAATGGGGTAAGGGTTGGGGGCCATATCACGAGGCAGGAGTTACCTAGACAGCAATCCTTTGAGGAAGGACTCACACATCCCCAGCACTTCCTTAGTTTCAATTCTCAAACATTCTTCTCCTGTCTCCACCCTACCAGGGGCCAGCTTGGCTCAGGTAGCCGGTGATGCAGGGCAGTGGGTGTATCGTTATTTTTTTTTTCCTGGTATGGGAGGGGGAGGTCGGAGCAAGGGAAGAAAAGAAGGTGCAGAGATGATTGGCAGAGGACCACGCCTTCTTTTGTCCTCTATGCCAGGTACCCTGGGTCTCCACAGGGAAACCAGCCTGTTTCATTCCAGCAGTCACAGGTGAAGTGTTCACCTCATTTCTTCTCACCTCCTCTTCTTTGTAGAGGGTGAGGGGCCTCCTCCTTAGCACGGGAGAGGCTTAGAGTGGAGAAACCTGAGGGACCCCTGCCCTGAGCCATGGGAAGATCCTACCTGAGAAGGATCCACTGGGTCTTTCTCAGCCACTACTTCTGCTCCTTCCTCCTTTGGCCAACGCTGTTGGGTAAGTGAAAATCCCAGGTGCCTAGAGTTTGACTGGACAGGTAGTAATGTGGTATCACAGACCAGCTTAGGAGAACCAAGAACATAAATGGAAAGAGAGAGAGAAAGGGAGGGAGAGAGAGTAAGAGGGGAGGAGAGAGACAGAGACAGAGAGAGAGACAGAGAGAGACAGAGAGACAGAGACAGAGAGAGACAGAGAGAGACAGAGAGAGAGAGAGAAACAAAGATAGACATGGAGAAAGAGAGAAAAAGAGAGCACAGAGAAGACTCAGGGATAGAATAGAGATTCAGTGATAGAAAAAGAAAAAATAAAGGAAAAGAGTAAAAAAGAGAAAGTATTATGAGGGAGGGAAAATAGTGATAGAAAATGCAAAAATCCTGGAGTAGATTGAATGATAGAAAAGAAAGAGATGAGAGAGAAATAGATACACAGTGAGAAAATGCCTGAGTAAAGAGAGAATATTGAAAGAAAGAAAGAATGAAAGAAAGAAAGAAAAAAGAAAGGAAGGAAGGAAGAAAGAAAGAAAGAAAGAAAGAGAGTGATGCAAGCAAGGAGACATGGTTAAGAGGTAGGAGCAGAAAGAGAAACAGATGGACAGGGAGAGGCAAAGGGAGGAGGAAGACTGCTCTTTGCTGCTGGCCCATGTGTGGCCGAGGGCCTGAGGGCTGACTTGCTTTCTGGGAAGAGCTTATAGTTTTCTGAGGTGCTGCTGGGAGCTCTTTAAGCAGTAGAGCATCCAACCCATGATATGTGAGAGGGTCCCATGACTCTAAGAGAACAGTTCAGGGGGATCACAGAGACCTTGGAAAACTTCTACCAAAGGATCAGTATTAGTGTAGTGGTAAGTCCTCTGCCCAGTCAGGAGGCTGGGGTTCTGCTTTTTTATTGTTGTCATTTCAGTCATGTCCAACTCCCATGACCCCATTTGGGATTTTCTTGGCAGAGATACTGGCATGGTTTGTCATTTCCTTCTCCAGCTCATTTTACATATGGGGAAACTGAGGCAAAGAGGGATAAGTGACTTGCCCAGGTCATGCAGCTATTGAGTATCTGAAGCCAGATTTGAACTCCTGACTTTAGGTCCAACACTCTGTCATCTGTACCACCTAGCTGTCTCCATAAAACCTTGGATAAGTTAATCACGCTGAACCTCAATATTCCCATCTGTATAGTGAAGGGGTTGGAAAAGATGATTATCTAAGGTCACTTCCAAATCAAAAATTCTATTCCTAGGAAGCACTTCCTCCCAACTGTACTGATTCCCATTAGATGGCAGTATTACTGTTCATTCTTTCCTTCCAGAAATGGAAAAAGATTTGTAGAAATTCACTCCAGGCAAAGAAGGGAGCCTTTTGATATTCAGATGGGTCTCTTACGTTACTCTCCAAAGTATAAAGTATAAGAAGTTGGGGAAGGCTGGACAAAGACTCTTAGATCCTTTTGTGATCACCACATGTTGCCCTGGAAGGACAACTAGACTGGGAGTCAGAGGACCTGGGTCCCAGTCCCAACTCTGATTTTAAATAGATGCAACTCAGTTGCTGTTCAGTGGTTTTTTCAGTCATGTCTGACTCTTCATGATTCCATTTTGGGTTTTCTTGGCAAAGATAGTGCAGTGGTTTGCCATTTCCTTCTCCAGCTCATTTAACAGATGAGGAAACTGAGGTAAACAGGCTCAAGTGACTTACCCAGGGTCACACAAATACTAATAAGTATCTGAGGCTAGATTTGAACTCAGAAGATGAATCTTCCTGACTTCAGGTCCAGTGCTCTATCCAGGTTGGATTAGAGGTGTTCGGTTATAACTAAGATTCAATAACTCTTTGAAAGTCTTACATTGTGTGTACTACATTAAGAAAGCACTTTGAATTGGAAGTCAGAAAAGTTGGATTCAAGTTCTGGTTCTGGTATTTACTATATGTGTGACTCTGTGGGCAAGTCACATAATCTCTGTCTCAGTTTCCTCAACTGGATCCCAGGGTCATGAGGATCTAATGAGATAACATTTGTAAAATGTACTTAGCACAGTGCCTGGAACATAGCAGGTGTTCTGTAAATGCTAAAAACCCTTCCCCTCCCTCTCCTTCCTTCTAGCTACATAAATGCTAGCTATTCTTATAAGTCTTTCACACAGACTGTGACTAGAAAACAATTTTTTAAATTTCCTAAGTTGACTAGAACCTTAAAGGTTGGGATGAGGGCAGGAAGACTGCCTCCTAAAGGTGTAAGGATAGGTAGAAGGGAAAGGAGGCAGGTGGCTCTGGCCAGGAATGCATTCAGAGGAGTCCTCAGTTTGGGGTGGGGAACTGGTAAAACGCAGTCTCCACGTCTGTCAATGGGGCATTGTGACGACATGACATTTCTCTCCCATTTTCAGGGGAGGAATTACATAATTATAGATAACAGAGGGGTATAAGTTTTATTCCCCTACGAGTGTAATGTGTCTTTGCTGACTGACTCATGAATGAGATGGAGCTCTGGAAGGAGGTAGATGGATTGTCAGGAAGAAGAGCAGAGACAAACCCTCTCTTCTCCCTCTCTGATCCCACCTCCTCCAAAAGAGCTACTTGGGAGGGAGTCAGGGAGGAGGAGTGTAATGAAGGCTTGGAAAGCAGTCAGTGTGGTGGCATTTCTCCTGGACAGAAAGTAGCTGTATAGTTTGCTGAGACTGGGCCCAAATCCTGGATGGAGTCCAAAATAAGACTACTTTAGATTAGAAAGTATTTCTAAAACTGCAGTCAAGTTAAGAATTATGATTGTGAATCTGATGCTGCTTGGTATAGACTTGGGCACCCATGAGATTCTCTATCAATCAAACAGCAAACATTTATCAAATGCCCATTACATGCCAAGCGTTGCACTAAATACAAGGGATACGAAGACATATGTGAAAAAGTCCTTGTCCAGTAGGTACCATTTTGTATTTATTTGTAAATTTAAACCCTACTCCTTGGAAATCAATATCCCTTTCTTAAAATGTAGGCAGTCTAGGATTGTAGGGGCATGGAAAGGTGAACGCCCAGGGTCCATCAATCAGTCAGTCAACAAGAAAGAGAGGGAGACAGAGAAAAAACAATAAGGAAAAAAAGAAAGAGAAAAAGAATTCAAGCAAGAAAGAGACAGAAAGAAGAAAAGAAAAAGAAGGAAAGGAAGGAAAGAAATGAGGGAAGGAAGGAAGGAAAGAAGAAGGAAAGAAAGAAGAAAGAGAAAAAAGACCATATTCTTACTCATTACTTATTCATATTCACATTCTAATGGGGAGACAACCTGCAAAAAAAAGTATGCATATAAAATACATATGTAATGTGTGTATATAGGTATATGTACACACACATATAGTGAAGTTTCCATCTTCAACTCAGCAGAAGAGATCTGTCTTTGTGTCTTAAATATCTAATCACATTCTATCTCGATGTCTCTTTTCCTATATATTCTATGTTACATCTCACTTACTTGTTGGATGAAAGAACGAGCTAAAATTCTCATAGTGTGGCTTGTTCGCCATATTTGTTTTTACAAAGGCTTAATCACTATGATACTTCCTCCTAGAAGCTCTCTTGACCTCAGAAACTATGTGCCTCAAAAGACCATGAAGTTCAAGCAGTTGCTAGGTGGCCTCTTTGATTATATTGCCTATTTGATAATATTTGATATTAAACCTGTAGTCTACTCCAAATGCTGCTTTTTTAAGACTCTAGGTTCAAATCCCATGGAGGCTGGACCAGGTGACCTCTACAGACCTTTCCAGTTCTAAATCTACAACCCAAGGTTTTTATGCACCAGTTGTGCTCCAACTTTTATAAGTTGTTTTTTGGAAGCTAGGATACACTGGAGAGGAGAATGACCAGAATCAGGGTGGGGGGGAGGAGGAGAGAGAGAATGAAGAAAAGACAGAAAAGGCCATTAAAGCATTTTTTTTAATGTACAGAAGAGAATAGGAGGAAGCTGAGAAGGAAGCAATGGCGAGGACAGCTTTGAAAGTAACATGTTGACTTGATCATACTTTTTTTAAAGCAAGCTGTACATGTATGTACATAATAGAAATTAGTGGTTCCACACATAATCCTATTTTCTGTACTGTTTTGTATGTAATGTTCAGGGATTTTTGGTGTTTGTGAAGCTCATAATAGAAAAAGAAAAAAAAGTAAAAGAAAAGAAAAAAGGGAGATTACAGAGAGGATTCTGAGTCAGGCACGTATTGGATTAAATGACCTCTCGGGTCCCTTTCAACTCCGAGATCCTCTGGTTCTAAAAGAAGATACGTCTCTACTGCTGCTGCATAAGTGACTGCAGCTAAAACAATACAACCATGGAGGGACTATTAGCACTGGGAGGGACTAATGATCTTTTCTCTAGGTCAGTCACTCCCAAGGTAAGGAAGCACAAGAACTCTGGAAGTATTAAGCTGCTTCCCTGAATTTTAGTCAATTGACAGGCACTTATTAAGCACATACTATTTGCTAGGCCCTGTGCTAAGTAAGCTCTGGTGATACACAGACAAAAATGAAATGGTCCTTTCCCTCGATGAGCTTCAGTTCTAAGAGAGGAGACAAGCCACATCCATAGAAGTATAAACAGAATATATATATATATATATACACAAAATTAATCCAAAGGAAGAAAGGACACACTAGCTCCTTGCTAGGGTGACTAGCAAGAAGAAAATAGTGCTTGAACTGATACCTGAAGGGCAACAGGTATTCCAAAAGGTAGACTTGAGGAGGAGGAGTACATTCCAGGCATGGAGATGCAGGCATTGTATGTGAATATCCACACAGAGTACAGGGAAGGGAATAAAATGTAAGAATGAACAACATAAAGGTACAGGTGGCCAAATAGATGAGTTTATGTTTGATCCCCAAGGTAATAGGGAGTCATTGGAGCTGGTCAGGAATAGCGTAGTGACATGATCATACCTACACTTTAGGAGAATCAGTCTGACAGCTGTGTAGAGGATAGTTTGGGAGAGTCTTGAAGCAGGGAAACCAAACAGGTGGCTATGCTATGACAGTAGCCCTTAGGGCAGTTAGGTGGCACCATAGTGCACAGAGCCCTGGGCCTGGAGTCAGAAAGGCTTCTCTCCATGAGTTCTAATCTGGCCAGAAACCCTTAGTAGCGGTATAACCCTGGGCAAGTCACTTAATCTTCTTTGCCTCAGTTTCCTTATCTGTAAAATGAGTAAGAGAAGGAGATGAAACCATTCCAGGATCTTTGACAAGAAAACCCCAAATGGCGTCATGAAGAGTCGCACAGGACTGAACAACAACACAGTAGTCCACGTGAGACATTATGAGAGGTGAAGGAGGCAGGGGATGTATTCAAGAGATGTTGTAGAAATAGAAAAAAAATATTTGGCTTGCTTATGTGTGGTGAGTGAAAGTGAGGAGTCAAGGAGGAAGATGAGTTCTGTTTTGCACTTGTTGAATTTGAGATGCCTTCAGGACATCCTGTTTGAAATGTCCAATAGGCAATTAGTGAGAAAGGACTGGTGCTAAGGAGGAAACCAGAGCTGAATATGCAAGTCATCTGCACAGAGGTTAATTAAACCCATGAGAACTGATGAGATCCCCAAGTGAGAGCATATGGACCCTTCCTAATGCTGCAATCCTTTAATACAGTTCCTCATGTTATGGTGACCCCCAACTATAAAATTATTTTCATTGCTACTTCATAACTGTAATTTTGCTACTGTTATGAATTGTAATGTAAATATCTGATGTGCAGGATGTATTTTCATTGTTACAAATTTAACATAACCCACAGGTTGAGAACCGCTGATATAGAGAGAAAAAGCAAGAGTCACAGGGCCACAGCACTTTGGAGTACACCCATACTTAATGGATGTGATATGAATGATGAATCAGCAAAGACTGGGAAAGAATGGTTGACGAAATAGCAAAAAATAAAAAAACAAACCCCCGCCCCCCCAAAAAAAAACCAGGAGGAGGAGATTTCCTTATACTCAAAATATGGAGTTACTGTAGAGAATATTCAGGAAGATAGGATGGTGAATAGTGTTAAATGCAGCAGAGAAATCAAAGAAAAATGAGACTTCCAAAGAGGCATTAGATCTAGTCATTTGACTGGTAGTAATTTTGGAAAAAGCAGTTTCAGATGAATGATTAGGTTGGAAACCAGACTACAAGGGGTCAGGAACAGAGTGAGAACAGAAAAAATGGAGGCACTAGATGTAGATGGCCTGTTCAAAAAGTTTGGCTCAGAAAGGCAGGATAGACACAGATGAATAGTTAATAGGGACAGTAGGATCTTGCGGAGGTGGGGTTTTAGGTTGGGTTTTTTGAGGATGGGGAGAATTGGGCTTGTTTTGTAGATAGCAGGGAAGGAATCAATAGACAGAAGGATATGGAAAGATTAAGAGTGTTGTAGGTCAGGGCTGACTAAGCCTGTCTGATGCCTCAGATTCAATGTTAGAATAAAATGAAACACTTGCAAAAGATCTGACAGTTGGCAAACTTTCAGGCTGATTATATGACCATATGAGGACCAGCTCCCCTCACTGATTTCCCCTTGGTGGTCCAACAATCAAGATCAGGTGTCCGAGGGGTTTTCTAGTGGCTTTTTATAATCTAGCTAACAGGAAGCCCCAGCAACAGCCTGAGGCCCTGATCCAATTAAATCTGAGTAGATCACCTCTTAATACCTCGTAAAGAAAAACTAGCCTAACTGGCAAACTGGAGCCATATTGCTCTCACCATGGAGGGTACACTTTAAAAGGCAGGTCTGTGAGTAAAACATTGGTTTCTGGTAAAATTTTTGAATGGATTATAAAATCATAGATTTAGAGCTAGAAGAGGCCTTAGAGACTATTGAGTTCCATTCCTTCATTATACAGATGAGGAACTGGGGCTCAGAGAACTTCAATGACTTAGCCAAGGTCACATAGGCAAGAAGAGCAGGGACAGGATTCACACCCAGTCTTCTGACTCCAAATCTAGTAAGCTTTACAAAGCACCATATAACCTCTCCAAATCATTAAATAGGGACTTGGGGGGTTTAAATAATATTTCATTTCCCCCAAGTACGTGTAAAAACAATTTCTAACATTTGGATTTGTTTTTTTTTAAGTGTTGAGTTTTAAATTCTATCTCTCCTTCCCCCCCTCCTGAAAAGGCAAGCAATTTGATATAGGTTATACATGTGCAAGCACGTAAAACATTTCCTTATTATTCATTTTTTGGAAAGGAAGGAAGGAAGGAAGAAAAGGAAGGAGGGAACGAAGAAGGGAAGGAAAGAAGGAAGGAAGGAAGGAAGAAAAGGAAGGAGGAAAGGAAGGAAGAAAAGGGAGGAGGGAAGGAAGGAAGAAAAGGAAGGAGGGAAGGAAGAAAAGGAAGGGGCGAGAGGGAAGAAGGGAGGGAAGGAGAGGGAAGGAAGGAAGCAAAGGAAGGAAGGAAGGAAGAAATGCTTTGGTCATAATTTGATGCCATCAGTTCTTTCTGCAGAGGTGTTTAGCATTTTTCATCATGAGAAATAATAGTTTTCAAGTACTTTTTTTCTGTTTGATCTAGACCTACAATTAGTATTTTAAAAAACTGTTTATGAGGACACTTCCTATACCAATTCAGGTCACCAACTATTCTGCTATTTATACAACTAGGTGGTACAGTACACAGAGCATTAGGCCTGGAGTTAGGAAGACCTGAGTTCAAATTGGCCCTCCAACACTTGACCAGCTATGTGACCCTGGGCAAGCTACTTAACCTCTCTCTGTTTGATTTTCCTCAACTGTAAAATGGAAATAATAATAATACTTATTTCTCAGGGTTGTTGTGAGAATGAAATGAGATGATGTTTGTAAAGAGCTTAGCACAGTGACTGCCACATAGGCACTTAATCAATGATTTTTCTCTTCCTCTTATACTGTGGTCCTTGAAAGTTGCCTGGAGGAACTGAGAGGGGAAGTAACTTCACATCAAACCACCAGGTTGCGTCAGGGGTAGCACTTGGACCCAGCTCTTCGTAACCCTAAAGTCAACTGTGCTTCATTAGCATTTAACAAAGTACAAGTTGATCACCAGGATTCACATGGGTTCATTAAAGATAATTAATGTCAGACAAATCTGATTTCCATTACTTTAATAGCATTATTCTATCAACAGATTGACAGAATGCATTGGACATGGTGTATCTGATTTCAGTAAAGAATCTGACAAAATTTCCCATAAACTTGTAATGAACAAGTTGGAGAGGTTTAAAGTTGATGGTAGTACAATTAGGTCGATTCAGGATTGCTTGGATGAAAGCAATAGAAGAAAGCTGATTAAAAATGCATTGGGATCAACGTAGAAGGTTGTTGTCATTCAGTAGTTTTCAGTCATGCCTGACTCTCTGTGACCCCGTTTAGGGTTTTCTTGGCAAACATACTAGAGCAGTTTGCCATTTCCTTCTCCAGTTTGTTACCTGGCTCCTTTCAAAACCTATAAAGAGGAGGTTTTTCATGGAGTACCAAGGATCTGTCCTTGCCTTTTTTCTGTTGAACATTTTATCAGTGACTTAGATAAAGGAATAAATGATATTTTCTGCTAAGCAGCAAATTTACCAATGCCACAAAACTCAGAGAGAATAACTAGCAGAGTGAATGACAGTAACAGGATCCAAAAAGATCTTGACAGGCTGGAATGATGGGGTCGAAGCCAAGAAAATTATATTTAATAGCAATACATGTGAAGTCCAGGGGCCCAGGGCAGCTAGGTGGTACAATGGATAGAGCACTGGGCCTAGAGTCAAGAAGACCTGAACTCAAATCCAGCCTCAGACACTTACTGGCTATGTGACCCTGGATAAGTCACTTAACTCTGTCTCAGTTTTCTCTCCTGTCAAATGAGCTGGAGAAAGAAATGGCAATGACTCCAGGATCTTTGCTGAGCAAACCCCAAAAAGGGTTACTAAGAGTTGGACATGACTGAAAATGATTCAGCAAAAACAAAAGTGCCAACTCTTAGTCCTAGCTTTAAAAAACTAACTCTATGTGCTGTGTAAGACAGGATTAGTTAGAAAGTAGATCATTTTTTAAAAGGCCTAGAGGTTCCATGAGAATTTTTTGTTCCACACGAATGAACACGGTGACGTAGGGTTCAAAGGAACTGAGATCTCTGGCAACGTTAATAGAAGTGCAGAGAAAAGAACACGGCAAGTGACAGTTCCCTTGTTCTGGGCCCTGGTCAGATCCCCCCTGAAACAGTCCATCTGGTTCTGGGTACCACCACACCCACACACTATTGGGTATCTACAGGAAGGGGATTCATACGAAAAAGTGACTGGAAACCACATCCCAGGAAAACTGGATAAAAAATCCGGAAGTGTTTAACCGGGAGAAGAGAAGGCTTGGGGAGGGGAGGTCAGGGGGTGAGTGAGGTGGACAGGGGAACTGTCATGGAGGGGGCACTCATGAGGCAGGTGTTATAAAAAAAAGGGGTATCACTATCGATCATTATTGTTGTATGCAGTCTTCATCTTTATGACCAAGGTGATTATACGTAGCTCACAATTTTAGTTCAACTTTGAAAGAAAAGTGCTTTTTAATAACTGTTAAATATTTGCTGAATTAGGCAGTAGCTCATGCTTACTTACATAGTACTTTCCTCACAACGTGCTGTTCCCTGATAGAATCTAAGGTCTCTCAGGGAAGGAATTGAATCATTCTTTGTATCTGTATCCCAGCACCCAGCACAATGGGGACCCACAAATGCTTGTTGGCTGAACAAACAAGGTGGGTGGTGCCAGTTTTATCACACCCATGTTACTGTATGTACTTAGAAGCGCCATAATCTAACGAGGAGCTGTGTAAATAAAAAGGAGATGTGAGTGATTACAAAGGCATAAAAATCAGTCAGTCTGCCAGTGCTCACCAGAAGGAGCCGCAACATCCCGTTGAATCCACACAAGAGTCATACCCCCACTACTTTTCCTCCCACCTGATTGTTCAGACCCTCCCTGTTCTGGGTCCCTGCATCTTCTGGATTCTGGATGTGTTCATTCCTCTCTTCTCGCTGCCTTGACCCAACCTCCCAAACTACTTACCAAGAAATATCATAACCTAAGAAACCCTGAGAATCAAGTGGCTTTTGGACAGGAAGCATGAACTTGGAATAAAGTAAACATGGATTTGAATCCTGCCTCTGATTCTTACTAGCTCTGTGAAGGTGGGCAACTCACTTAATCTCACTTAAGCCTCAGTTTCCTTATCTGTAAAATGAGCATGCTAATCCCTGTAGTATTAGGGGGCTGCTAGGAGGAGCAGTAAATAGAACACCAGGCTTGGAGTCAGGAAGATTCCTCTTCTTGAGTCCAAATCTAGCCTCAGACTCTTACGAGCTGTGTGACCCTGAGCAAGTCACTTAAACCTGTTTGCCTCAGTTTCCTCATCTGTAAAATGAGTTGGAGAAGAAAACAGCAAACCGCTCCAATATCTTTGCCAAGAAAATCCCAAATGGAGTCACAAAGAGTTGGACATGACCCCAAAATGACTGAACAATAATGCTTGTAGTACCTTCCTCCCAAGGGTTGTTATGAGGATGGAATGAAATGATATATAGAAAAACTTTAAGTCACTATATAAGGGGTGGCTAGGTGGTGCAGTGAATAGAGCAATGGCCCTGGAGTCAGGAGGACCTGAGTTCAAATATGACTTCAGACACTTAACATAAAAACTAGCTGTGTGACCTTGGGCAAGTCACTTAATCCCAATTGCCCTATCTTCTCCTCCAAAAAGCAAAAAAAAAAAAAAAAAAAAGCACTATGTAAGTGACACTGTGACTATTACTCTGAGGCTGTGGAAAGGGTTATAGGTTACCAAGGAAAAGATTGTTAGGCAATGCAGAGTCTGAAATTTCATTTGGGAATGGGGAGGGAGAAGGAATTCAGGGGAATAGAGAGACAGAGATGGGAAAATCAGATAGGCATTATCACTCTATCTCTCCTTGAGGCTTTACTTACCCCTCTTAAACCTGTTTTCCCTTGTATTAGTAATGCCTTCCAGTTACTCTACCCTCCCTGCTTTCCCAGTGCATTATCCCTGTTCTGGCCTTAATTTCCTCCATCTGAAATCTTCACCCAAAGGGTGTGCTGTGTAAGACAGGATTAGCTAGAAAGTAGATCATTTTTTAAAAGGCCTAGAGGTTCCATGAGAATTTTTTGTTCCACATGAATGAACACGGTGACGTGGGGTTCAAAGGAACTGAGATCTCTGGCAACGTTAATAGAAGTGCAGAGAAAAGAACACGGCAAGTGACAGTTCCCTTGTTTTCCCTTGTCCAGCTTTACCCTGTCCTCCCTCCTGGAATCCCTTGCCCTCTCCTCCCATCTCTACACATTTCTTTCTAAATCTCAACCCAGGATTGGAGCCAGCCATGCTGACTGGGTCCACTGCAAATTTATGTGATCTGCTCTTGACTGCTGCACACTGGTCCTTTGACTTTTCTCTGAGCAATCCTTGATTATTTTACTTACGTTTTATCAGTTACATAGATTCCCTTCTTTATTCAACCTATTATCTACATCTCCCCTGTCCTTTTTACTCTCACCTGAAGTTCTACTTCATATTTTGCTGAAAAGAAATTGAGGCCATCTGTGAAAAACTCCCCCTTTCTCCCCAATTCTACACCTCAGATCCCCTCTTCATCCCTCCATTCTCTCCTCCTTTGGTCTAATCTCAGAGGAAAAGGTGGCTCTTCTCATTGCCAACACCAACCCCTCTGCTTGTGCCCTGGATCTCTGTGCCTCTTCTTCTATCATATGGAAAACAATCACTGCCCTCAAGGAGCTTACATTGCACACGGAGCATTTTCCAACACTGAGTGTTGATGACAAACCTGTCTCCCAACACCAGTGCAACCACCAAAAGAGAGAAAAGCCTAGAAGCTTGCATTCATCCATATTCCAACTGAGCCACAAAAAGTCCCAAACCCTCTAAAGGCGACAACATACAGAGTTTCTGGATCTTGTCCCAATAGAGACAGAAAGATTGCTACCCCCTCTGCCTCAGTCACTGAAACAGCCAGGGGTGGGGCAAGACAGCAGGTCCTTAGATCCTTCTCAATACCAGTTTTAAGCACAAGGATAAGTCTAGTGTCAGAGGACAAGAATCCAGCCCCCACTGTCCGCTGTCATTGGCACTATCACACCAATCAATCAGCCAAGACTTCTTGAGCCCCTATTATGTGCCAGACATTGTACTAAGTTCTTCGGATACAAATATGATGAATGAAAATATCTCTACTTACAAAGAGCTCATATTCTAATTGAGGAGACAACAAGCATGTATAAAAATATGACAGCACAAATATAAAGCAAATACATACAGTGGGGCATCTAGGTGACTCCATGGATAGAGGAGCCTCACCTTCCTGAGTTCAAGTCTGGCCTCAGACAACTAGCTGTGTGACCCTAGACTAGTCACTTAACCCTGTTTGATTCAATTTCTTCATCTATAAAATGAACTGGAGAAGGAAACAGCAAGCCACTACAACATACTTGTCAAGAAAACCCCAGAGGGGTCATGAAGAGTGGTACACGACTAAAATGACTAAACAACAGAGTACAATTGGTCAGACGTAGGCATTTCTCTCTCTGGCTCTCCCAGCAGGCTAGACTTTGGGAACAGGATGACAAGAGTCATGTGTTGTATAGGTTTCTCCCTTACTTGTGGTTTTGTGTGGTGTAGCTAAGCTTGGCACCTCTCCACTGACTGGGTACCAGCATTCTGACACGGGCAAACTGTATCTGCAAGCCCCCTAGCATACCCAGGGTGGCTGCTTAGCACAGGTTCTTAGATCTGCTTTTCTAAAGGAAAGCAATTCAAAATGGGTTAACAGTCTCACTTTAATCAAACATATATCATTTACCTAGTTCAGGGGAAAAAGTCAGCACCCTGAACTTCAGAGAATACAAACAGACTACAAAACACAAGTTACAAGCAGACAGAGAAACAGATCATCAGACGGCTTCCAACCATCTGACCATTACATCCATACCTAGTCAGTTACCAGAGAGGGAAGCACCAACATCTGGGTTTTCAAAGCTGGGGGGGCTCAACGGCTTCCCACAGTCTTGTCTGGCCAAATCACACAGCTCTTTCCAAAGTGAGCCCCAAAGCAAAACCTCACATCAGGGTATATATAGCCTTCTCCTGGCTCGGAGAATGTCACAGCCCTCTTGACCAACTGCCCAATCACAAAGCTACAAGGCACAGGCATTCCCAAAAAACAAGCCTAGCGCCACAGGCTCCATGTGACCACATTCAGCCTATTAAAGGGTAGAGTATACTTTCAAATCACAGAAGGTTCTCAGAATCATGTAGCCACTTTAGCAAAGGGCCTAGGGGCAGGGAAGATCTTCAGATTCTCATAACACAAACCAATGATAATAAACCTTCCCAATATAGTCTAGTGGCATGTTCAACACAGCAATTGTCGGAGGCTTTTCCTTATCCTCCTGAGCTCATGTCTTGAGAACCACAGACATAACACTAATTGAGGAGCTTCCCGAAGATAATCCTTCCTGTGCCAGGGACTAAAGAGCCAAAGCCCAGGAAGGGCACACACTAAAGATGAAATAAGGTGTGTAGGGGGCACCAAATTGTTGCAGAAAGGAAGACAACCCAGCAAAGACCTATAGGAAGAGTTTCGTGCTCACTGTATTTTCACTGAAGACAGTGAACCAACATGTGGAAAACTCCCTGTAGGTTCTATACAATGTTTGCTGCTATGGAGGTGGGTGTCCTTTTTTATCAGTACAATTATTTTTTACCAGTACAGTTCAAGGTGTTCTGTGGTTAGAAATGAATTGCCGGCATGCCAGTTTCTGCCAGTATCATTCCTGGGATATCAGCATCTCTAGCAATAACACCAAACTCTCTAGGGATAGCCTTTGAAAGAGCAGTCTGCCAAACAGAGGGAACACTATTTATGAGCCCACCCTCCAAAGCTGACTCAAGCCACAGTCTGATGGTGTAGGCTGTCACCAACACCATGACATCACTCATGGGACCCTCATTCCTAGAAACAGAACCTCAGAGCTAGAAGGAAATTCAGAAATCATTAAGTGCCTACTCCAGCACTCAAGGCAGCTAGGCAGCATGATATTGGACCTGGTGTCAGGAAGACCTGAGTTTAAATCCTACCCCAGACACTTACTACCTGTGTTATTCTGGCCAAGTCACTTAGCCCCTTTAACTTCTTGATCTGTAATAATAATCTCTTATAATATAATAACATAATAACACCTCACAGGGTTGTTATGAGGATCAAGTGAGATAGAACATGTCAAACACTTTGCAAACTGTAAAGTTCTATACAAATAATAACTGTTATTATTAAACAGGAATCCCCTCCATAATATGCCTGAAAAGGCACCATCTGGCATCTCTTTGAAGACCTTTCGTGACAGACAATGCACCATCCCCTGGAGCAGCCCATTTTACTTTTGAAGAACTCTAGAAGTTTTTCTTTATATTGAACCTAAATCTGCCTCTGTAATTCTCATCCATTGCTACTAGTCCATGATGTCATTGGCCCTCTGCAAAAACAAGGGACCAACCACTACAATTCTACAATCTAGGGTCAAGGAGAATATGATTAACCCTTTTTCTATATGCTTGTCCTTCAATTTCGTAAATGCATCTATCGCATCTCCCAGTAAGTCTTTTCTCCAAGTGAAATATCTTCAGGTCCTTCATCCAATCTTCATTTGACACCATTTCCAGCTCCTCAGACATCTTGGTCTTCCTCCTGTGGATATAATCCAGTTTATTAAGGTTCTTCCTAAAAAGGGGCATTGAGATTATCCCTTCCTTCTGGATATTACACCTCTCATAATGTGCACATTAATTCTTTAGACAGCCTTGTCACACAGCTGAATCCTATTAAAAGTCACACCCCAAATCTCTTGAAAGTCACACCTCTAATAATAACAGTTATTAAACTGGAGAAGAGAAAGTGACAATCGTTACTTTTTGGTCTCTAACATCATGGCAGGAAGAACAATTGGTCAAGTGACAAGTATCTCTTAAAGACTGAGCTACTCTTTTATATTTAGTCCTGACCTGGATTTTCATCAATATAGGAAACTCTTAGTTTAAAAAAAAAACCTACCAATGTAAAACTGTTTTGCATTAAAAAAGAGACATAAAAAATTTTGACAGTGATTTATTAATACGACAATACAATTTATTAATACAACCCCAAAGCTGAGTTAAAAACTGCAGTGTGTTTTGTTAAACAGAAAAATCCATAGCATTTCTTTTATTTTTTATACAATTTAAAATTTTTGAACTTGACAAACATAAACATTTCATTAATAATCTTTTTTTTCTCTTTTTTGGGGGAAATTATTAACACTACCCCATTATTTCCTCTCACATCTTTCCTCAATTGAAAAAATGGAAAGTTTTCCCTTTCCACAAATAAATAGACTTAAGCAAAACCAATTCACACATTAGCAGTGTCTGAAAATGTAAGTCCCACCCTGCACTCTAATATGTTGCTTCCCTGCCAATAGCTGGGAATGTTTTATCAATTATGCTTTAGAGCCCTGATTGGTCACTTAATTGATCACAACTCTAAAGCTTTTCCAAGGTGTTTTCTTTCTCCTGGTTCTGCTTGCTTGATTCTGCATCAATTCATACAAGTTTTCCCTGACTTCTCTGAATTCATACTTTACATTATTTCTTAAGTTGCAAAACCTAGGGCTCAACTATTTGACTATATATTTATAATACTCTCCTCTTGGTGGAGAATACCCCACACTCTGTGACTCTGGTAGGGGTTGAGTTGGCAAAAAAGACATCTTACTTTTTCTGGCTTCCAGCTTTAAGAGAAGACAAACCCAGTTCCAGGATTTCTTCCAGGACAGGCTCTTAGAGAAAGATTTTAAGAAAAAGTTAGAGGGCAGAGCCAAGATGGCAGCGTAGAAGCAGTAAGATTCCATAGCTCCCACATAGCCACCTCAAATACCCATAAAATATGACTTTAAACAAATTTTAGGGCTCTAATACTCACAAAAATACAGAAAAACATATCTCGCGCTGAAGGCAGCTCAGCAGGAAGGGCTCATCTCAGCATGCTGGGAGCCGAAACCAGCCCAGCCTGAAACCACGTCTTGGCCCCAGGGCGGCCAGGACAAGCCACAGCTGGAGCCTTCAGGAGAGCAGATCAGCGAGAGCTGTGGCAGTTTCCAGAATTATCAAGCCATAAGAAGCAAGGATAAAGTGAAAAGTCAGTGGAACTCAGCTAAATTTGGGGGAGAAAAGCAGTCCATCCAAACTGCCCCCAGAGCAAGGAAGCAGCAGAAGTGGAGGCCCTGCAGCTGCTTCCACATTGCTACTTTAGAAGCTCCCGGCCTGCAGACTGCAAGGGGGGGCCAAGCAATCAATCGTTCAGAGGCTAAGTGCTCTTGCGTTGAGTGGCCTGGATCCAGATTGTGGTCTTGGGTGGTGGTCCTGGGGTGTGTTTTCAGTGAGTCAAAGCTGATGGGGGCTGCAAAAAACCAGCAGCTTCCTAATAGTTCCAGCAGCTGCGAAAACCCCAGCAATTTGGGACAGAGTTTTCCCCTCTGGAAGCAGAGTTCCACAGAGCTAAAAAGTCAAGTAATTAACTGGCAACAACATGAGCAGGCAAAGGAAGCAAAGTAAGAACAACAATCAAACTCTAGATTCCTTCCTGGGGGACAAAAAGGATCAAAGCATGGAACGGGAAGAAGACAACACAGTCAGAACTCCCACACCAAAAGCTTCCAAGAAACATGAAGACTTCCTAAAAGCTATAGATCAGCTTAAGAAGGATTTTGAAAACCAAATAAGAGACGTGGAAGAAAAATTGGGAAGAGAAATGAGAATGATGCAAGAAAATCATGAAAAGAGAGTCAACAACCTGACTGAAGAAATTAACACCTTAAAAAATAGATTAACTCAAATGGCAAAA